>CM054112.1:201878422-202190922 GCA_028673005.1 Tanypteryx hageni
CCGTTTGAAGGATGCAATTCCAGTCCCCGAAGTCATTTCAATGCAAACCAATGTAGGACACGATGTTAAAAGAACCTAGCAAAGATGTCCCTTTGTTGACAGATGTCGCTCACAAAGACGACATCGACACAGTAAATGAACCCATTTGTAAGAGCTTGTGATGCGTTATCGAGGGAATGAGGCCGTTAAAAACATCCCAGTAGAATCCAGACAAAAAGAAAGGAAAATGCGCTGAAAGCCAATTAAAAGACGAAATTTTATAGCGACTACTGGCGACTTTAAAAAAAGAATAATCCACGTTTCGATGACTGAAAACCAATGAAACCAAACCCAATTTTCCATCGATCTAATGTTCCGAGATACTCGACGTGAGACAAAAGCGACGACTTGGAAGTTTCGACGACAGCATATTCGCCACTGCGGTATTATTCTTTTTGCCGGGAGATGCCCTGTGACCGAAACGGGTTTCATCGCAACGGAGTGACTCCTCTCCCGGGATGCAAGCTCCCGGGTCTTCCCTATTCCTTCTCCAAAATTCTCCTCTATTACCCTCCCCCACTTTCTCACCTCCTTTCTCTCGGGAGAGCTCAAACCACCGAGGCGGCGCGATTCCTCACTCCCAACCTCGCTCTGCTGAACAGATGACAATCAAGGGGCGCACGCCACGATTTTCGGCGAAGATCTCCAGGAGAAGGAGAGAGAGAAACGCGAGCCGTAATCCGACGCGAAGTCGTGAAAGTGAACGAGGAGAGAGACAGGGAAAAATGATTCCTTTTGTTCCCGGCGCTTCGTCACCGTCCCGATGACAAAGACGCATGAATTCGCGACCGTCTGACCGCAGGACGCGAAACGCACGAGGAGGAAGCGAAACAAAACGTCTTCTCCCATTCCCCCGAAGACGTACGAAGACCGACTCTCGACCGACCGATGCGTAGACACACGCACGCTCCTCCCAGGTACGAAACCCTCCCACGGACACCTCCATTCCGTTCCAAGTGGGAGGAGGAGGAGAACGGTACGTAGCCAAGAGAGAGAATAAGACAAGAGGAAGCTAGCAGAAGAAGGCGGAGAAGGAGAAGAGGGGGAGGAGGGGAAGGGAGGGTGGGAAGAGGAGAAGGGTGGGTAGGAGAGGAGGCGGGGAGTGAAGAGGCCAAGGATCTCTACCGATCGGTCACGACCGAATCACACCAGCCGACCCACTCACCTCCCCGCACACCCTCCCGGAGGCGAAGACGGTGGTTCTCGCTGAATCCGTCTCCATTCCGACTGTGTGAGAGAGAAGGAGGAGAGTCTGGGAATTAAAGGGAGGTACTCGCTGCAGGGTAGCAGTAGCATCCTGCAGAGGACGTGGAGGATGGGAAAATGACCCGAAGAAAAATACGGACGAGACGTCCAGGAGAACGAGCTCGCCAGAGCTTTGGGAAGGAGAAAAAAAAAGAAAACTAGTAACGTCCTGGACCACCTGGCTTCCATCTCTTACCCGTTTGAGCACTATATGCTTACTGCGAGAACGATTAATGCAGCGATCTGTAGCTGATGCCGCGAGAGAATGCGGTGGGGTAACAAGGGAGTGCTGAATCCGATAGCATTTGTCGACACGAAGGGATCATCCGTTGTGTAGGGAAGGTAGAGAGAGAGGGGAATGAGGGCGTGCGCTTTTTAATTGAGAGAAACGATGGGCGTACCGTGGCACGAAGGATCTTCCTGCCTCTCCCCTACGCGACTGCGAGGTCATTACTGCTCCCAAGAGCAGCGAATGAACAGCCTACCGCATTTATCCGACTATAAGACGAGGTTTTTTCTTTTTTCGTCAATCAAAGGTTGAGGATCGTATTATAGTCACGAACAATGAAATAAAAATAGTGAATATTTGACTAATCTAGCATCACATTCATTTTCGCACTGGATATTATGATAGTAATTCTTAGGGGTTTAAATTAAAAATCATTCCAACAATCTTGTTTAATTTATTTGCTTCAGAATGCCTTATAAAATATTTTTCCTCGAAATTAACTTTGTAAAGGAAGGTTGTCTAATATTCGAGGTCGTCTTATATTCGGATAAATATGGTATATAGAATTAAACGGAATTATCGAGTTCATCGTAAGACTGCAAAAATTCAAGAACAGACACTTAAAAAAATACTTTCCTCAGATATCTCCAACAGCCACGCCATGGTTATAAAAACCATAATCTATTTTCGGTAAATTAGAACTGAAGACGGCTGCTTTGTAGCCGAAATGAGCATGTTTATTTATAACCTTGATGTGGTTATTGGGGATATCTGCGACAAGTATTTTTTAGTGCTTGTTCTCGAACGGTATATTTAGTATTCGATTTTCTGGATATCAACGTCACAAACTCGCCCTTAACCGAGATTAGCACGGATATTTTTAGCAAGATTAATCGTGAGAATGACGGTGCCACAATGAATCGCCAAATGTGATCGCTGCGGTTAACCGGATGGACTCAATCTATGCACACGGAAAGAGTTTGATTAAACAATTTTCGCTCGAAATACAGGAAATACGCCATATCCTTTCAAAATCTGCTTCCGAAACCACCCCATTCTTTTTCCGCATCTGAACTGATTTTTTTAATCAACCGGCACTCGAACAGAATCGATTTCTCCGAGGGGCTTTCTAGAATTTCCAAGAATTCCCGACAAGACTGTGAACGACGCGTCTTTTTCACAAAATAAAACCCTACCCATCGCGCCACGATAACCCTTCTGCTTCGTATCTCTCTCTCTTTTTCAAGGACCTTGCTTCATTTCCTTTTTGGCCGCGGGTGACTGCTCCGTGACAGCGCTCCCTCTCACGTGACCCCATTTCCAAGCAATCCGCGAAAATCTCCGACTGCAAACAGAAAAAAATAAAACATCTCCGTTCTCTACGGGGGACTTCATTTTATCTCGGCGACCTCTTCGGTCAAGTGTCGACGGGCACCTTCCGACGCTCCCCGTGTCGGATGTCGAGTCGCCTCCGTAACGCGGCGATACGTCCTTTTAAAAATCCGATAAAGTGTGCATGCATGCGACGTATCGATTATTAACGAGGTTCTAGAGAGAGTTAGGTAGGCAGTTTGGCAGGTGGGTACGTAAGACAGGGAGGGTAAATATATACGGTTGGGTGCCAATGGTGAGCACACACGTGATCGATCGAGCGGGGCAAAATAGGCGGCGAAAGACCCGTCGTCTGCCTCGGGCGAGGAGTAAGGAGGAGGCCTGTTACTTGGCCCTCCCGACCCTCTCCCGCCCCCCTCTTCCTTCCCGACGACTCCTTCCGCCCCTTCCTGTGTCGGCGTCGCCGAGGGAGACACTCCGCACCCGTCCCCCGACCCACTCCCGTGCTGCCTCTGGGAACGCGAGGAAGAAGGCGGAGAAAAGAGGGAATAGGGTAACAGGAGAGACCGGGAAAGATGGAAACGGGGGGGGGGGGAGGAGGAGGGGTCGACGAAGGTCAATATCCCCGCGACAGAAAAGATAGCGAGAAAAGCTAGTGAACGAGAAAGAGAGAGAGGGGGAGAGTCGGAGCAATGAGGGCGGTCCCGCCCGCAGTAACAGTCACAGGGCATTCATCCCACTGTGGAGTCGCATTAAGCCACTATTCTTACGAGGATTAATGACCACTTAACCGCGAATCGCCGGAGCGAGAGATGCTGCGTTTAAGGGACCAGACGCAACCCGCGATGCGCCGGACGTTCCTATTCCTACCCCACGCATCTCCCTTTTCCTTCATCCATTCTCCCCCACACACGCATAAAACCCCTACGTCCAAACAACGGGGGGGCACCAAATCTGTCAACGTCCACACCCTCCTAGCGATTGAACTGGGCGGGGAAAGAGAGCCGGCGACCAGTCGCCAACGGACCGAGAAGCGGAGACGAGGGAGCTTGATCTCCTCATGGGGCGGAGGGAAAGTGAAAGAGATCTCTTCTTACTTTCCCGCATGCTATGCCCGATTCCACGGCCAATTTCGCCCAGACTGCGCGTATATCTTTCAGCCACCGCGGCTATATCTGTCTCGCCAACACTTTCCCTTCGCAACCCGACTTATCTTCTCCAGCCGGCTCCGAAGCCGATTATCTCTCATTACCTGTTTACATTCACTCTCTCCGCGAAACAAGAAAGCCGATAAAGTGAACAGCTTGGGCGGTGCAAATTTCATTCCCATGGTGCTTCTCTGGACTTACAATCAAAACAGCAATAGTGAGCTACAAAGTTCGGCTAAAAGAACGCAGCATTCCGAAATCCTATATGTATATCTAACATAAAGAAGCGCGCTTCACCACGCATGATCCGAGTGACTGTTGTAACCATAACAAAGTTCGAGTAAATCTGATGGTCATTTCAGCTGCAAAGTAGCCTTCCTCGGTGATAAACATAGGCGTAACATCGGTGTTTTCCAGGAGGGTCCGAGAGCCTTTTGGCGCCCCCAAGCCCTGCTGCGCCCCCCCCCCCTCCCCCCACAGTGGGCCAGATAACCGGAAAAGTTGGACAAAAATCCAATTTTCATCTGATTTGCATGAAAATTCATAAATGGAGGATTTAGGGGTCTCTCATTCGGCGCCCATCGAGGAAACCTGGGGGGTCCACTGGACCCCTTCCCCCCACCCCCTTGTTATGCCTATGGTGATAAATAGTAAATTACCGCTGAAAACGGCTAATTGGAGCCGGCTTACGCTTACGTAAACGTTTTATCAATACGGTAGCTGCCTAAATCAGCAGCAATGAATTTACACGGCGAGTTACTTGGAGCATTAAATTATTTTAATTTTTCAAGGTTCGCTATAACTCTAATGCGAAATGAGAAAACTTTTCTCCGTTTCGAATCGTATAATGTCCAATAAAAATCTACCAATGGAGGTCTAATACGGAAGACGATACGATGACAACGTGGATAGGATGGCAACCGGCCTCACAGACCGCCAAGCCTTGAATTGCAATGAAAACCGCGACATCGATGTGGGATGACAGGCGCTCTTGATTATCCGATTACCGCGCATTGTACACCACCTTCTTTAACAATGGCTGGTGGCTAATGTAAAACTCTCCGTGTCCATCAGCAAAGAAGACGTTTTTATTCCAACTCAAACGTCATCTGAACAACTCTTGTGCCCAGTGTGTTTAATTTTAACAGTGTTTACCGAATATCGCCCATACACGCAGACATTTAAGCTTTTCTGCTGCATAAATAAAACTGTTGATACTGTTTCTTTTTTCCAAGAGCCACCAAATGTTTATCCGGAGATAAAAAACGGCCATCCTTTGAAAAAACAGTCCAACAGAGATCAGATAAACTGATCACCTTCAGAACGAAGATCAACAGAATCAAGAACTAGAGCGAAAATTTAATTTACCTCTTAAAATGAACAACCCAGATCGGAATAGCGGGAACGGCAATCCCAATTAAAACGAAAAAGCAGTAGAGTAAGGAAACAAATGATCGAAGAAATAAAAATAGAACGAACGGAAAAAATAATGAATGAAACTGACAATGAGTCATTTCTTGAAAACAAATGTACAAAATGGTCCTGAAAAGAAGTCACTTTTGACCAACCCAACGAAATGTAGAGGAAACATTGAATAAAAATCGTGACAATGACGTAAACATTCGTGTCGGCGTTTCACTTCGAGATCGGGAATTCTAAGGAAACATGGCGGATCTGATAAACAACGATTAAGCCGACTCTTGAATCACCACCCAACATTAACGCTTCGGTATACTTCCCTTCAAGGAAAAAAGATATGTGACGCTATCTATTCGGGAAAACTTTAAAGGAAGTTCGGAAGTGTTGGTAACACATTCCTTTTCGATCAAGGCATTAGAATACAAAGGTAAGGCGTCCCTTACTTTCTCTCAACCTCCAAGCACCATAAGAGTAAGATACATTTCAAAGAGAAGCAATTCTGTGCTAAAACGCACGTGACCATACGTAAAGTGAACGGTGAATCAAGTAAGTCAACAAGGCCTAGGAGAAAGTCAATGTCATTGAAGGATAGAGACATATTGAACCAATTCACCTTGAATGACTGCGAAATGTGGCTGGGAATAGAAATACGAAGAAATAAAACCAAACTAGCCAATTAATATAATAAAGCGAGTGAATATAAAGTAAATTGTATCGAATGTTGACAACGCGGGATAATCCAAGCAAGTTTTACACATTATAAAAATATGATAGTCTACTTTATAATCTACTCCAAAAAGTTAAAATTATCCGGCGCCTTAATACGTTCTAAAATTTGGGCGCCAAACGACTTGAAGGCCATTTTTATCGGAATTAATAATTAAGTGCGTAATAGTTTTTAGTGCTTTCCATTTAGGACTTAAAATTGTGCTATAAGAATGATTTTTTTGCATTTAGAAGCGCGAATGCGTTACATGCGTGGGGAGTTGGTGTGAATATAATAATTCGATAAGGATTTAATAATAAGTTAGTAACAATAAGAACAGAAATAGGGATAAAATAAGATAACTTTAACGTCTTAGATATTTGAAACACTTCGCTTATTGAATAACAAAATTGCAAAAACAACGAATGCAGACGAATTCTAATAATATTTAGAAATGAACATATAACATTATTAAACGAGTCAACGTACTCGTATACAGACTGAAGCACATTAAGGAGAAAGAGAATTCCAGAAATTCGCAAATTTCGCTATATGAGGAAACGAAGAAGAATATCACGGAAGGCAGACGCAATTCCCGGTAACCCGAGGCAATAATAAGTATTCCTATACTTCATGTCCAACCACAAAGCGTTTAACCTCTGGAACCGAGCTTCATTGTTACGACGGCGCTAGTATACGGAGAAGCGAAGTCAAGGAGGACGCAGAGTGACAGCTCAAAGCCCTCCATTGAAGTAAGTAAAGCAGAGCGAAGCGTAAAAGCCATTCTCTCAGTTGAAACCTATATTTCTGAACCTTATCCAACTTTAACAACACCTCTACACCGTAACATACGCATTATTTTCGGGTTGAACTTTAACCATGCGCGGTTGTCCTTGACTAAAAGAATTAATTTCTATTTGCACCATATATGGTATCTCAAAATATAAAGTTCTTTCGAGACGAGACCATTCAAAGAAATTTCCATTATATCACTAGGACGCTACCTAGAGATACTTGGATTTATTTTCAGACCTCAGCTATTTCCACAAAAACTTCTGGATGGAATTCCAGATTACGCGCACATTTGCCTAAACAAAAATGCCCTTTATTCAAGAGAAGTCGATCATAACACCAAACCGATTCCATACACTAAATAAAGCAGGCGCCAAAAACACAACGGCGACACTTCTCGAGGCAGCGTTTTTGGCTGTCGTTTGTCCACCGAATGTCACGCGGCAGCGATAAAAAAACCTAGAAAAAAACCGGATCGGCGAATATGAAGAGCCAAGAATGCACGAACTTTAAAAAAACGCTACCGATAAACCTATACAAACGACGTCTGTTCGTGGAACAAACAAATCCGCTACCCCTTTCCCTCCGGAATTATTCCTTCTTTAACTCACTCCTCCCACTCGCTTCCTCCTTTCCTCTCCGGCAGTCTAAAAGGGAGAGAGAGAAAAATCCTCCCCTGCTGCTCGTGGAAACGGCAAAGAAAGAGAACTGCGACGCTCTCTACATAGAGCGAGAGATAAGTCCGCAATCGCCGCTAGAAGGGGAGGACTGCGGAGGTGCGTGCTTCTGCATGCGGGACACCGTATTCCCAAGCACACCGTTCCTTTTTTCCGGAAGAGCCCCCTCTCTCTCTCTCTCCGAGATGGAAAGAGAGAGAATACGAGACGCGTGCAGATGCAAAGAAAGACCTTTCGCTTTGCGGGAAGGGATGCGGGAGGGAGGGAGGAACGGGAAGGATCGGGATGTGGCTTATAAACCATACAGGACACGTGAGCGGCCGTATGAAAAAAAGAGCCAAGCTATTGACTTTCGCGACCGAGCGCGTGGCATCGGCCGAGAAAGGAACACGGACACAAAGCAATACGCTAAACCTTTGCGGGGACAATACCTCCGTATTTCAACCTCGCGACTCGGGGTAGTGTCGCTAACAAGACACCAGCAAAGGGGAATGAATTCTTAAGTGGGAACGGACGAGGAACAAAAAACCCTATTCACAGAAAGACGAAAATAGTATCATTATTAACATGGAGAACTTTTGTTCCCTTCTGTCATTTACGTGCGTGGCATAACATACTGCAGGTATATAAAGAATAGCTTAGAGGATGCTGTTTACCTAACTAATATAGAGCACAAAAATAAACGCCAAAAATGACGTTATCGCCATCAGGCAGTCTGTCCGTAGACAGCTCCGTGATTATTCTTGGTTAAACCTGCTTCTTCACATACTCCTGCTTTCCACAATCTTATTCATGCATTGATATAAAAATGGCATCAAACAGCTAGATTTGTTATTCGATTCGTCTAAAGCTTTGGAGAAGAAAAATCTGAGCCGTCTTAAGGTATCTTGTGGGCCCTGGCACTTACAACTGCGAGGCCCCATTTCAATATCTATAGGTATACACGGTACTGCTATGTTAGTAATTTCAGACAACTGGACAAAAGACAATTTTATAATTAATAAAAAGGCAGTTATATAAAATAATTATAATAAAAATTCGAATAACTAATAAAAAACGTTATTTATATCCATATAGGTCCCCTACTTGGTCGGGTTCCTGGGCCCGTAGAGGCACTGAGAAAAATAGTGTGCGTGTGGATGTGCAAAATATATGGATACATGTAGATGGGTTTCCGAGTCACTGAATCGTTTCCTATCCTTCCTCCAATACAAAGCGAAGAGGAATGGAGACCTCGGAATCGACGACTGACTGCCAAGAAGGCTTCCTGCTGCTCCTCCGATGGGTGCCTCTTGCTCGGGTCGCCGTAAATTGGAAACACGTTGAAGTGAATGCCAAAAAGCCTCATCCTCTTGGACGAGGCCAACTAATCCTTGCTGCTCCCAAATCACGGAAAAACAATTTGGATGCGAAAAGACCAAAACAATAAATCCCGTCCCTCAACCTCTCTCTCTCTCCCACGAATCGATTCCCCCTCCTCCCTCTGCCCCTCCCCAAGCACCGCAACGGTCGTCGTGAGGGCGGAGCACAAAGAACCCTTTCTTCCGCAACAAAAAGGAAATACCTCCGGGAAAAAATCCGGAAAATAGAAACAAGCCAAATAAGAAATAAAACGTTTCTTTGTGTAAGAGAATTCTCTCCCATTTCTCCCGCTATGCCCGCATTCGGAAAAAGAGAGGGGCACTAAAAAAAGCCGACTTGGCCCGCAAGTGTTAGTGACGGCAATGGACGTGAATCACGTGGAGGGTTAAGTCGGCCGGCGTTTGTCACCGAGGTTAAAAGTGGAAGAGTTGGGGTCGAAAGAGAAGACGAGGAAGCAAGCGTTTCTTTTTTCTTTAAAAAAAGGCGGACGGACGCCATGAAGAGACTGGATATTGGCGGACGCTGGCCTTCCACGCCCGCCTCATGGTCGCCCGAACATTTCCTAATCCTCGAGGCGACGACGCCTACGCGTGGTAAAGCAACAGTTGAGGGAGGAGATGGAAGAGGACCTAGAGAAAGAGATTGGGTCCGGAGAGACGATGGAGGTTCCCGGCAAGAGGTCCTTAGGGGAGGAAGTAAAAGGCATACAGGACGTTGTAATTGATTGCCAAAACCTTCGGGGTGAAGATCAAAGGGCCATAAATTTGGACACTCGCACGCCGAGACGTTAGGCGGACCGGTCGAAAAAAATTGGGGAATGCGAGGCTTAGGCATCAATGGAAGCCAAAAGATACGATGTTTTCGTGGCAATTTTTATAGATCCGGAGAAATTTTTTCTTTAATACACTCGGCACGAATTCGGGACGTTTACAATATACAATACATATTTCCGATACCAATACACCCCGAAACCAACGAGAAAGCGTCAAACATACGCGTTGAGGAAATCTCGAGCCGAGGAAGTTCCATCGTAATTTTTTATAGGCCTCATCAGTGGATATTTTTTTATTCACCATCACAAATCAAATCCAAAAACGGAAAAGGTACAACAATGTGATAAGACAATCTTATAACAGGGTGATTTGAATCTTTAGATTTAAGTACTAAACACGCACCAAAACATCAAATCAGAAAAGATTAACCATCTGAAAACCCGAACTCGAGCTCCAAAATAAAATAAAAACGTTAAATACGAAAATATTTAGGAAGAAAATTTATTTGTAATTAGCAAATGAATATTATTTAACACAATAATTAAAACAATGAGTGATATGGAAAATCTTGCTATTGCAAAAAATTCTTCATTTTAACTCGAGATTTCGAAAGCGGATCTGAAAAAACACCACTAAAATAAGTGCAACAACTATAAAGTAGATAAAAATAAATTCGGTGCGAACACAAACAGTAAATTTTCCACGAAGATTTCTCTATACCAAACAATCTTCTGTTAACAATAGGTAACGCTCTGCTACAGTCAATCTAATATTTAACATCAGCGTGGATTGGTATCTGTAATGATGTCGGGGATTTAAAAGAAACCCGCGCGGTAAAAAAGTAGCGTGGTTGACATTTTGTTGCATTTATTCATCGATTACGCATTTCCATGCGACTGCGGAACCGATTACCTATAAATTGTATTAAATTGGACGTTTATCTTACTCCCATATCCATCGAATACACAATCCCACGCGGAAAAAAGGTGTTACGTATCTTTCTACTTTTAACCCGCCCACTAGTATCGTGTCTATTATTTCACGTATAAATTATGCATATGCCCTTGATAAGGAGCGATCTACATCGCTGCACATGGGCGCGTCTTATTCCGACAAGGTGTTTTGAGGGTTTTAACCCGCCGCACAACCTCCTCCTATCCTACCCCTCCACCCTCTCTCCTTCCCCCATTTAGATCTCAATCCTTCCACCTGCTCATATTAAAAAAAAAAAAAAAACAAAAGAAGCCATTTTCAGTCTTCCTCCACAAAGAAAGAGACTGTCCGATATCTTTTCACGACCGACGTAAAAGAAAGACCCATACCTATACAATTGTACGACATCCGCTCCGAGACACGGAGAAACTTCATTCGGAGTCAAAACCGAACTCCACCCAGAAATGACACCTCCACAAAAACGGGACACAGGCGCGATCGAAACGAACGGTATATAAAAAAGTCGACTTTCCCTAGGAACACCGCCGAATTTACGTTCACGTCGAAAAAAATATCAGCTCTGTCGAAACCTAGCATTGAATGAAATTCTATTTCGTTTTCACTGACGAAACGAGGCAAGCGGGCCGATAAAGCAGGCCGGAGATGCCAAAAGGAAGAATAAAACCGCTTGTTACACCCACTTGCAGCAACTCCCCGCTTTCTGGTCCATGCTTCAAGGCAAAAACTAATAGGAGAAAAAATATTTACAAACATGTGCAGAGAGGAGGTGGGGGGAAAAGTTGTGGGCAAAGGCAAGGGAGGAGGAGAGCGGGCCATGAGGCAAAGGGAGGAGCATAGATGGAGAGTAAAAGGGGTATGGCCAAGAAATGGGGATAGGAAAGAGATGGCGATAGACTGAGCAAAACGTGGAGTGGAAGAACTCTCGTTGGCGGTACCGCAATCGGACATGCTGTCTTTTTTTAAGTGTCCCTTCACGGTAATTCGCAACGCATGGTCCCGATGCGACGTCTCCAACGCCCGCAATAAAACGAAACTGGAGTCATGAAATTCAGAAGCCTGACTGCATAGAAACATTGTATTAGGAGAGCGGAAAAAGGGTGGAGAGTGGAATAATGCAAAGCTTAGAAGAGGAGGGTAAAAGGGTCACTTGAAAGTTGGAATGGCTTCCATTAAAGTGCCCACAATTAGATCCTTCACCCTACAACCCAAGAAAACCAAAAACCTCTCGCCCTGAATTATCAGTTACATCACTTGTTAATAAAACCACAAAACAACATAAGAAAAAAACACATGTCAAAGAACCATTTCGTGAATATAACAACAGCCGAATAGGAAATATTCCATGATAAAAATAGGGGAGTGTTTTCATGAGTTTTTTTCAGCAATTCATGTAAGTTACATATTATAATTTTTAACTACACTAAAATGCAGTGCAATCTCGGGAATTGCATATAAGAAATGTAATTCATTGTTACACGTTTCTTCCAAATTCCTGATCGATCTGTCCTTATAAGCTGTAGTTATTTTGACAATCGAGATAGGTAGCAAAAAATCGCAAAAAGATACAAATTCAAGATAGTCATTTATACGATTGATAACTATTCCTCGAATCTAGATACACAATAAAATGACAAAATACTTTGATATTCTTAATAAAAATCGTAATGAATTTTCATTATTACAATCTGTTTCAGAAACTAAGTATACTGACTTAATAAATGAAGATGACCTTATATAAATTAGAAAATATAAATATTAGTTTAAATAATAATAATAATTTAATTTTTGAAAAAACTGCATAAAAACAGCGATTTAAATTTCCTCAACAACAGCTGCGAAATGGACTACGAAAAAGAGAATAAAGGATAGGCAAGCTTCAGTTTATTGATTGAACTGTGGTTTAACTTTGGGCTATTTTGTAATTTTTTTAAATATAGAGATTAGGGCTTAATTTTCTTACCTTTCCGATGTCATTTCGGCGGCAAAGTATGCTGTTATTACGAGTCCTCGTCCATTTTTACAATGTACTACTATTCTGCAGCGCCTTTCTTCCTATGTACAAAAGGCAACAACTGGTCGTCATTCTGTAGAGTATCCTATGGGAATCTAAGGTCTAGTCCAAAACATGTATAACACAACCAACTTTTGAATGCTTACACAGCAGCCGTTAATACACACGTAAGTTTCGGATTATCACACATATTCCCACGACCATCTGACATAACAATCACCAAGCATTTCTTCTCGAATGTGAGCAGAACGACAGAACTTAAAGATTAACTTCCACAACCAACGGTAGAGTGTGCACTAGTACAATGTATGAAAAACTTCCGTTCCTGTACTTCACACAGAACGGCGCTGGGATCTCGAACTTTTTCTTCACCATATTTATTCAATTGTTTTTGGTGTAGCAGTAGCATTATTTTGCACAATCTACGTGAAGGTCTTTCGGTTTACGCAATTAACTCTGGAAGTTTTTGTTATCCTTTCTGTGAAGTACCTGAAAGACCGTTGTTATTTATCACTTAGCCAGACGAATCGATATTGTGATAACTGCTGTTTTGTTAACATCCCTGATGTAAACAACCATTACTGATTCGTCTGTAGTCCTTTACGGTCAACAGAGAAAATGAGCTATACTGAGAAACACGAAAGTATTTCCAAAGACGACTGGATGAATAGACTTGAAGGATTGCATATCCAGAGAGCAGATATGAATAAGCTTATCATGAACTATCTTGTAACTGGTAAGACTCCATTGCCGTGTTGTTTGACGCCTTCATTTCTCAACCCAAAACACTGACCTGGCGTAAATTCTCAGTACATTGTAGTTAGTAACGTAACTTCAATTGCTTATTACGTACTGTTTTGCAGAAGGGTTCAAGGAAGCTGCGGAGAAATTCCAACAAGAGTCGGGAGCTAAACCAAGCGTCGATTTGGACTCTTTGGATGATCGTATTCGTATTAGAGACGCAGTTCAAGGAGGAAGAGTACAAGAAGCAACAGCTTTGGTTAATCACCTTCATCCGGAGTTGTTAGACAATGACCGCTATCTTTATTTTCACCTGCAGGTTAGTCAAATCTCTAGTCTAGTTTATTTAAAATAAGTTGTCACCGCACCGCATTTTTACAGTTTATACCCAGAAATGGCACGAAAAGTTAAGTAATTGTTGTGAGTTATTTTTATTTGATATTATAAATCGGGCAAATATTTGATTTTCTGTTGCCTTTAAGATGTGAAAGAGTAGTTGATAATTCTGCAAGCTTCTTACTTTGAGTTTATTAGAAAAATCTCTTTTTCCTTCAGCAACTACACCTGATAGAGTTGATTAGAGCTGGACGTGTAGAGGAAGCATTACATTTCGCTCAGGATCAGCTGTCTGAGGCAGGTGAAGCTGATCCCACGGTTTTAGCTGAGTTAGAACGCACCCTTGCACTTCTGGCATTTGAAGAACCGGATAAGAGTCCATTTGCTGATCTTCTGCACCCTACTCATCGCCAAAAGGTATGATACAATGTGTTTGGGATTATAGCTTAATATTGTACGTTTGCATTTGTTAGCCTTGTAACGGTGAAGGACATAACATAACATTGCTGCTTAGTCATCTCTCATAAACTATTGCTGACAATCTTAAATCAACTAAACAAATTGGCCCCTTTGGTGCTTTTCGTAAAGAGTAGGCTAATACCGGCACCGGGTTTCCCTCCTCCCTTCTGCGTGTATTTCTAGTTGATGACAGTGCAAAATTACTAGAGCAGTCGACGCAATTAATCAATTACTACTACAACTAAACATATTCAATACTATTTCTAAGATAGATTTCTTGATTCAGTTAACAATAGAAATGTCTTAAATCCATTTAAAAAATAAAATATTTTACTGTAGGTATTTCGATTTAGGGTCAAAAGAATTTTCTTATCATAGGAGTTTTAATTCTGGAGCTCACTAGTGATCAAACGTAAATATAAAAGTTTTGTGACAATTCTTTATTTTCATGATTTGTTTCAAGTGAGTTATGAGTGGAATTAATGTAATGTTATTAAAAACCTCCTTTACTATATAAATAAAACTTTTCAACATCTATATATAATCTATGCAGTTGTTATTTATATCATCATCATCATGCTGCTGTCTGAAGACAAGTTTCAGCTGAATCGCTGCCTCCATCTCTCTTTCTCTCCCTAGAAGCCTCTTTTATATCTCTATAAGTACTATATTCCTGCTTTATGTTCTCTAATATTCCTATTCTTTTTCTCCCTCTTCCTCTTCTTCCACTAATTTTGCCCTCTAAAATCGTCCTTTGTAAACACTGTCTTCTCAATATGTGCCCTATCCATTTTGCTTTTCTTTTCCTGATTGTTTTTATTAGCATCCTTTCTTCTCCCACCATTTCTAATACTTCTTCGTTTCTCTTCCTCTTTGTCCATTTCACTTTCATCATCCTCCATACCCACATCTCAAAACTTGCTAAATATTTTTCCTCCTTTCTCCTTACCATCCACATCTCTGTGCCATAGAGTTATGCTCCATATGTAGCATTTTGCTAATTTCTTCCTTGTTTCTAAATTTATTTTCTTGCTTGTGAGAAGCTCCTTCTTCTCGTTAAATGCTGCTTTTGCCATTGCAATCCTACTTCTGATGTCTTGTGTACTGCTTCCATCCTGCGCTAAAATACTGCCAAGATATTTGAAACTACTTACTTGTTCCAATTTTTGGCCATTTACCATTATATTTTATTCTTTATGTTCCTTTGAAACCACCATGACTTTTGTTTTTTCTGCATTGATCTTCATTCCATATTGTTGGCCAACCTCCACTAGTCTATCTGTCATCCTCTGAAGCTCTTTCTCGCCTTCTGCTATTAAGCCCTGAACATCTGCGTATTTAATAGTGGTAATACTTTCACCTCCTATCTTAAATTCTTTCTCTTCCATCAACGCTTCTTCTGTTATTGTTTCTGCATAAATATTAAATATCGCTGGTGAAATAGGACATCCCTGCCTCACTCCCCTCCCTATTGAAGTACTTTCTGTTTCTTCTCCTTCAAGCCTGGCTCTAATCTTTTGATCAATGTAAAGGATTTTAAGCAGTCTTTTATCTTTCCAATCTGTTTCTATTTTATTTGAAATACCCAACATTTTATCCCATTTCACTCGGTCAAAAGCTTTCTCCCAATCTACAAAACAAAAATAAATATCTTTATTGACTTCTAGCGCTGTTTCTATCATCATCCTCATACATCCTATAGCATCTCTAGTCCCTCTTCCTCTTCTGAAACCAAACTGATTATCTAGCAGCTCATTTTCTATTTTACCTTCAATTCTTTTGGTTATTATTCTGGTTAGAACTTTAGCTGTATGAGAAATTAAACTAATAGTTCTGTAATCCTTACAACATTTTGCATTGTTCTTTTTCTCCAGTGGTACCATAACAATATCTAAAAAATCTGCAGGCCATATGCCAGTATCATATACTTGGTTAAAGAATTTTGTGAGTTGCTTAACTGCTTTCGACCCCAAAGCCTTAAGAACGTCCACTGGTATATCATCACTCCCAACTGCCTTCCTTCTTTTCATGTCATCAATTGCTCTTTTAACTTCAGACTCGAGAATACTTGGTCTTAGCAGATCTTTTTCCACATCCTCTTTTTCATTTAAATCAGTATTTCTTGGCAATCCTTCTTTGTCATACAGCATCTCAATATATTCTTTTCAGACATTCTTTACATTGTCTGGCTCCGAGACTATTTGACCACTTTTGTTCATGATTCCTTTACGTCCTATCTTTCTTGCCTTTTTCTTGAATAGTTCCCTTGAGGTCTGTTCTACAAATTCTTTCACACTCGACAATCTCCTCGCATTTCTCATTTATCCATTGTTCTCTGGCTTTATCTGTTTCCCTTCTTAAAGCATTATTTAACTCCTTGTACTTTCTTTGGCCTTCTTCAGTGTTTATGTTCTTCCACTTTCTCCGCTCTTCCATTTTTTGCAGCATGGCTGCTGTGACCCGGGGCTTTTTGTTTCTTTCACCTGTTATCTTTCCTACCTTCTTTTCCATAATATCTTTAATGTTGCTATGGATGTATCTCCACTCCTCATCTACATTCTTCCTATTTTCATCTGCTCTCTCCCCAACCTTTCCTCCAGCTCAGTCATGATAGCCTCCTTGTTCTTTAGGAGTTCCTCTAAGTTCCATTTCTTGTTATCTCTTATTTCTCTTAATGCTCTTCAGTCTACGTAGTGCATTTGCCACCAAAAGGTTGTAAAAATAACCTGTTGGGAATATGGCATCTTTATTTATAAATTATGGCAAAAGAGCAAAAAGAATGAAGCTCCTCATATTCCAGTACACCACCTTTTTGAATTTTGCAAATAATTGGTTCCGGAAAACTAATGCGAGATGCAAATTTGCGAAGTTTTAGTCCTATTTTCCCATAAAACGCAATGTTATTATGGGAGTATGGTTCCCCGTCAGTCTAAAAAATTCACTTTTTTATCATAAATAATGCAGTAGATGGTAGCTCGTAATCACTTTGGCTCCAAGTTGAACAGTTGTATAAAACTCCTTAAGCCAAAAAAAAATTGTAGGGTAAGCCCTATGCATTTCGCCCACTAAGTGGGCATCTTCAGGGGAGAACCTGCCTTGGCAGTGAACAAGGTTCAACTGCGACAAAGTTAGAGGAGAGATTTAAAACGAAGAACGAAAAACAAATGAGGGACGAAAAGAATTTTATGCGTCCAGTTCGGTCAATTTGTATAAAGTTTTGTTAAAATCAGTATCTGTGTTCATAACATTGTTTCTGTTTTTATAGATATGAAGATTTTCTAACGAGTTAAGTGAATGATTGGCTGAAGTTAACAATGTTAAGTCCTCTATGTGTATACTATGTCCAGTTTCGAGGATATGAGTGGCTACACTTGATTTCTCAAACCGATTGTGTTTGTAATGGGCTAAGTGTTCTTTAAATCGTGTTATTAGTTTACGTCTAGTTTGTCCTATGTACATTAAATTGCAATGTGAACATTGTATTTTATAAATTCCGGACTTGTTCAAATTCTCCGTTCTGTCCTTCCTTATTAATTTATTGATTAAATTGGGATCAAAACCAAGTTTCTTTGCAGTTTGTTTTATATGTTTGAGTTCTTGAACATATCTATCTTTGTTAAGGGGGATGTTGCACAATCGGTGTGTTAAGAATTGGAAAATAGCTGTTTTTTGATTCATGGGATGGAAGGAGTTATTTGGAATATAATTGTCAGTATGTGTTGGTTTCCTGTAAATATCAAACTCTATTTGTTGTTGGTTATTGATGATTAGTAAATCCAGAAATGGTAAAGTTCTCTTGAAGTTCAAAAGTAAATTTTATGGATGGATATAAGTTGTTTAATTGATCCACGAAGTCTTCTACTTTTTGTTTTTTTAAATCAAAAATTGTAAAAATATCATCAACATATCTAAACCAACATTCAGGAAAATAATGGAATTTGTCTTTGCAAGTCTTTTCAAAATGTGACATAAATATGTTGGCTAAAAAGGGGGATAAAGGATTTCCCATGGTGGTACCTTGTGTTTGCTGATAAATTTCGTTGTGAAATTGAAAAATGTTTTGTTGCATGCATAAGTTAGTGAGCCGTAAGTATTCGTGGACAACTTCATCAGTAAAATTTTGTTTTAATAAAAGAGATTTTAAGATTTGGGATGTTTCATCTAGGGGTACACTGGGGAAAAGACTTTTCACGTCGAAAGAGACCAAAATCTCTGATTCTTTGATGGTTGTATTTTTTAATTTGTTGATCAAATCATAAGAATTAATGACTGAGTGTTTGTCAAGGAATGACATATGTTTAAATTCATTGTTTAGCCAAATAGCTAAATTGTAAGTAGGGCTGTTGATCCCTGATGCAATAGGTCTCATAGAGTTGTCGTTCTTATGGATTTTAGGGAGACAATAAAGTTTAGGTATGTTAGGGTTGGAAGTATTTAATTTGAAACTTAATTTTTTGTCTATGATATTTTTACATCCTTTGATGATGGCTTTGGTTTTATTGATCATGGAATTTAAAGGGTTTTTATTTAATTTAATATAAGGTCCATTGTTTAACATGGCATGGACGTTATCAAAGTATTGTGCTTTGTCCATAATTACAATTTTGTTGCCTTTATCTGCTTTGATGTAAAAGCAATCTTTTACTCTAAGTTTTTTAATGGTATTGGGGAAGTTACTATAACTATGATGAATCTTAGTAGGCTTGTTCAGGTTATCTTTTAATTGTAATAAACAAGCTTGTCTAATATAATTTTTTGAATTTTCATCGAAAAATTCTATGGATTTTTCAATGTCAGTAATGAGTTCGTCTATAGGTAGCTTCCTAGGTGGTAATGCAAACTTCAAACCCATATTTAGTAAAGACAATTCTTCCTGAGAAAAAGAAGTTTTGGATATGTTTTCAATGAATTCAAATTTTTGTGAGATTTGATTGGGTTGATTAGCTATGTTTTGTGTATGGCCAATCTGTTTTTGTTTAAGGATATTTAATTTTTTGTCTAAAATTAATGATTTGGTGTGATATTTATGAGAATTGGTCTCGTGCATTTTAATTTCAAAGTTATTCCAAAGTTCGAAGCCAACGTTATTTAATTTATTTGTTATTTTTAGGTGTAAATCGTAAGCCGATATTTCTAATAAACTCCTTTTGGCGTATAGATTCTTAATTTCTAATTGGAACCATTTGTTGAAGGCTAATTGTTTAACTTTGGTCATAATATGGTCGTTCCTGGTTTTTGAAAAGACGTTCATGAAATTAGGGATGACCTTATTTCGTCTACAAGCTTTCAAGAATTTAATGTCAGCTGCTATATTGTTGATTCTGGTATGTAAATTGTGGAAGCGGTTTAAATCCTTAGTCGAAAACGTAAAAAATGAGTTATCATTATATGATGACATGTCTAAAGTGTAAGAGTAGGGGACGTGAAAAACAGTAGAAACGCAACACAAGTTGTAAAAACTTCAATGTAAGGACCAACGAAAGACGACAAAAGGGGGGGGGGGGGGTATGAACAAATCCAAGGGTAATAAAAGTTATTAAAACAAATTTTAATTTTCGTCCCTCATTTGTTTTTCGTTCTTCGTTTTAAATCTCTCCTCTAACTTTGTCGCAGTTGAACCTTGTTCACTGCCAAGGCAGGTTCTCCCCTGAAGATGCCCACTTAGTGGGCGAAATGCATAGGGCTTACCCTACAATTTTTTTTTGGCTTAAGGAGTTTTATACAACTGTTCATAAATAATGCAGTTTAACAGAAAATAAAGGAAGATGTCACAGCAACGTAACAGCAAATGAAAACTTAGCATCATAAAGTGAAAAAAATTTTTAATAATCTTAAAAACAGCAAATGAAAACCCAGCATTACAAAGCGATTAACTTCTTCCGGCACTTGCGCAATTTCCCTCCGACACATTTTTGCATGCGATTTTCTATCTTCTTTTGTTCATTCCAAGGAAATTCTTTCATTTTATATAATTAACTACTGAAATGGAATGTTGAGTACGTGATGCACAAATGTATTCTTGGGTTCTGCAATAAACTTTTCCAAGCCGCAAAAAAACGCATTAAAAAGTAGTAACATTTCTTTTATTAATTACGTTCGAAATGCGCAACAAAAAATCAAAACCTAGCTTAAGAAAGTGATCAAATTTCTTTTAATTGTTCAAAATACGTCACAAAAAAACAAACCATTAAAGTGGTAACATTTCTTTTAGTAATCGCGTTCAATAAACGTGGCAGAAAATCTTGTTAGAAGACGATAGCAATTCATAGATTTACATTAAAAATTCCTTATAAAAATGAAAACCTAACAAAATTATGTTCAAAATACAAAGATAATAGTAAATGAAAACCTTACATTCCAAAATGATGGCATTTCTTTAAATTTTAAACTTAAGTTTCTTGTCAAAAATAGCAGCGGTGAAGTTCGAACTGAGCTACAAAATAATTGTTTGTTTACTTTGAAAACTGCTAATAATCAGCATTATAAATATAATAATAATAAGTCCTTTTCTAGGGCACCAAAGTTTAAACTGACTTTGAAACATAAAATTAGAGGGAGTTTCACTTGTCGGCATTGCAAACAAATGACGCGAAATGCAAATAATAGGCGCAAAATAGAATTAATGGTCATAAAAAAATTTGTCGCGAACCGCAAGCAGTTCTAAAAGGTGGTGTATATGGTGGAATATGTGGTAAAGCATACTAAACTTGACGTTAAATCTCACCGATTGCATAGTGTGGTTTTGAGGTTACATTTAAATTTTGGTACTCAACATGCAACTATTACTTATATTGTTATTTATGCTTTTTAATGCTTGTTTATCATTTTAAAACCATGCTAAAACAAAACTGGTGACCATAGTTCAACGGATACCAAACAGATTACCCAAAATAAAATATCACCATATCCCACTGGTGTGTGTGTGTGTATATATATATATATATATATATATATATATATATATATATATATATATATATATATATATATGTGTGTGTGGTTGGTAACTGTGTGTCGCAGGAAGCCCAGTGGACAATTTTGGAGAGCCACTGGGGGGTATCGGAAAGACGCACATGAAGAGATGTAAGTCGAAGCTTTCTGGTATTACCCTTCTTCTGAAAAATTGTCTTCTCTCTGTGGCTGAAGAAGAATATTAACCAAAAGCTTCAATTAACATCTCTTCATGTGCATCTCTCCATCTCTTAGGTACCCCCAGTGGCTCTCCAAGTAGTAAGTGTCCACTGGTCTCCCTGAGACACCTAGTTGCCTCCCATATATCATTTAACCTTTCATCTTCCTCGAGTGTAGAGGGAGCATCTAATGAATTTATAAAATGTTCAATGCTTTGATTTTTCTTAATTATTTTTGCAAAAGAAATATTAATTTTCTTACTTGTTGACAAATATAACTTACCAAAATCTCAAATAGTTAATTTTGTTAGGACATAGACATGAGTACCTTGTATAGAGTTTTTAGCAGTCAATTTAGAGTGCTTCCCATAATTTAATTTCTGATTAAATTCAAAATTCTTGGTTTCCTAAGTGTGACAAATAATCAAAATGTCGCTTCTTACACGATGTCAACATTTTTAACTGAAAGATGAGTCTGTTCACATATTGTTTAATATTGATGAAAGGCAGAAATGAAAGAATTTGGGGTTAAAATTAATGTATTGATTAACAAAGTCATATTTTATATTATTTTCTCGTACCTAGTTAGTTTATTATTTTCCTTGTGAAAATCTTTTAAATTTGGTGCTCAAATAAAATCTCATCTCAAAGGTGGCAAGTGAGCTGAATGCAGCCATACTGAGAGCAGAGAACCGTGACTGGGGTGATGGGTCTTCAACTCCTCCTCCGCGTCTGACCAGCCTTCTCAAGCTAATCCTTTGGGCTCAGGAAGAACTCGACCGCAAGAAAGTCAAGTATCCTCGCATGAGCATTCTTGCAAGTGCCCTCATTGATGCTCCGACAAGCAAGTGACATTCTGAGGAACTTGGAGAGGATTATATCCTAGGATTCCAGCAGAAAGAGGAAGATGAAGAAATGATCATGGATGCAGAAGGTTGTGTGGACGATGATATGGAGGGAATTGATGGGGATGAAATCACGAACGTTTGCGCCACTTAATTCAGATGTTACAAAACTATAGATCTGTTAGGGCTTATATTGTCTTGACAATTTTGCCAATTACCAGTGAATAAGCTTACAAAAAGGAATTTTTGGGAAGAAGTTGAGCATTAAAAAAATACTATGACATACTTTTGCCTTGTAAGCCCTGCAATGTATGTTGATTAAAATAATATTTAACAAGTTATGATAGCATACCAATAAAATACAAAAAAAAACTAGGAAAGAGGGATTTTTTGGAGTTTTTAATCGATGGATAAATGGTTAAGCAAGTTGTTGACAAGTTTTTGAATAAAATTAAGCATAACAAAGATTTTGATACATGACAGTGGAGCCAAGCAAAAGTAACATTGAGCTGTAGAAAAGTTTTAGTGATAAGATTGCCAACTTTGTTAAATGCTGTTCATTAGTTGACTTAAAATATTAGATCAGAAATTTAAGGGCAATTTATGAAATTAGTTTAAAACTGTTAACAGTGATCTATTTATTCAAGATGTTATATTTATTCATGAAATTATTGGTGCACATTTTTACGACTTCTTTTCACATTCCTGCCGCCCATGTACATCGGTTGTTTTTACTGAAATATACATCTGAGAATATTCAGAGCCAAGCATTATTTGCTAAGGTGCATCTTGAAAAATAACTTTTCCTACTATTAATGTGGAAGTAATACCATATAGGTGTGGAACCATATAATTAGTTACAACTTGTACTACTTGATTGTAGCAATTGAAAATGAACTGGATCAGAGGAAGTATTTGTATGGTGTGGTTTTCATTAAATGGTTAACCTTTACATTTAAATTAAAATGAATCAGTTAAGAGGATTAGGTTAGAGTTTTGTTAAAATCAACTTTGAATGTTAAATGGTTTGGAAATCAGTTATCATTAAAGGGATTAGTGTTTGGAGTTGAAAGTGTGTATGCATGGAAGAATGAGGGTTTACAAGACTTGTGCACACATTACTCTTGAGTGACATTTGAGTATTTGTAGCACCAGTTAATTTATTTATTGTACATAATTTTCTCTATTTACCTATGACAGTGAATCGATTTTGTATTAAATTTTGTGCTAATTAAAAGTCTGAATCGATAAATGCCTGCATAAATTATTTTGCACTTTTATTCATGATATCTTATTACATAATCTTTTTTGAGGGCTATAAATTAAAAAAAAAACGCAAAAATGAGATAGAAGCTGGGAAATTCAAGATTTGGTGAAAGAAATCAATATAACCTAAAAGACATTTTTGTCATTTGCCATAAAAGGTTTCCACCTTGTTGTTTCAATTTATATAAGAAAACTTAACAAGCACATGACTTGTGTAATAAGTTCTGCATGATCCATTTGGTTGTGTAAGTTAAAATTCAGCACTAATGAAATGTTGCCTTAGAATTAAATGAAAAAATTGAGTACTATATCATCCCTGATATAAAATATAATGATACTACTAATTATTCATTTACTTGTAACCATTACTCTTACCAATGAAGACAACATAATTCACTATAAGCAACAAGAATAAAGGCATAAGAATCATGCAAAATATTATTATTTTAAAACAGCACAACATTCGTTTCACTTGCCTGTTATCATATATGAATTTTATCACTTCAAAGATACTAACTTATTTATTCAAATATTGGCAGTTTGATAACATGCAAGAACTGAATTCTTCGAAAAATCTTCAAAAAACATAAAAAACGAACCCTTATAAACCACTAAAATGTGATCTATTTTTTGCTTCAGTCTATACCTGTATATGTACTTGCACAGAAAGATGAATGGGTTAAAGCTAGAATTAACCCTCATACATCGGTAATGGTAAATATGAGGAATATAAATCTGATATGCTAATATTAGTTGCATTTTGGGTGAAATTGATGTTACAGTCACTAGGAATTACAACTTGAGATCAATGTTTTAGTCTTCTCTAAAAATACATCACCTTTAATCATATAGGTATACTACATTAACACTTTTGTTGCCAATCTATACAGCAGATCAGCAACTGGGGATCCATTATTGTTTTATTTATATTCCAAACAATCATATAAGTATATCTAGTTTTTATTGAAAAAAATACCTTTAGTATTTGAAAAGTAAATTTTAATTTTAACTGCCATGGAAGCCAAGATGATTTATTGCAGAAAAAGAGCTCAAAAGAGTAAAAATTTTGAAAACAAAATTGAATAAAAATGAAAAAATACTGCAAAGGAAATTAACAGAATAATATAATGTATGACAAAATAAAGGAGAAGAAAAAAGCTTGAAAAAATCATAAATCATTGAATATAAGGTTATCTCATTTTTTTCAATTATTAAACCAAATTTTCTGGAGCCAATGTAAAAATAACATAGATTAGGTACTCAGGGTCACCCCTATTCAAAGACAACTTCTAATGGTTGACCAACGGTGGCAGCCAGCCATTGATGAGCATTTAAGTCAATTATTTATCAACCAGCTTGTGACCGAGTCCAACAGATTTTCACAGGCAGTCAAAAAATCACAATTTTAGTGGGATTTTGAATTGGAATGTTGATGCTGTGTAACAAAAACTTTAAATCTTTTTTATTACCTAAAAACTGATAGCATCAAAATATAACAATTTAAAACATTCCATTTGGCTGAGATGTTTTCTTAGCGTTTTCTCAAACTCTTATTTGCTGCAAATCTACGAGTATTTATATTCCAATCCACTAGTTATTTCCCATAAGATTGCCATCAACTTTGAATTGTGTTCCACTTTAAAGGGATTCCTTTCTCTTGTAACCATTACATTCATTAATCTAAATCCCCTCTCCACTTCCACATAACTGATAGTGATTATTGACTATCTTTTTTAACTTTTATAAGTGTAGCAGATAAAGGATATTTTTGATTCAATGTTTGAATCAGCGGAATGTCATATTTTAGTCAATTTTATATTGTATTCGATTCAAGTTTTTTCTTCTGATAATGAGAGAAAGAATTTTATCATACATTCAGGAAGATTGATCCAATTAATTAAACAGAATTAACATCTTCATAGTTATTAGATTGATTAGCATTAGATGCCTTATGATGCAAATTTATGTAATTTGTGGGTATAAAGACGTGCCTTCTTAAGTTTAATTATTATTTCTCGAAATTCACCTCTAGACAAGGCTTTAAATCTATTATTTATTTCAAACAGTATGCAGCAAAACAAATATGACTGAACAAAATTTTATACTTCTTGCTCATGTTGTCCAGTACTTTCTTGTAACATTTCTGTAGCTTTTACTGAATGTTTTAAAGATTTATGGGCTTTTTGAATATATTTTGCTCTTGATTGCAATGAATTTGAAATTCTAAGCCTATCATTACAGCCAAGCCTTGCATAAAATTTGTATTAACTAATCTTTCAGTCATTCCAGCAAATGAAGTATGTACTTCAGTTTGAGAAAAATGCTTATACATACATGATGTGCTCTCCACATGGCATTAGCCGATCTTAGACCACAAGCTGCCCAACAAGGGGAACATGACCAATTTTAATTTCAATAGCAATGAAATTCAATTTGTCTTGGTTTTTGTTAGACTGGAGATGGATTGAATATATTTTGTGGGGAAAATTGTGAAAAAGTAATTTACAGAATCTCGAGGTAACTTCTTATGTACACTTATCTGGCCAGCTGAAGCTCTCATGACTTCCAATGTGGCCTTCCAAAGTATTCACAAGCATTTGATAGAATTCTTTCTCCATAGTTCTCTGGTTGTTAAATACTTGGCAGCACATCACTAGGTGGAACTATGCTAGTAGTTTAAATAATATTGCCTTTATTCATTTCATGATTAATTTTTCAGGAAGTAATTTTCATCATATATTAAACCATTCAGTGCCAGTTGTTGCCAGAATATGGCAGTGGATTTAATTGCTCACCAATGGCTGGCTGTCATCATTATATATTGCAGTCAAAATTTGAATCCATTATTTTCTAGTTTTTGTATTATTTATTAGCTGTTACAGTAGGCTGATCAATTTTTTTCTCTTAATTTACAAGATTTTGATTCCAGTTTAATCTGGAAGCTATTGCATGAGAAAGATGCAATATAAATGTTTTATGAGAATAAATGTTGGCAGGAAATGTATCAACTTGAATTCCATCAACACATTTTTGTCAATTTTGTTACATTTTCAATGTGTTTGTATTATATACTCGACAGCAGAAGTTGCATTTGAGCAGTATCTTAATTATCATAGCTATGTTTTCTTTATAAAAATTTTAAAGGTGCCATTTTATTCACCCCTTTAAGAATTGTATCATGTTTGGGATTGTAAGTGCTAATAAAATAATGCAAATTTTTCTACTGGTGAAAAATTGAGGTTGATGATACTGATCCATTATGCTCGGTAATTTCATAATTGGTTTTACCTACTGAAATGTAAAAATGTTCCCATTCAATGGATTAATAATATTTTGTGTTCGTGATGATTTTAATGCCAAAATGGTAGCATAACGGAACGAGGCATCGGAAAACCAATTTAATTTTTAAACAAATTACCATAGAAAAGCTTGGACATTTCTACTTTAAAATCCAACATAGAAAAGGAGAAAAATTCTGGGCTTTACAGGAAATTGAACTCAAGTCTTACACCTACCAGCAGTAGTCAATTGCAATATCAAGCCAATCTAGTTTTCCATCCTAAAAATCGAAAGATTTGTTTTGTCCTGTTTGGTTCAAATATTGCCTAAAAAAAGAACTATAGAACATCTCCTGACCCAGCCGTCACCACCTTCTTATTCCTTAGTTTGGTTTAATTATAATATGAAAAAAGTATGATGACTTTTAAGCTTGTGTGATAACCAACTTAATGGTTAAAAACAAAAAATATGTATTCAATATTTAATGTTTTCAAAGCACAAAATGAAAACTGGTTCCAGAATGAGAGATGTTAACTTGAATCAATATACAAATGGTTTTAACTTTCCACATTTGATTCAATAAAAAACATAAAACTATTGATAAGTGATTCAAATAATCAACAACAAATGCAGTGGTTCTCAACTGGAGTGTCGCAGAAGTTTCAGCTCATAAATTTTTATAATCTAGTAACTCTTTTCTTTAAAATTATAGAAGACAGGCCCACACCTACCGGTGTCCAATAAAAAAAGGATGCCTAACCTTAATACCTACATACATATATTTTTGTAAATAGATGGATATTAGTTGGCATCAAACACCTCACAACGTTTCTACACCATACATAAGTAGCTGGCCAAAGCAACGGATGGGCTCACTGCCTAAACTAATTAGTGGCACCCAACTACTTTTCTACTGCAGGCAAATATCAGTTTAAACCAAATGTTATACCTTCGTCTGCCAAGTTAACTTACTTATTGGATATTTTTTAATTTCTAAATAAGGTAAAATGCAGCATGCAAGATAAAACTAGAAATATCCTATCTTCTTCAGATAATATTATAGCACTGAGAGAGAAGATAAGCATTTGACAAGTGAGAGTTGAAAAGGGAAGATTGAGAACAATTGAAGAAGAAATGAGGTGTTTGTCCAATATTTCACTAGGAAAAATAAATTAATTTTGACAATGTTTTGTATGTTATTTCAGGTAACTTAAATGTGAAATCTAACTTTATTAACATGTTTAAAATTATGCATATTTTAAGGTTGACATTTATCTGCAACATTTAATTTTTTGTAAATGAACCGATATAGCCGTTATTGCAACATACTACATATTTACCTTGGTTCTTATGGATCCATTTTATTTCTTAATTCAACTCATGGCTGTCATATATCTTCTCGATGCAACTTTAATAATGTACAATGTAATAGGGGTGCTACAGAATATGACAGATGAGGTTAGGGTGATATCAGCAAAAAAGGTTGAAAAACACCAAGTCAACGTAAATATTCAATTTCTAAAGGCTGTTACAAAAAGTACAAATTTTCAGCAAGAAATGCTGTTTAAAAGATATCCTTTCCAGAAACTAAAATATTAATCTATGGCGACATTCTCCTCGAGTATAAATAGATTTAGAACTGTAATTAACAGAAAAATGATTAAAAGTGTATTGTGAAATTACTTTAGGCCAAGAAAGGTATTTTAATAATCATCATCATGCTCCTGTCCGAAGACGGGTTTTAACTGAATCGCTGCCTCCATTTCTCTCTCTCCCTAGAAGCCTCTTTTATACCTCTATAAGTACTATATCCCTGCTTTATATTATCTAATATTCCTATTCTTTTTCTCCCTCTTCCTCTTCTTCCACTAATTTTTCCTTCTAAGATCGTCCTTTGTAAACACTGTCTTCTCAATATGTGCCCTATCCAATTTGCTTTTCTTTTCCTGATTGTTTTTATTAGCGTCCTTTCTTCTCCCACCATTTCTAATACTTCTTCGTTTCTCTTCCTCTTTGTCCATTTCACTTTCATCATCCTCCATACCCACATCTCAAAACTTTCTAAATATTTTTCCTCCTTTCTCCTTACCGTCCACGTCTCTGCACCATAAAGAGCTATGCTCCATATGTAGAATTTTGCTAATTTCTTCCTTGTTTCTAAATTTATTTTCTTGCTTGTGAGAAGCTCCTTCTTCTCGTTAAATGCTGCTTTTGCCATTGCAATCCTACTTCTGATGTCCTGTATACAACTTCCATCCTGCGCTAAAATACTGCCAAGATATTTGAAACTACTTACTTGTTCCAATTTTTGGCAATTTACCATTATATTTAATTCTTTATGTTCCTTTGAAACCACCATGACTTTCGTTTTTTCTGTATTGATCTTCATTCCATATTGTTGGCCAACCTCAACTAGTCTGTCTGTCATCCTCTGAAGCTCTTTCTTGCCTTCTGCTATTAAGCCCTGATCATCTGCATATTTAATGGTGGCAATACTTTCACCTCCTATCTTAAATCCTATCTCTTCCATCAACGCTTCTTCTGTTATTGTTTCTGCATAAATATTAAATATCGCTGGTGAAATAGGACAACCCTGCCTCACTTTTAATAATAGTCAACAAAAACTTAAAAATCTTGAAATATACTTTATGACTTTAATATGTAAGGAAAATTATTAAATCCTATCGTGGCTTTCAATATTTTGACATTGTTACGACATATTACAATGATTAATCTTAAAAAAATCGGATACCTATACTTAGAAGAACACTTCTTAAAGGTAAGAATCATTAGCAAAAATTTTCAGCATCTAAATCTTTCCAATCACACGCAACTGAAGGAACAGGTTCATACTTGCCTTCTGAATTATACTCCTACTCTTCACAGAATTGTCTAAAAATTATCTGCAAAATCTATTTTCCATCATAATTTTACCACCTGAGCATAAAGTTATTTTTCTTCAAACACTTGCTTTTCTTAAATGCTTCTGTGAGTGACTTATCCATCTGGCATCCAAGGCTAACTACAGATGCAAGGAGATGTTGCTTAGTACATACTGTATTTACTGGCATATAGACTGAAATAACTGTTGAATTCCATGAGGACACTGCTAAATGGCTCTCATGATACAATCTGATGTACATTATAAAAATTTCCTTATCATTGCAACAAATAAAAAATTGGTGCAATCTACATTGCACAAACTTTCTCATACATAATATATATGCGTCTGGTCTCACTACATTCTTTTCTGACTGGAAGGAACACCAAAGAAGCACTGTTGCTACAAAAACAACTGCAGAAAATTTTTTCTTCACTTTAATAGCACATATTAATATATCAATAATATCATTTATGTGAAAATCAAACTTGATAAATAGTTGTAACCAGTGCTTGGATTGGCCCAGAATGCCGTTCCAGTTGTTAAAATATTACAAAATATAAATCAAAAAGAACAATTTCTGAACAAGATCAAATTCACTAATTAAAATCATTGCTGTTTTCTAAATGTTTGTTGGTACAGGGGATTTGATGGCAATATGATCTCTCTCACTTGTATGCCTCGAGTAATGCATTCATCATGACTCGTATATACATATTTGCTTACTTGGTGGAACAAGTCAAAACTTGTTATGTGTGTTAAACAGTGCTCAAATTGGGTGGGAACAGAGTTCTACTTGATACAAAATGAAGCCCATAACATTCCCATTGTTAAAAGTCAGATAAGAATTTTCCAGTTACTAGCGTTCTGGTTGTTAAAATTTTCCGATTTGAGTACTGGTTGTACCATACATAAATATAAAATATTATGCGGATTGGCAAAGCCACATAGGTACTAAAGCATTATCACTGGATGAAGATTGTTGCATGATGTCAGAGAACTGGGGAGAAAGAGATGGTAGCAGAGCATAAAACTCAATATATTATAATGTCGCTGGATGCGTTATTTTTTGAGAAATTTCTGATGTAGTACTGTTTATGACACAGAGCTCTATGACTTTTAATCAAAATCGTAATAACGCATTGCTTTCATCACAGAGGGGTTTGTTGCAAAAACATTTAGAATTAAAAACTGTTCTTGATGATGTCGTTCAGATGGTAAATTTTATCAAAAGTCGGCCATTAAAATGCCGTATTTTTACAAAATTATGGGAAGCGATGGAGTCAAAACAAAGAACTCTAATTTTTCATACAGAAATAAGATGGCTCTCAAGAAGTAAGGTTTCAATCCGATTTTATGAGCTAAAAGAGGAGTTGTTGACATTTTTCATGCAGGAAAACTGTTCAAAAATTTATTGATAGGGTGAGCAGCGATTATTGCTGTCCGAGTGGCTTATCTTGCAGACATTTTTCAACACCTAAACCATGGTACCAAGGAATAAATGATACTACTATAGTAGTACCATGACCTAAACAAAATCAATATGTCAATGCAAGGCCCAAATGAAAATCTTCGATCGTCAACACAAAATGAATGCATTTATTGGTAAATTAAAAATTTGGCAAGGAAAAAGCAGTGAATTTGATAACAGACCACTTGCAATCTTTGCAACTCAAAATAAAACATTTTCCGAATTTAGAAATTTCCGAATGTGGCTGGGTTAGAAATCCTTTTGCAGTAAATTCCAGTGTTCGTGGATTCAGCCTTCAGGAAGAGGAGTTTGCTGGAATCCAAAATGACAAAATTGAAAATGCAATTTGAATCTCTGCCATTGAATAATTTTTGGATTCAAATTTCGAAAGAATATCCAAGCATCTCAAAAAAGCGATTAACATTTTATGAAAATTTTCCACTTTGTATTTATGCGAACTCGGATTTTCCACACGCCACTGAAAAATAACAAGAGAAAACAGCTTTTGTCTCTGGATAAAGAAATTTGAGAACTTGGCGTTGGGAATCCACCGAGCGGTGCGGAGACATGGCGAGTGACTTTGGCTTGCTGGCACGGAATGCATGCGCGGGCCCATGCTCTTATGTCCTTCCTCATGGAGGGCCAAATGAAACATTCCGTTAGAAGTTTTACTGATGCCCTGGTGCCTTGGTGTGCCAGCTGGTGGAGTGACTCGAATGCCTGTCTGCGGAAAGGCACCGTGACGAAGGGTCGGACCATTCGTGCAGACATGTCGCAGTACAGCTCCAATTGCGTACCAGGCACCAACATCTTCATGAGCTGCAGCAGAGAGTCGGAGTGGAGAATCGTCCTCAGCTCCTCGTCCTCTTCTTGGGACTTGACAAGGGTGTCAAAGTCCAAGGCCCCGGTTAGGGCTTCAATTCTCGACAAGGTATCAGCCACGACGTTGTCCTTCCCGGCGATGTGCTGAACGTCAGTGCTGAATTGGGCGATATAGTCCAAATACCTGAACTGCCTAGGAGTGCACTTGTCGGATTTCTGGCAAAAAGCAAAGGTAATAGGTTTGTGGTCGGTGAACACAGCAAAATTCCGTCATTCCAACATATGCCGAAAATGTTGGATCGTCTTGTAAATCGCCAGCAATTCGCGATCGTATGCACTGTAATTCTTCTGCGCCGTGCTAAGCGGCTTTGAGAAGAATCCTAACAGTTACCACCCATCCTTAGTCAGCTGCTGGAGTTCGGCGCCTATGGTAGAGTCAGAGGCACCTGTGAAGAGGCCTAAAGGCACGTTGACCTGGGGATGGGCTAGAAGTGCGGTGTGAGAAAGGCTCTCCTTGAACGCATCAAACGCCTTATGCAGTTCCGGCATCGTTGCCCTTGGCATTCCCCTTGAGGATCTTGTTGAGTGGCGCCTGCAGCGATGCGGCCTTGGGGATGAATCTTCTGTAAAAATTGAACATTCCCAAGAACTTTCGAAGCTGCTTTACATTATCTGGAAAAGAAAAATTCCTGATAGCCTCCACCTTCTTGGCTAGGGGGCTCGCACCACCGCCAGAAACCTTGTATCCCAGGAAATTCACTTCTGACGCCCCGAAAACGCACTTGGATGGGTTAACTAGGACGCCATAGTCCTGGAGGCGAGCAAAGAGTTGACGCAGATGGTCAAGATGCTGCTCTTCTGACACCGAAGCCACGAGGATGTCGTCAATGTAGGCGTAGCAGAAATCCAGCCCCCTGAGCACCTCGTCGATAAACCTTTGAGAGCTACTGCCCTAGAGCCTCACACAGACAGAAGGAATGGCAAAAACAACTTTTTTGGACTCCGACTTCTAACATGTATTTCCATCGAAATCTTGAAGTCGAATTCTTTTACAATTACAATATTTTCTTCATATACTATGTATGAGAAATAAAAAGGGAAAATATATAATTATTATTGATGACAGAGCTATAAACATTTAAGCATTTGTTGGCAATTGTCAGGGGCCAGTTAGAAATGTCATATTTCAGTGTTTCTTTAACTGTAGTGTATATGCAACAGAGTTTTAGGGGAGTGTGGCAAATCGTAATGAATCACTCTATTGTCTCTTCCAAATATTATCTTTGAAATAAAGAAAACTGAAATAAATAACTATATATATACCCAGTCCTGACTTAACACAATAGATGCTTTCTTAAAAAATTTTGTGTAAGGTGAAATCGTGTTAGTCGGACAGGAATTTCTCATAAGAAATAATATTAAATTTTAAACTTTATTCCTTGATTATGCCTATACTTTGGTTAATGTTTTGTTTTTTATTTATGTATGCTTCATACATGTAACTCATTTTTACAGAAAAGAAACAATGATAATGCGAATGGTTCGTAGCGTTGCTTCATTAAGACCTGTATGACGAACAATACCACATGTTTGTTCATTGTTCTTATAGCCCTTAAGTAATCTAGTTTTTGCTCTAGCGATATAACTTTTCTCAATTTCTTACTCTCAGCACCAATTAAATGTGAATTATAAACCTATAACTCCAGCGTATTTCTCGGTGTATATGACTGCCATTTTGAATCAGCTGTTCACTATTTATTTAGCAGACATTATTTAGAAGATTTGAAAAATGATAATTTTAAAGAGCAAATTACTAAGAAGTAAACATTTTTGTTTTAATACATGAAATAATTTTTCAAAAGATAACAACATATAACCTATAGAAAATTACAAAATGGTCAAAGAAAATTTTTAAAACATTCAAGAATGGTATTTTTCTACATTGCAGTATAAAAACCATGAAATATCTCGCCTTCTGCAACAGACTCATAGAAATTGTCAATTTCATCCTCTGGATCAGATGTTACAATAATGGGCTCATTGTAATCCGCTATTAATGAAGAGCAGGGCTAAACTTTGTTTCCATTTCAGCTTTCTAGTCCTTTTTCATAATCGTAGAGAAGTCATGAAAAAATCGTGTTAAAGCAAACGTGTTAGTCGAAAACCGGACCTACTTTTAAAATTGTGTTAAACCGATATAGTGTTGGTAGAATTCATGTTAGTTGGGGACTGGGTGTATATATACCTATATATTTCATGTAGTAATTTACATATAGCAAAGATAAAGGTTTATTTAGGGATGAAGGGTTCATGCACAAAGTAGGTTAGCCCTGGGGGGTACATGACTGAATATACTTTGAGAACCACCACCATAGTCTGTTGGATGTGAAGGCAATGTCACAGTTTGATCTCATATTCTGACAGTTCTGTCATGGAAGACATTTCAGTGGTGGTTTTCTGTTATTATCTTGATTCGATTTTTATTCACTCTGCAATTTCTATTTATAAAAAGTGTTCAGAAAGGGATATTAACAGCCACATTAGCATATGGAATACATGCCAAGTATCAAGTTGTAAAATAAAGACAATATTATTTACAAAGAAGTCTAATACAAATTAACCATCTAGCTATGCATCCTGGGTTTGCTACATGTAGCATGTTCGGATAAAATACTGTGCATCCTGGGATTTTTGTGGGTCTCTTTTGGTTGTCCTTCGTGTCCAGCAATCTGAACATGTTCCCAATCAGTCCTAAATAATTCACTGAAATACTTCATTATAATAAATAATAATAATGTTTATAAATATTTATTTACAGTCAATGGTAATGATCTTTAGTTTTCAGAATGTTTTAGACATAATACCTGTATGTTTCTTCTTTCATTTTATTTCCTTAATCCACTATGAGCACTTTTGAGATAGCCTAGTAAAAACATGGGATGCAGTTTATGGTCAGGAATCATTTTTCTCCTGGCTTCCGACTTGAAAAACAAGGCTGCGACCCATATGCAGATAATTTGGCAATTATCAATCCTTTTTCCTTTAACAATATTTACTACAAAACATGCCATCTGTTGTGCAATGAGTGTTTGAGCTGTAGAAATTAAAAATTCTTCCCCAGACTACAGGATTGAGAAAATTAATTCAAAAATGTGAACACCACCAAAAGTTCTTAAGAGCACCATGAGAAAAAAGTTCAAAATATTTTCCCAAGATCAATGTCACTTCAGAACGATCAAAAATTTAAATTCTAATTTTAATAGTTTCATGAAATCAATTTAATAGAATGCTTAATCACTATCAATAAAAAAACTGATGTGGCTACCACATGACTTTCTCCATACCTGCGAGAAAAATTTAAAGACTTTACAAAGAACAGAAATAAACACAAACTGTAGCCTTCTGATGTTGGATATAGCCCCGAAGCTCCAAGAATTAAGAAAATAAGAAGGAGCATAATGTGTTTACAATAGTCGGTGGTGTGGTGGTGGCAGCTAAAACATTTAGTTTTAAAAATATTTTTTCTTATTATACGGGAAATTGTTTCAAAGGTTGTAGAAAATTAAATTACCTACAACATTTATTCCAGCACGTTTTTACATTTACCAAATATTAAAGCAAATATTTAAAAAAACTGATGTGACAAGAGTCAACACCCACTTCCAGTTGACCGATTTTTACCAAAAACTTATCAGCACGTCTTCCTTTAACAAAAATGTCAAATATAAAATTTCATACTGATCTGTTTAATAGTTTTTGAGTTCGAGCACCCACAAAATCTCGGTCACAGACATCCACAGACATCATTGAGAAAATAGTCTAAACGTGTTCAGGGAAAACGTATTTCTGTTGAAATCTCAAATTCGATTTTTTTTTCATGAAAACAATACTTTCTCTGTACTTCGTATATGGAGAAAGTAAAAATTATCACAAATAAACTGCAAGTTTTGAGATCAGTACAAAATTTTCAAATATTCAATTTTATGCTTGATTCATTCCCAATGAAATAATAAAACTGGCTGATTCAAATACTAAGCTATTGACTCTCCAAATTGAATATCAACAATCCTGCCATTAATTCTGTCCAGCAATAATGTTTATTCAATAACTTATAATTCCAGTAGTACAAAAACTGTGGTTGTAAAATTGCATGCGATTGCTTGTGACATTATAAAAATATAATAACGATATATATATATACATAAGAAATGCATTGCAAAAATGTCATTGTCCTATAAAATAATCAAAAACACAATTCAGAGTTAACAAAGTTTTAACATGGGAAGACTGATGAGCTTTGATAATCTACACATTCATTGGCCAAATAAAAAATCTATTGTTCTAGATATTAAGCCATTATTCTTCCCAGATCCTCCAGATTCCATCTGTAAAAAGATAAATTTCAGATAGATAAAATAAATTTATCTTTTATGCTAAAGCCTATCTTTTTTAGTAACAACAGTTTTTAATTTAATCAAATCAGCACCATACATATAAGGCTAAAATAAGTTTAAAATGATCATTTACTTAAGAATTTCCTAGAGTATTAGAGATGGGGAGACTTATATTTAAGTGCAAGTGACTTATCATTTGACATGTTAAACCGTAAATTTTAAAATAAAATAGTCTTTCACTCAATAATTCTGAGAAACACAAAATGAATAATGATAAATTTTTACTGAAATTAATTATGGCAGGAATGAAAACTTACCTCACTTTGGGGCAATGAGTTATTTTTAATCAAAGGTCGGATTCCAGTGCTCTCATTGCTGCTACTTGAAGATCGTGCCTTGGCAGGCTGTAATATATAATGGGAATTGCATGAACACACTTTTGCAAATCTGTATATTTGTTGCAAGCAGAAACCATACAAACTCTATGCTGACTAACTACTGCTTTAACCAAGCATTCACAAATTCATAAAGCGAGATAAAGTTTGGGTTATTTATGGACAATTGAAATTCTAAACAACTTGGATATCCATACATCAATTTGAAATGCACCTGAAATTGGTAGAGAATCAAAGTAAAAAATCTGATATGGCCATCACACAACTTTCTCAATACTTATAGTATTCTTATGTAAAGTATGATTGCATTAAATATCTCCTATGTACTGTACTGAAAACAAATATTGACGAGTTTTTAAGACAATATATTGGCACTACTTCTTATGGCTATATATGAAATAGTTAAATATCTAAATTTGCAACTATCCATCCAAAGGCAGCCAGAATTGGTTAAGAGAAGAACAAAGAAAGAGGAAACAAAGACAAAAGAGAAAATAAACAATCAACAACAATCTGATGTGGCCACCACATGACTTTCTCCATACTTGTAATATTTCTAAAAAGTCCAAATAGGTTAAAGGTTAATAAATATTTGAAGGAACTGCGAGAAAAATGTAAAGACTTTACAGAGAACAGAAATAAACTCAAACCGTAGCCTTCTGATATTGGATATAGCCACGAAGCACCAACAATTAAGATCATAAAAAGGAGCGTTACTAACAAGACGTAACTAAGCATCAAGTGTTTACAATAGTCGCCGGTAGATGGTGTGGTTGTGGCAGCTAAATATGTAATTTCAGTGGAACTTCCATAAGTCAAACTTCAAGGGAAACAAAAAAATATTCGAGTTATAGAAAATTTGACTTATGGAAATACATTTTTCTCATTTCTATTTTGCCTGGTAAAATTAATTCACTTCAAGTTATGGAAATTTTAAGTTATAGACGTTCGAGTTATGGAAGTTCCACTGTAGTTTTAAAAATACCTCCTAAACAATGCATAATATGGGAAAATGTTTCAAACAAAGGTTGTAGAAAATTAAATTTCCTACAACTTTTATTCCAATACATTTTTACATATATCAAATATTAAAGCAAATATTTCAAAACTAGCTGTTTGACCCAGCGTTGCTGGGTGTGATTCAGGATTGCACCCGCCCCTCTTTCACTCACCTCTCTCACCGCCCGCCGAATGTCATAAAGTAGCATAGGAAAATGGGTGTTCGCGGAAAAATCGCCATATCTTTGAAACGGCTAATGTTAGAAGAATAAAATTCAACCTAAAACCTCTTCGAGATTCCGCTTAATCCCAGTAGATCCGGAGATCTCGCATTACAAACTTTCAAACTTATCTATCATTAAGCCTTTTATATATATAGATAACAGATAAGTGACAAGAGTAAATACCCACTTCAGGTTGACCGATTTTTACCAAAAAATAATCGGTACTTGTGCCTTTAACAGAAATGTCAAATATAAAATATTTCTAAAAATTCCAAATAGGTTAAATGATAATAAATATTTTAAGATACTACGAAAAAAAATTTCAAGGCTTTATAGAGAATAGAAATAAATAAACCATAGCCTTCTGATATTGGATATAGCCCCGAAGCTCCAACAATTAGGTGAATAAAATGGAGTGTCAAGTGTTTACAATAGTTGCTGGTAGGTGGTGTGGTTGTGGCAGCTAAAAAATTGTTTCAAACAAAGGTCGTAGAAAATTAAATTACCTACAACTTTTATTCCAATACTTTTTTCCATTCATCAAATATTAAAGCAAATATTTCAAAAAATCTATAAGTGACAAGGGTAAACACCCACTTACAGTTGACCAATTTTTACCAAAAAACTTATCAGTTCTTTTCCCTTTAGCAAAAATGTCAAATATAAAATTTCGCGTTGACCTGATTAATAGTTTTGAGTTAGTACCCACAAAATTCTGATCCCAGGCAGATATACACACTCAGATACACACACACAGACAGACATCATCGAGAAAATAATCAAAAAGCGTTCAGGGAACCTTAAAATATGTATTTCTGTTGAAATCTTGAATTCGATTTTTTCCATGAAAACAATACTTTCTCTTTAAGTGAAAAAGAAACTTGTAAATTTCCACTAACAATTTTAATACACGACCAGTTTTGCCTGTTACAGCATCATCAGGTGACGAAAGCTTGGTCAAGAGGTCTATATGGAGAAGTCATGTATTAAAATTGTTAGTGGAAATTTACAAGTTTCTTTTTCATTTAAATGGAATCTTTCCACAAAGTGGAGCCTTTCCAAGTGGACTTTGTCAATACTTTCTCTATACTTCGTATACGGAGAAAGTAAAAAATGGCACATGAATACAGAAGAAGGTTTCAACGAACCAGTAGCACTAGGCTTTCAAATGTTGAATTAACGGTCAGTAAACAAAATTGTCTCCAGTTGTCAATGGTGGCAAATTGTTACTGAGAAGTACTGGTACCAGGTGCAACTCCTGACCAATTTTCGTCAGTTATGTCCTCAATGTCCACATCCATTTCCACTGAACTCAAATTAGTGCATAGTAAAGCAGGAACTCTTTCTTTGCTCTTTTTCCCTCCGTGGCATGGGTCTCCTTTAACAGATAATTTTTCCTGCGAAAGAAGATTGAAAAAGATGCCAGTTTCATCAGCATTTGACCTGTAACCTTTCAAGTGCCTTGACTGAATTTTCGTAAACACTTGTACTTTCCCCGCTCATATTTTTGTATGTTAGTCCATGATGCTTCTTGAATCTATGCAACCAACCATTTGAAGCTTTAAAATTATCAATCTTCAATCTCTGGGCTATACTGGTAGCCTTTTCTCCCAGTATTACACCATTGATTGGGAGGTTGGAAAAACCAGTTGAGTAACACACACTCCATCTCATCACATAGAGAAGATTTCATATTTTTCTCTTCTTTGCTGCACCGCTGCTTTTAATCTCTTCATCCAGAATTTGTTTTTTATTTTGATGATGCCGCATATAAAGTTGACGGTGCAAGACCAAACCTTCGCACCATCTCGATTGCTGGTATGTTTTTGTGTTTTTCTCTACTAATATGATTTTCACTTTTTCCGTTATCGATAACTACTTTATTTTCATTGCCACAACAATTGAAGGCTAAAAACGTTCAATAAAAGAAAGACCACTAACAAGGACAGGACATGGTAGTGGGATCACGGATTTTTATGAAACTTGGTAGGTATATAGCTCTTGATTCCAGGATCACTGCAAACCCCACTTTTGGACGTATACAGCCGATAGTTTTTCCGAAAATCGCGATTAAATATTGCAATTTCACGTCAACTGGTATAAATTTCTTAATGCACGCTTAATTGATCAAATAATTGTTGGCGGTAAGCGTATACAAATCTTTTTCGTATTTCGCATTAAAATTTAACTGGGCAGTCACATTCATATTTTTTTCTATGTTGTTAGGTGGTGATCCAGATTTTTTTCTCAAGTCATTTTACGCACAATTGTTTCAACAAAGTTTAAATTATTAAATCACATATTCTTCATCGATCTCGGCACACGCTACATCCTATATTGATGCATATGAAATGGCAAGGATCCCTGAAATTATTTCTGCGAAGACTTCCTCCGAATACTTAAAATAGACCCATTAGGCGGAGGTATATCAGACAAATGAATGTTGAAAGTATAAAGGAAAATAAATGAGAAGTCTGTTAAAAGTACAAAAATATAAATAATTAAAAATATTTCTTTTATGAATCTGTGAGTGACTGCATTGTCTGTGAGGCTTCATTATTGTCTTTGGACACACAAATCTACTGGCAATTTGTGTGCGATCTGTGGATCTTCGTTTGTTTAGTGTGACTTTGACAGAGTTATTTTTCAACAAACAAGCAAAAGTCGAAGAATATTTTTTTCAAGTCTACAATTCTAGTATTTTTATTGATTTTTCGTTATTTTTCGAAATATCTTGTACACCGGTCAACCTTTAACAGTTTGTTGAAAATTAATTTTTCCGTAAAATTGCAGACTTTGATATTTTAGGATGGAATCTCTGCGAGATCCAACTTCGGCAAGATGCATCCCGTGGATCGATGATGAAAATTCCGGGAAATATCGTTTATTCTCTGAGGCGCTTAACTTTTGCACCAACCATCTTCGCAAAAGTGGTTTAATTTCTGATCGCCATCGGTTGTGAGATGTACGATGTTATTATGGGAATGAAACATAAAACAAAAGTTCCCTTAGCTGTCAATGCATAAGCAAATGAATGTTTTCCTTCTAACTCTCACCATCATTGCTCCCGATGATGATTGGTGGTTGTAGATTATTAATGTTTTTAATCAATTAACCGAATTTCTGAGGGAGGAGAAATTAAAGAAAAAAAACCTATCCAAGAGGGAATTGAACTCGCACCCTCACGTTTAAAACGCACCCACTATATGCTCATCGCCAACAATTACTTGATCAATTAAGCATGCATTAAGAAATTTATACCAGTTGACGTGAAATTGCAATATTTAATCGCGATTTTTGGAAAAACTATCGGCCGTATATGCCCAAAAGGGGGGTATGCAGTGATCCTGTAATCCAGAGCTATATACCTACCAAGTTTCATAAAAATCTGGGATCCCACTACTGTGTCTTCTCCTTGTAAGAAGATTTGCTAAGCACACAGATCCCAGTGATCACAAGAAAGAACATGGCTTGTTCATAATACTCGTACTGCTTAAATTCCACTTTCCTTTCATTTAAATAGTGACTTCATTGCCCAGGAGTTACTGTAATGGTTGATGACAAGTTTACCAATATCCAATACATTCATAAAAATATGTATAATAGATTAAAATTTTCATATAAATACTAATTATAGATAAGAAATGGGAAGAACTTTTACCTCTTTTATTGGAGAAATGAAATCTACACCCAGTGGTCTGATACCACTGATGGCACAGTTCGAGTTCTTTGGTTTAGCAGGATAATTTATTTCAGGACCTTGGATGTTCTCCTTTTGGCTATGTAGAATTTCCTGAAGTAGAAGCGAAATTTTCTAAGTTTTACATTCATAATTATATTTTACTACATAACAGAAAAACATGCTTACGAACTGTTTTTATACAATAATAGCCAACTCAAAAAATGCAGCAACAAATGCTGAATAAGTAATGCTTAAAGCAGCCCATAGACATACAATAATATTGCACAATATTGTGGTTATTGCACAGTTACTGACTAAAGTTTGTGTTTGTTTGAAATATATTGTGCAATATAAAAAGATTGAAACATTTAGGGTGGATACTGCACAATATTTGCCTAGCTGTGATAGAGATGTCAAGTTTACAAGTTTATTTGACTTCATAGGATTACACCAGTATTTTCCGGTAATGTGAAAAGTTCAATGCAAAGTTAATAGTGATAATGCTAATGCCGTTGTAAATTTTAAACCTTCAAAGCTTCATCCTGTAACTAAAAATCATGGTGTTATGGATCACTGGACCGATTTTAATGGAAAAAGAAAAGAATTTTCCGAAAAATGAGGCAGGATGAAATAGGCAATTAATGCAGTTTCTCAGAAGGATGGCTAATGCGATTTAAATGTCACAGAATAAGACAGCTAGCCATCAACAGTGAGTTACGATCGGATGAACATGAGGGCACAGCTAAATATAAGGAATCATTTGAATCTCTCCTGCATCAACATAATTTAGGAGATAAAAAAGTGTACAATGCAGATGAAACTGCATTATTTTGGCAATGTTTGCCATCTTCAACCCTTGCAGGTGCAGATGAAACAGGAACGAGTGGCTTCAAAAACAACAAAGACAGGCTTACGGTACTTACATGTGCCAATGCAGCTGTTACTCACCGTCTAAAAGTATTAGTCATTGGAAAATATAAACACTCACGAGCCTTCAAAGGATTGCAAAATCTACCCATAATATATCAAACAAAGAAATGCATGGATGACGACAGAAATCTTTCATGAATGGTTTCACGGAAATTTCATCCCTGAAGTGAAAAGGCACTTAAAAAAACAAGGGAGGCCAGAGGAAACAAAAGTTATACTTTTGCTTGATAACTGCAGGGCTCACCCTCCTTAATTGTTCTCGGGGGCAATTTCAACAACTTTCCTTCCTGCAAATGTTACATCCATAATTCAGCCAATAGACCAAGGCATCATACAAAATATGAAATGCCTCTACAGAAAAGAGTTCCTGAAGGCCAAGCATGATGGTTCTCTACTGGAATTCCAATCGAAATTCACCATAAAAGATGCTGTGTATAGCGTAGCAGATGCTTGGAATAAGGTAAGAAATGTAAGTGCATGGAGAAATTTGTGGCCTAAAGTCAGCTCCTTGAACATTCAGTTTTCATCCAATGATGAATTTATAGGTTTTGATAATGAATAAATCAGCAGTCTGAATTTCTTGAATTCGTGAGAAATTCACAAAACTCCTTTGTGAAGCTTAGTGAAGATGACCCACAGGAATGGCTCACAACAGATCAGGAAACTCCTGTCATTCAAGATCTAACCAATCAAGACATCATTGACAGTGTCATGGACCAAAATCGGGAAGACAGTGACATAGATTCAGAAGAAGATGAAAGCATCGTGAATAATGAAAAGGTATCATGGCAAGAAGCTGATGCAGTGCTCCAAACATTCATGAATTTTGCCCAGCAGAAGTCTTGTTATTCTGTCCAGGAGGTTGCTCAGTTGCAGCTGATAAGATCAGCATTTCTTTCCAAACAAAAGGAAGAATGTAAGCAATAAAAAATTTCAAAATTCTTTCCTGCTATTTCACAAGAATCAAGCTCATCTCACGAAGAGGGAAATTAGATTTATTATGATAAGGAACATCCAAGAAAAGTTTAATGTTTCATTGGCTATTATCCACCCAATTTTGTTCTTATTTCTTATTTTGTATTTTGATTTTATATATTTTTGTATTTCATTTAATTTCTTGTTTGTATTTCCTGTGATGTGTGTTTTGTGTTATGATGACATCCATGACGTTTGTGCTAAGTTGTTACTTGCAATTTGTGTTTAGAAGTTTAAGTAAACAAATTCTGTTAAATGATGACGATGCAGTGGTATTGTAAACAATGATGGGTAACTGCATTTATTTTGATGGAAATGGTAATGTAAATTAAAGAAAGAGATTTCTTTTGCAGAGAAGGTTGCATTACATGTCAGTTTTTGTGATACTTTGGAACCGTGAACTTTAAATAATAGGGTCTGACCAATATTTACATTAACTTTGTTAATTATTTCTAGTTCATGAAGAATGATAACTGTCTCCAATAACCTCTTTCAAATGAAAACCACAGAGCCTGGTTGTTTTCGACAACGTGCGATCAAAACTGCTTCTGTTCCTTCACAAAACAAATGAGTTAATGAGGACACCTATTCCCGCGTAGAATTAACGTTAATTCTATGACCATGAGTTAAGCTAAAGTCTGTCTGAAGGAAGATCAAGAGAGACAAAACACAGACGAACTTAAAAGCATACAAAATATTTGAATGAACGAATTTAATGTTATTCGAAAAGTACTATGGAAGAGTAACAAAGCATGTATCTCACATTATTATAGCATTATTTCTCCTTAAATCTTCAGTCACTGCATTTGCTATTTCTACAGAAGCCTCCAGGAGATGATTTTATGATTATTTAATTCCGCTATGGTTCGAAAATTCAGATAAGTACCTAATAAATGATGAACCTGGGAATGAAACCTCTGATATAACACCTAAATACATATGTGTCTGTATGCAGCATGTAATTCCCTCGCACATTTAACACATGCACCAGATTTAAATGTTCATGGTAATTTTTTGTTCTTTATAAATAATTTACGTAGAATTTAAGGGTGGTAAATGAAATGTATTCCTCAAGTGTGACCATTTTGGTTAATATGGATGTGTTATCTCCTTGAACATATACTATAAATTTTGCCTCTCGCTAATCTGGCAATCTCGTTATTCCGGTACTACTCCGGTCCCGAGGGGTTACAGACTATTGAGAGTTTACTGTAGTACTGGGCAATAATATTCTGCAATATATATATATATATATATATATATATATATATATATATATATATAATGGCAAATGAAAACCCATCATAACAAAGTGATTACACATATTTCCGCACTTGTGCAGTTTACCCCTACACAATTTCGCATGCAATTTTCGACTATCTTTTGTTCATTCTAAGGAAATGCTTTAATTTAAATTGAACTACTGAAATGGAAGGTTGAGTACGTCATGTACGAATGTTTTCCTGGATTCTGCAACAAACATTTTCAAGCCGCAAAAAACACTAGCATTAAAGTGGTTACATTTCTTTTACTAATTATGTTAGAAATATGCAAGGCTTTTTCTTTAATCACATTAAAGTCGACACGTATTTTATCTCTGCCCTGATTCTTTTCACTAATCCAAGCTGCAAGCAATCTCTTCATATGAATCATACGTTCATTTCTGTTAACTACAAAACCCTTAACTAAAGCCTCTGATTTGGCAAGTTTTTTATGTCATCTTTAATTGACATTACTCTCCTAACACTTAGGCCTAAAACACGTCCGATAAATGTATTGCATTCCCCAGCTTCTGATAGTTGGATTATATGAAGTTTTTGTTCAAATTACAGAACTTTTTTCTTCTTTGATTCCCGGCCATCACTTGCACTATTTTTTGTTCTTTTAGGAGCCATTATTTTCTAATTATTCTTCTTATTTACTATGTAAGGTATAAATCTGCTCACTTATTCCATTTATTATATAAGGAGGTTCAGAACTGCTACAAACAAGATAACAATAAGGAAATTCAACAGTTAACAATGAAAAATATAAACTATGATGATAAAAATTTGTAAACAGGCAATATTTAGCAGAAATATGACGAAACCAAATATTTGCATGGAAAAAATCTACAAAAATCTCGATCAGAGATTAAATATTTCGGTCAAAAACCAGCAACCTCATACGCGAAGAACGGATATTTTCAATGTCATACTCGTAAAAGTTGTGAAAAACTAAACGTGCAGGATGCTTTTCCACTAGCCAATAATTTCTAATTTGGCTGCTAGACACCAGCAACTTTGACGGTTATCAAAAATAGCGCCATTGGCAGTGAAGTTTAAACTGAGCTTCAAAAGAATTAAGTCGATGGTTATCATGTTTGTTTATTTTGAAAATTGCTAATAACAAGCATTATAAATATAATAATAATGTCCTTTTCTAGGGTGCTAGAGAGAAAGAAAAGAGTACAGAGAATTAACGCTTGTTGGCATCGTAAACTCATGATGCAATGTGCAAGTAATTGACGTGAAACACAAGTAATGGTCACAAAAGGAAAATAAATCGATTTGCCATATATACTCGTGTCTAATGCGCTCCCATACTTTTTGCCAAAAAAAATCCGACTTCTTTGTATACCCTGTGTATAACGCGCACCCTAGATTTTGAGAGGCATAAGAACAAAATCTTAGTATTATATTGTCATGTTAGGTATTAACTAGAGTGCCATAAATAAATTCAGACTCGTTCTGGGTAACGCGAGACTTGACTTAAACAAATCCGACTACGTAAAAACCTCCAAAAATCTTTTATATATAATTAATCGATTTATGTCCATCCATCTGTCTGTCCATCCCCCTTTTATCTCTTTAAAAGTTTGCCATAGAGAAATGCTTTAAACGCCATTTTGTTTCTGCCAACTAGAAGACCATGGGAAAATTATTTTTGTTTACACAAGTGTCCCAGATTCAACTCCAGGAGGCAATTATATTTTCCCATATGCTTACACAGGAGTTTCGATTTTTCAAGGTGTAAGGTTTTTTTTCCTTGATTCATTAAAATATTTAAATACTAGCGTAATTAATTGCCCATGAAATATGACGGGATTATCATAAAAGTATTCCAAATATATTTCATTTCGATATGAAAGATCAGTAAGATATGCTATGATCTGGTTTGACTTTCATGCACAATCAAATCAGTGTTTTAATTACATTGTTTAAATAATTATTATCAAAGTGGCCAAATGATTATCCTAATATTTGCTGAGAATAAGAGAAAAATCGAAATAATAAGATATAATGCATAAAGAATTAGCAGAAATTTACTTGGAATATTTGAGCAAATTACAAGTTATTTAAAACGTATAGAATTTAACTTAATAAATGAATTATTTTACTCTTATCAACTCATAAAAACAGAATAAAATGTGAACAAACAGTCAATTTATCATCAAAGGAAAAATGTGTAGTAACTTACTATGAACTAAATACTTACATGAACTGCAAAGAGTTTTAACTATATTTTAAGATCACAATATTCTTTTAACTACATATAGCTTAGAAAGGAAGAGGAACTCCAGAAAATGATAAACAGACTAGTAATAACAGGTAGAAAATATTATGGGAATAAATACAGAAAATCCAAGGTCATTCGAATATTGAGCAAAGAAGAAAATCTGAACATAGGTATTGGAGGAAAGCCTTAAAACAAGTTTCAGACTATAAATACCTCGGAAGCATCATAACAAGAAAAGCAAAATGTACAGATGAGATCAGGACTAGGATAGGAAAAGCAAAAGCGGCTTTCGGAAGAAAGAAACACCTACTTACGGGGAATATAAGGGAAGATATCCACAAGAAGTTCATAAAATGCTATGTATGGAGTATAGCTTTGTACGAGGCAGAAACATGGACGCTACGGAAAAATGACATCAAATACTTGGAAAGCTTTGAAATGTGGACTTGGAGGAGAATGCTGAAGATAAAATGGACAGATAGGATGAAAAACGATGAAGTGCTACGAAGAGTAGGAGAGAGGCGAATGATTATACAGACTATTAGAAAGAGGAAGGCAAACTGGGTTGGGCATTACCTGAGGTGAGAGAGTATGATTAAATATGTGTTAGAAGGAAAACTAGATGGAAAAAGGGCAAGAGATATGAAAAGGTTTCAGCTGATAGACGATTTGAAAGGGAAAGAATTATCAAGACATGAAGAGGACAGCGGAAAATAGGAGTAAATGGAGAACCAGGTTTAACCACAAATAATCACGAGCCTGTCTATGGACAGACTACCTATGATGATGAAGCTGAATTATCGATGATTAGCATGGCTTTCCCCTCAATTCACCCAAAAAGCAAGAATCTGGTGCGAGGTAGGTACACACAAATTTTTCTTTTAACTGCACAAGTGTTACCCAAATATAAAGCACACCCCTACTTTATGACCTAAAAATTTGGTCTTCAAACTGTGTGTTACACAAGAGAACACAACCTTTTTGAACTTTGCATGCTTCCGGTTTGCGAATTTGCACTTTGGGACATAATATTTTATGACCATTACTTCTGTTTCGCAACGATTATTTGCGTAACATGTGTTTGCAATGCCAACAAGCAGAACTCCCTCTACTTTTTTGTTTTGTAGTTCAGTTTAAAGTTTCGCGCCCTAGAAAAAGACATTATTCTATATTATATTTAAAATACTCATTATTAGCAGTTTTTTAAGTAAACAAACGTGATAACTCGACATAATTATTTTGTAGCCCACAATCAGTTTGACCTTCACTGCCAACACCACTATTTTCGAAGTGAAACTTTAGTTAAAATTTAAAGAAAAGCCATCATTTTGGAATGTAAGGTTTTCATTTACTATTAACTTTGTATTTTGAACGTAATTTGGGGGAATGTTATTTTGTTGTGTTAGGTTTTCATTTTTTATTATAAATTTTTAATGTAGGCAAACCTAAGAATTGCTATCATCTTGTAATGTAAGATTTTCTGCTGTGTATATTGAATGTGATTACTAAATGAAATGTTACCACTTTAATGCTTCGTTTTTATTTTTGTGATGTATTTTGGACAATTAAAAGAAATTTTATCACTTTCTTACGCTAGGTTTTGATTTTCTGTTATGCCTTTCAAAAATAAATACCATAAGAAATGTTACCACTTTTTAATGCTAGTGTTTTTTTGCAGCTTGGAAATGTTTGCTGCAGAACCAAAGATACATCCCTGCATCATGTACTCAACATTCCATTTCAGTAGTTCATCAATTTAAATTGAAGCATTTCCTTGGAATGAACAAAAGAAGATCAAAAATCGCAATACGCTGGAATTAAATTGTACAACTGCCGTAAGAAGTATAATTGCTTTGCAATGCTGGGTTTTCATTTGCTATTATGCATTTTTAAGAATAAAGATTTTTTTTCACTTTATGATGCTAGGTTTTCATTTTCTGTTACGTTGCTGTAATGTTTTCTTTTATTTTGTTAAACTGCATTATTTATGATAAAAAAGTGAATTTTTTAGGTTGCCTGGGAACCGTACTCTCATAATAACATTGTGTCTTATGGGAAAATAGGACTTGCACTTCATGAATTTGTATTTCGTGTCAGTTTTCCGGAACCAATTATTCGCAAAGTTCAAAAAGGTGGTGTATATACGGTATGCCCATTTCTTCATCATAGATAATAAATTCTCTCCCACTTACTAAATATTTCAAGGAAGCAGAAGGAAATTAAATGATTTAGGTAATTATAGGAATCTTGTGTACTTCAGTTGTTATGAAGATTAATTTAGTTGCCAAGAATTAAAAATCATGCAAAAAATTTCCTAAGTATAAAGAGAATTGGAATATTCTTATCAGATTTCCTTGATAATGGCTACTCCTATGATAAAAATATATCTTATATGCTTAGTCCATAGAATGTCACTGGATATATAAATATATATTTACATGTGGAAAATTCATCCCTGCAGTTTGTCTTGTAGCAATAATACTGCATCTAGGCAGTCACTCAATGAATCAGTGACAGGTAGGACATAATGTACAATATATATGGAAATAGATACAGCCACTCCCCGGCTTACATAAGCCCTGACTTACGTAAACTCGACCTTATGTAAACTTTTCCATAAGCCACAAACAAAAAAATTCAAAGTGCGAAAGTGCATACATATTATGTTACACTCAGAACATAAAGTACATAACATATATACTCGAGTATTTTGCGACTCCGCATAATTTGCGATGCCTTATTTTTTGCCTCAAAATCTTGTTTTCATCTTATGTGTCATGTAATGTGAGAGTTGGAATTTTTGAGTTCTGCTAGCATGAACTTCAGTTACCCTAAAATATAGTGCATTTTCTTTAGTTCATTTCCATATGATTTCTATCTTCATGAAAGTAAAGAGAAAGCATTCAAATGTATACCTGTACTTCTAATTGCAAAAATACCTTTTAATTACCTGTATTTACGTATTAATGAAGAGAAAATCAATGAATAACTGTAATTATCACAGTTCGTCGCTCACTAGTCAGAAATGTTTTAAGAATGTTCTGTTGCCGGAACAGCTAAGATCCAAACAAATGCCTACCTACTAGCACATCTTTAACTATCGTACAATCGTAACACAATAATGTTGCCATAGATGGTTTTTACCTTGCTCCTTTCATTTCTTTTTAAAAATTCATTTACTCATATTATATGGTTAAAAAATTTACACTTGGCAACTCAGTATAATACCGTAAATGTAGAATGTGTTGCGGGAATGGCTACCTGATTTTACCAAGGTCTTTGCATGTAAACAAACTGTTATTCTTACGTTTATTTTATGAATTATTGGTAATTTTGTGGATATTTATTTTTCTTTTCATAATGGAGGTTGAAAGATTAAATAAGGTTATATGAGAACTTGACTAAATCTACATTCATAACAACATGTTACTTAAAAATTAGAAGGCAAGGCCTCAGATCGAGGTTACGGGTAAGGCTATGCTTACAAATATGTTCAGATCAAGAGATAATTTCAATGTTTCAAAAACATAACTCATGTAATTTGCAACCCCCAAATTTATGGCTAAAAATAGGTATAAAAAAGTTGCAAATTACACGAGTATGTACGGTAGTTCGGTGTGCGCAAAGGGATACTGTGTATGGTGGCGGAGAGTCTGCATGCCCAGCATCTCCCATAGATCTTAAATACAACAATGTATTCAAGATCTATGGCACCTCCCACAAGGCGCTTGCATTATGCTTAGTCAACTGTTGCCTATCGGGAATATTACTGCCGTTCATTTATTGTGAGGCTGGAACTTTTTGCAGCTACTGTTTTACAAGTGAGGGATAGCACAGGGTCTAAATAATTTCATTAATATCTATGATTAGAATGATTTTTTCCCAATGACTTATTTACTGTACTGAACTGTGTGGGTAATTAGGCAAATTCCGACTAGCGTAAAACTTGGGTTATGTAAAGGTTTGTGGAACAGAACTTACGTAAGTTGGAGAGTGGCAGTATATGAAATTATCAAAAGAGATCAATGACGTTTTTTGGTGATCTTATCAAAGGATGAAATTATTGATACCATTCCATTACTGTGATTCTACTAACAAATGATATTACCATATCTGCCCAAATATAAGCCAATGTTTTTTGCCAAAATCTATCATGAAAAAATTACCCCTTGGCTTAAATGCGAGTCCGAGAAAAAATTTAGGGTTAGGATTGTCTCGTAGTCACCCATAGATAGCAGCATGTCTCTCACTGTCGTCGCGTTCAAATGATAGTACTATATTTTTCATAAGTAAATATTTGACCTACGATGAATATTAATGACTAAGTAATACAGCTAGAATATTGAATTTAGCAGTACCTGTGTTTTGTTACCGTTTTACCTGTTCTTTTGTTTCTAAATGCTATCTTTCATTTCTCACGGCAATGCATATGCATCATTAAGAATAGTTATAAATTTGTATTATTTTTCATTATCCATTAAAAGAAGTTCCTATTAGTTTTACTTGGCTATTGTAGTTACTGCTATAGCCAATGTAATGTTTATATGCATGTTAAAACCTCATTCATGGAATCTATTAAAATTACGTACATTGACTACGCAGATGATTACGCAAAATGCGATGATGGCTTTCAATGCTCAACTGTTTGAATTATGGTAAAACTTGTGTGTGAAGTTATATATGATATATTGTATGAACATGTACAATTATAAAATGCAATTTCTTAAGGCAATGTAAATGCTAATTTCATTGGAAATAGACTTGGATTAAAAATTATCTTGCAAGGTCGCTATTGCTTTATTTGACTTTGTGTGAAAATGAAGATGAATGAAATTATCGTAACTGAATGTGGAACATTATTCAACAAAGCAAAATTATTAATTGGAGTAATACTTCAAATGTCAACAACTAAACCATTTCTCACTCTATTCTTCGATCTACAATAATGTTTTCTAGGCCATGCATGCATGCCTGGCACACTTCAGCATAAAATCTACGAAATTTACTTTCTTGTAAAAAAATGGTGGAAATTTTTGGGGGGTCGGCTTATATTCGGGCAGATATGGTATATGCCAATCAGATAAAAATACTATAACATATTCAATTTTTTGCTATTTAGCATCAAGTATTCTAGAAATGCCCAGAAATTGAAAAAAATAACTTGAAAAGTATGCAAATTTTTCATTAAACTAATATTGACAAGTCACTTAATATACTATTAATCTATTGACTCATAATGAAATGTGACATGAAAAACAGTTATTATGATTATTAATGTAAAGTATGCAAAACTAGTTATTATGATTACTAATGTTAAGTATAGCTGTTAACTGAAAAATGATCTGGGGCTTAATTTATACTCCAACTATTCAGTCCAAGCACAGAAATAATTAAATAAATTTTATTTTACAATTCTTTAATTTTAATATTATCTGTGGATAACATAGTAAAACGAAAAAAAGAATTTTTATTAATAAATGCTTAGAAATTAAAAAAAAACAATCTTATTGCGAATGTAAAATAAAAATATATTATATAAAATCAAATGGGTAAATTTTAGTATTATCTGTGGTAACTTATTATAGTAAAAAGACAACTAGAATTTTTATTTATAAATGCTTAGATAAAATAGTTATTTTTATATCTTTATTAATAATTTATAATTTGCCACTAGAATTAAGTTATTAATGATTATAGTTATATCATGTAAGTTGAGCAATGGTGAAGAAACTGTTATAAATAAAGAATTAGTCAATAATTACCGGATCTTGGCAAGGTACCACTCCAACCATCATGGATCCTCCAAAAACCTTGCCATTCTTAGCAATTGCCCTTCTAGCCTCCCTAACTGTCCTAAAACGGAGATGGATCCAGTTGCACCTCTGAGCCAAGTTTTTCCCTTCTCCTGATTGGTTGCCCCATTTATGCTCCAAAATGGTCCCACAGTGCACAAAATGAGCTATAATGTCATTGACAGCACTTGGCATGAATCCAAACACAGTCACCCATGTATTCTCTTCGCCTTTCTTTGGAGTTCCCAAACCTCCCTCACTTCCACTACGAGGTTCTTTGCTGCTTGGTGTTTCCTGTTGTCTCCGACTTTCACTGAAAATTGTCAAAGATAACACTTATAAAGCTTTTCCCTAAGAAGTAAGTTTATAATCACAGTGTGCAGAAATACAAATCTTACAAAAACAATTAAAAAAGGCTCCACTTAACACAATTTGGCTGATATAACATTTTATGAACAATTTTCATAATAACTCTTGATGCACCAACAGAATAATCATATCTGGCTATTAAAGACTTGAACTGAAGAAAATGATTAATTCAGATAATAGTTAACATTGTTATAAAAAAATTTGTTTCCTGTATTACAGTTCAAAAGTTAATTCAATAGAATGGTATAATTTAAGTTTATTGGTTACAAACATGATACACCATTACCTATTAAAATTTACAATTTTATTAAAATAAAATACCTATATACTTTTTATAACAAATATTCAGTACGTCTATAAAATGATGTCAACTGAAAACATAACAAAAAATGGAGCTTCATTTGCTGACATAATATAAGAAAGCATTTTTATCTACTGAAATTTATTTAGACTTGTCAACTTAAAATTCTTTAGAAACTTACAAGGGGAGACTACATACCTTGGGTCATCGATTTCGATGCAACTTTTTAGGGTGGTAGAATACTTGAAATAAAAAGACCCGTGTATCAGTGTTTGATTGAATGGGCCTTAGTTTCGGCAGAATCTTTTTTCTTTTTGCAGGATTAACTGTGGCTGGATAAAATGGAACAATAGACTGACAATGTCGAGAAGGTAGCTTGGTTGGGTGGTTACCGTAATGGCTTCTGAATATTTTGTCCTGGGTTCAAATCCCACGTTCTACCTAGTTTTTTTTCATTTTAATCCACTTCATTATTTTTAATTTATTGTATTATTATTTATTTATTTATTTTATTATTATTTATTTATTTATTTTATTATTATTTATTTACTTCATTACATTTACTGTACATACAACAGATTTTGCAAAGCAAGGAAAAGAAAGGACCAAGTTACATCCAGTGAGCATTAGCTGCAGCCTATCAACATACATTGCTGTGGTTTACCTTCACTGCATCTCGAGCATGGCTAATAAAATTCAAGAAAGAATTCCGAATTCAACAGCGAAAAGTTACAAACTACATATTTCAAAAAGATGAAACGTCTTTGGAAGAAACTTAAAAAGCTGTCAAGTTTTTCTGAAAATAAACATTGTGCATAATACTAAACTATGACCTAGACTACATCATTAATACTGACCAAACTGGATGTGAATACAGAGTTGACGTGAAGCGAACCTGCGAAAAGGCTGTCCAGAGATATATCAGAGCCAGGAAAAAAATTACGCATTCATACATGGCACAGTATGCAATCACCACCTCAGGAAATTTGCTACCCCAAGTGTTTCTTTGTATGCAAGAACCTGGAGATACATTTGGGCTTCGAGTGAGCAGAACCATGAGGCAGTTGGAGAAGGAGTTCCTAAATGTTGTAGTTACGTGCTCCAAATCTTAAAAAATGAGGACAGAATTGATTCAATTTTTTTAAACAGTTGTGAAGTCTTATGAATGGTTTTCTTGTTTTTACAACAGTTATCATTTAAAATGTATACACACAATTCCCCTTCAAGTGACGAATAGCACGAATCTAACAGTTGTTCTTTCGGACATCAATTCACATCGAAATATCTACCAATATGCTCCTGTGCATCAATTTTAATGAAGTAAATAAATAATAATATAATAAATAAATAATAATACAATATATTAAAAATAATAAAGTGGATTAAAACGAAAAAAAACAACTAGGTATGACGTGGGATTTGAACCTGGGACAAAATATTCGAAAGCCAGTACAGTAACCACCCAGCAAACCAACCTTCTCAACAGGATCAGCCTAATGTTGCATTTTATCCAGCCACAATTAATCCTGCAAAAAGAAAAAAAGATTCTGCCGAAACTAAGGCCCATTCAATCAAACGCCGATACACGGTCTTATTATTTTAAGTATTCTACAACCCAAAAAAGTTTCATCGAAATCGACGACCCAAGGTACGTAGTCTCCCCTTGTTAGTAATATAATTATATGTGATAAAGTAATTTATTCAATAATTACCGTATTTCTCGACATATAAGATACATTGTTTTTTCCAGAAAAAATGACTCCCAAAATCAGTCTGCGTCTTATACACTGAAGGTAAGATTATTATTGTTCTCAATACTAACACTAACGAACACACTCATCCCCAAAATGGATTAATCAGCAGTAATTCGTCGAAAAAACATTAAAATATACATTAGTGATAATTAATACCGTATTTCCTCAATTCTAAGATGCACTTTTTTCACTTTTTAATATCTCTGAAATCAGGGTTGCATCTTACATTCCATTCAATCTGCAGTATAATTTTTTTCGAAAAGCTATTACTAAATCAAGGGTGTGTCTTACAACCGATGGTGTCTTAGAATCGAGGAAATACGGTAATGAAAAATTTGTTAATATATACAGTAATACCTTATGCAATGTGATTTCCAACTATGTATTTTCATTACTGCGCTTTATTACATGTCCGCTCATAGTAATTACAATTTTGGTGCACTTTTGATGTTAGTTATATGTTCTAGTTCCTAATAGGCCCATTGAATGATTAATGCCACGGAACATTATAATTGTGGTAGATGTGATGAAAAGTTTGTAAATACCTAGGATAAATACTGTTGTGTATTGAGATCTATATGGCTACAAAAGTGAAAAGGTATGCCTATGCTATTAGTTATTAGCTTCAGGTGATTGAATACGCAAAAATGCAAGGAAATTATGTCAATAAAAGTGAAAAAACAGTTATGTAGAAGCTATTTTTTCTACTACCTTGTGTGGATAATCGTAAACATCTGATACAAATTCTATTGCTAAGGACTAGTGCCATCTATTGAAATATCACGGAGATGCATCCGTTAGTGAGCAGTAGATTTGAAACGTGCACTTATCAGTATTGGATATGCATTCTATTAGGAATTAAAATATCATCTTGCACTTAAGTTTAAATAAGTACTATTGGTGAAGGGTATCTATGTGTGCACTCCGACAGCCTAATTAATATGACTGCAGAGCTCACGTAGGGCATATTTAGCTACACAAGTCTCGAAGCAATTATTTAGGTTTTAGATCATCCAATTTATTTTACAAATTTTATCTAAAATGTTATATTTAACTGTTATCATACTGTAATTATCTGTAAATATACGGATTTTATCACCTTGGTGCTCTTGGTTAAGAGAAGGCTAATGCCAGCATCGGGTTTCCCTTCTCCCTTGTGTGTGTTCGTCGTGGAAGGAGTTATGGCTAATAATCCAAGAGGTTGATTGGCCAGAAATTTCATACAAACAAAACCAAATAGACTTAACCAAAATACTTTTTTTCCTGAGAAATCTTTAAAAACCAGGATGCAGCTTATACCCCAGTGCATCTTATATGCCGAGAAATACAGTAATTCAAAAAGTATATTCATAATCTCATACATGTTAGGTTTCTAATCTAATGACTATAGGCTTATGAGATGAATGTATTAGATTAGCGAAAAGGGCCCTCCTGATGCTCTCCCATTTCTGCAAAAAGGTCTTCATTTGAAAATTATGAAGGTACCTTCTGCCAACCACCGATTTTTTAAAAACATTTTTACTGCAGCGTTATAGATGGTATTAAAGGCCACACAAATACTGAAAGTTTTTACCATTCTATCTATAACCATTTGTTCAGAATCTTAACATTAAAATCTTTAGGGCTTCCCCTGCTGCCCACTGATTTCTCCAAAGAATTTCTTAGGCAGCGAAATAAATGGCATCATAGATCAATCACATACACCCTGCAAATTTCAGCCATATCCTTTAACCCCTCAAGCAGAGAGGGCATTTAAATCAAAGACATCCTGGAAGTCGGAGGAGATTTAAATAAATTAGCTAATCCAGAGTAAACTTACAAAAAAATGCATAACTTTTTACCTATTCATTGGATTCATCTGAAACAACATTTTTCTTCAGAATTAAGAATTTTCTTTTTCTAAATTTTACGTTTTCCCCCGATTTTACGTCTTTTCAAATCGGTCCATTCAAAAACATAAAATCGAAGTTTCACTGTAGATATTGTATATAGAAATTGCATGAGTAACATTCGTTCATTTGATGTTTATAACCTGCATGCAACATTTATTTAACATAAACACTCCTGAAACGTGATAGACTACTTCAATTTCGATGATCAATCTACTACAGCGGTTGAACCTACTTTGTGAGGAGGTACCCCTGGATGGTATGCAACTGAAAAATTGCAATAATGTTTTTTTGCGAAATTTGCGCCAAAATATTAGAAAAACTTTTAGAATTGAAAATCACTCATGGTGAAAATATGATCATTTATGAACAATTGATTAATTAAAGAAATATTTCAATTTTAAGTATTTAAAATTGCATAATTTTTTTTAATATTGTAAAATATCCATTGCTAACTTGATGGAACATCATACAATAACTAATAGGACAAGAAAATGTCAAATTCAAATTATCTGAAAGAAAGGATTCACTCCCCACCAGTTGAAAGATAAGAAAACCCTTAAGAGGTCGTGCGCGGTCGAAAAGACCGGGTGGGTTACATTATTAAAATTTTTAAACCTCTCAGCATCACTTTATCTCTGGCCTTCTAAGTACCTTATTTCTTGTCCATTATATATCATATGACGAATTTGTAGGGCTCTCCGATTAAGCTTTATTTATTTACATTGTGGTTTTCCCCTACTGCGCATCGGATTTTTCTGATCGAATACTAAATAGGTCACGCACGGTTTAAAAGACCAGGTTCTCTATCAGTAATCTAATGCGCGAATATTTTATACTCCCAATATGGAGATTTATGTAGTAAACAGCCTGATGGTCCTTTCGAAGTAGATAACAGCCCGCAGAAGGTTGTGCAAAGATTGATACGTCCAAGTTGTTGTTCATGTCGGATTTTTGCATTGTTGGACTCAGGCTTCAAGTGCATTTGCACTAAGCTTACAATAAAATGCATGAAAGACAAAAACAGATTAAGCCTCGAGTGACGTCACCTCCTAGTACAAATGCAAATAAATCAAGAATGGTCAGCTCGATTTCGACAAGTCTTTCAACTGAATACTCGGTGCGAACTCTTGCAGGATTTAAGCAGGTAGTCATCTCCCAAAAAGACATGGCTACAATATCAGGAAAGTTTCCGTTTTTACATTTGATTAACACGTAATTGGCTGGAATACAATGTCTTTAACATTTTAAAATATCTTATAATCGAGACTTTGACTCGTGGTTTGCACTATTTCACGTAGAAAGAAATGAAGATTCTTATTCTTACTTTTGATTCTGTTGTTTAATTCGTGTTTGCTCATATTTTAACTTTATATTCGATTTGCTCCTATTTTTCAATATTTCAAAAAGGAGTTTCCTAATGTTGCTGGCATTGTTGATCTCAGATTTTTGCATTGTTGGACTCGTGCTTTCAAGTGAATTTGCACTAATCTTACAATAAAACAAATGCATCAAGGACAGAAACCGATTGAAAATTTATGCGAAAAGTTTAGTGTAAATATAAAACATATGAAACACGTAGCAAAGAAACTTAAAGTCAGAAATGACTCCAATGCATTGTAATAATGGACAACTGAACATTTCAAATAGGAAGATATTTCACACTTACATCAAAAATATCATTTTGTTTGCAAATTTTATTGGGCAGTTTAAAGCAAATTACTATAATGATAATGTTTGTGATTAATTTCCTTTGGTAATTAAGTAAATCTTTGACGTGTGGCCTGTGCATTTATAGTGATATTTATAGTGATATTAAACAAACCAAAGAACATACGATTTGCTGTACCATCAGAAATAACGAACAAAACAATAACTGATGAAATAAAGCGATCCAAAAATCCTATGCAGACAGGCATAAGCTGTAAAGTTGGGAATCATTTAGTAACAAGAAAAAAGTCTGCTATGACTGGGAATCTTGTTTGGCAATTTCACCATTTGAGAGGGAGGAGTTTTCTTCGAGGTATCTCATCAAGGACATCCGTTGGGGCAGTTTGATACTAGCTTGGCTAGTTCCATTCCAACCAAGAAAATATCCGCATTCAGAAACGAGAAAATTGGTCTGCTACGATTGTTCAGTGGTAGAATATCCTCCCGGCAAGTGGAAGACCTGGGTTCGATTCCCGGTCATAGCAGACTTTTTTCTCGTTTCTAAATTATTCCCAATACAAGAACTGTTGTGTATTGGTAAGTGTTAGTCTAAATCATGTAGGTCTATGTTTTTGGTTATGAAAATGGTGTGAGCTATAGGGTTATTTGAGAGGGGCAATAAAAATGGTTCAACTAATAACACTCTTTGTAACAATTTTTTGTCATAGGAACTATCACATTGGGCCACTTCACCCAAAGCTGCCAAAATGTTTGCAGGAAGTACTGCAACAGGCCCCAAGTTTAATTTTAAAGATTCTACACTATGACTAGCTTAGAGATTAGTGCTATTACCAAGAATTTCTAAAACCTGGAAAACAAGAACTAAGCTTAAACAAAATTTAGAATTTTTTATAAACTCAAGCATAAAATTCTGTTTATACATATATTCATAATGATGAGAATATAAGTTTAAAAGAAAGAGCCATATTGACAAAATGGTTTTTTTATCCTGTAATTACAATGATGTTCATATAACATGTTCAGCATGGAGGATGCATGGTGTGTCCTATTCAAAAGCGGGGGATGCACGGTGTGCATCCATGGGACTCTCTTCAGTGGGCACAGGATGCATCCTTGCTTTACATTAAAATTTTTTCTTACTGGTTGTGGACATCGATCATATTCACGAATTTGTTTACAAATGCCTTCTTGCCATTAAGATTATCATTTTCTTCATGTGTATACTATCTGTTTTTGGGCATTCTTTAACAGCGAAGTAGCAGATCGCCTTATGGGCACATATGGCCATCCGTCTGTCGGTTGTAACTTTCATCCCCAAGTCGTTGGATGAGTTTTAATTTAATTAAGTTGGGATGATCCTTATTAAAATATCTCACTTAATTGTGATTTTGAACAGCATCTGTCAATTAAAACTTCCACTTTACATAATTATTTTAATAAACTTATACTTGTATCACATTAAATGGTTTCTGTCAAGCATCAATTAAATACCATGTATTTCTCACCCTAGTTCTTATATGATCTATAAGGTATAGATTAAAAAATTTATTCGGATAGAGGATAACAATCATTACAGAAAAGTCTGCAAGACAAAATAATGTGTATTTCCCATAAAGAATGCCTTTGAAATCTGTATGTGTTCCATATATGTAGTATACTTTTCCATCTGGTTCACTCTGCATTTTCCTCTGCTCTCTAAATATTTTAACTGCATGTAGTCTTCTTTGACTCTTCCAAACAAATGAACAAAAAATTTTCAAAAAGTGAAAATAAAGAAAATAATATAAAATATAAGAAATGGTAAATGTAAGCACAAAATTTTGTAAATGAATAAATACTTTCAACTATATTTTTATAAATGTGTAAATAATTTAATATAAGTGCATAAGTATAAATTTTAATTGGAATATAACTAGATTGTTATGAAATAAATTGTTTATTATTTGTTTTTTTTCATAATTTAAACATTTTAACAATCTACCCAAAAAATCTATAAATTATTATCATAAATGCAGTAGATCCCATCACATAAAGTCTTCATAAACTGTGTGTGGCAGACTAATCTATAATCGCAGGGGCAGTATAAGTATGCTGACTATCTGCTTCTGGGAAAGCATAGGAAAAATCAACTCCGCGCTGAACGTGTTAAACAGTAATAATGTTGATGAAACATGATGGTCTCCTTTATGCCATAACAGTGTTCAAGTATTGAGCGTTTTAGACAAGACAGAACATCATACACAGTATCGATTCAATAATGTCAATAGTTATGAATAGTGATGCTATGTCAAATTCTACAACAGTCACAATTAAAGGTCATACATCTGTGTATTTCAATGCGACAAAAATGAACCAATGATTTACTCCCGAAGAATGACAATGTAACTCAGGTGAAATATATGTTATAAGAATGTCTCTATAGAGAAAATCTAGGAAGATTGCTAAAAATAACTAATCCATTAGAATTGAAAGTGCTAAATTGCATAAATGAGTGAAAATAATATCAGCTTGCAATGAATAGATATTACTTGAAACTAGCCACTACTATTGATAAAACAATTATACTCATTTAAATCTTGTTTCATAAAATCTCATGAATATAATTTGAATTCATTCACAAGCTGCTGGGAAGGAAAAATATTTTTAAAAAGCTATTTATGTAAATAATGCATACCAATTAACACCATTACAAACATAAATGCAAGGTTTATCACAAACACCAGTCAGAAGTTTAACAGTTTAACAAAGAGCAATGAAAAATTTTGACTGCACATAAATCACCAATTACATTCAATGCAAATAATAAAAACTACATAAATTTTAATAGTCAACATTTGCTACATACCTTCCATACAATGATGTATCAAGTCCAGGAGAAAGAGGAATTCCCTGACTAGTAGTAGGAACTGATCCAAGTGGTGAAGCAAAAAGAGGATTATGAGTAAACACAGATGGAGAGTATAGGGCTGACGTTGAAGGGAAAGTAGAATTATGATGGGACGAAATTCCAGCAGCTGGCAAGGGACTTAATGTATCAAACAGACCGAGAACCGGAGGGCCAAAGTCAGAAGTTGGTTTTTCTGGAGGTGAAGTGACACTGAAAAATTAAAATAAAACATCATTCTATTAAAATAATATTAAATAGTCACCATTTTGACAGGCTCCCAAAACAAATAAAAACCCTTAAGAAGAAAGCTGAGATGTAATAGATTATATTATATTAATTATTAAGATGTAACATCATAGTACTAAACTATAGACACTACCTCTGAATCGTCCTACCACTTCCGATGGAAGTTGGCGTGTTGATAGGAACTGATGGCATCGAAAGTCCACCCGAGGCAAAAGTCACATGCTTTTGTGTTTGTTGTCGAGCTTGCATGCTGGATCTTGGAGTTGAAGCCTACACAGTGTCAGAAACTATTTAATATTGCTATTTTGTTAAGTAGAAATATTAGATACTTATACCAAACTAGACAAAAGTTGTAATGGATACACATATAGACCCTTTAATATTAGAATTGAATTTCAACATGGTGAATAAATTTCATATCATTGAACATAATAGCAATAAACTTAACTCCAATTTATATATTTTACCAAAGAAGCAATCTGCATTCTCATCATCATAGGTAGTCTGTCCGTAGACAGGTCCATGATTATTCTTGGTTAAATCTGGTTCTCCATATACTCCTATTTTCCGCTGTCCTCTTCATATCTTGATAACTCGCTTTCCCTTTCAAATCGTCTATCAGCTGAAACCTTTTCCTACCTCTTTCCCTTTTCCCATCTAGTTTTCCTTCTAACGTCTTTAATCATACCCCAGTTAGCCTTCCTCTTTCTGATAGTCTGTATAATCATTCGCTTCTCTCCTATTCTTCGTAGCATCGTTTTTCATTCTATCTGTCCATTTTATCTTCAGCATTCTCCTCCAAGTCCACATTTCAAAGCTTTCCAAGTATTTGATGTCATTTTTCCTTAGCGTCCATGTTTCTGCCCCATACAATGCTATACTCCATACCTTGCATTTTATCAACTTCTTGCGGATATCTTCCCTTATATTCCCTGTAAGTAGTTGTTTCTTTCTCCTGAAAGCCACTTTTGCTTTTCCTATTCTAGTTCTGATCTCATTCGTACATTTTGCTTCTCTTGTTATGATGCTTCCAAGGTATTTATATTCTGAAACTTGTTCTAAAGGCTTTCCCCCAATACTTATGTTCAGATTCTCTTTTTTACCTGATATTTGAATGACCTTGGATTTTTCTGTATTTATTTCCGTACTGTATTTTCTTCCTGTTATCACTAGTCTATCATTTTTTGTAGCTCCTCTTCCTTTCTTGCTAGAAGTACTTGATCATTCGCATATTTTACTGTTCTTATAATCCTTCCTCCAATTTTGAAATCTCCTGTGCCTTGTCTCCTGTCTTTCCAGTCTACACCTATATCCTTTAATATCTTCATCAACTTTACCCAATTTACTCTATCAAAGGCCTTCTGCCAGTCTACCAAACATGCGCAGATACCTTGACTGTACTCTATTGCCCTTTCTGATATGATTCTAACTACTCCTATAGCATCTCTAGTTCCTGGCATTCTATATACGTATAATCATTTTTAAGAATATTCATAATTTTTTAAATGGACTTACTGATTTTTATATCCCTTGCCAATTTGTCTAGCATATAAATTTTGGCACTTGCCCTTTATCTACTTGGAAAATTTTCTCGTAGTGAGTGGCGCCATAGGTGATGAGAAATGGAACTACGTGGAGGTTGCATTTACTGTTTTGTTTGTTTAGTGAAGCTATTGTGGCATTGTTGAAGCAAGTTACTAAAAGTGAATAAGTAATTAATCACGAAGAATATGGATCTGATAGAACTATTTAGGACAATTGTGAACAATAAATCAGTTGTAAAGTTTATGCAAGATTGTGGTATAGTGCAAGCTTCAAGGTGAATGGTAACTAACCCTTTCGTGGGCTGCAGGAATTATACTTCCCACCAAATATATTCCTTATCTGGGTTTGTGGGAACCATGTATCCCACTTTTGTTTAGTGCTGTCATTTACCATATTTTATTCCAACTTTGTAAATAATATGAAGTTGGGCATTCTGTTATCTTGACATGAGAGAGTGGTGAATAACTGATTGTGTCCTAGAAGCTATAGAAATAATTTGCCCACAAAAGTGTTAATGAGTTCTCTTGCCAATAAGTGTGGTGTAATTTTAGAGATTAAAGTCATGCTGGAGATTGAAGTTGCATGGGATGCCTTCAGTGTCCTATCTTAACCAATGTCACCCTCTCCATGCCTGTGGAGATCAGGCACACGAAGCAGAGAAAACGCTGTAAAACTAAAGGTCTATGAGAAACACATACGTACACTATGTAGATCCATTTCTTGCCACCTACGGCACCAATCCCTATGAGAAACTTTAGCTGTTAGATATAGGGCCTACCTAAGTTTTTTTTACATATAACATGACGATTACTATGAGTGAGTCATGTTTCATCAACATAAGCCCAATAGGACAATTTTGACAAAATGTGAACTAAAGAAACAACTGCAAAACAATGTCCTAAATAAATTATGGCTTATACTAAACATTGAGATAAACAAATAATGAACAATTTCAAGCATATCAATCGCAAATCACAATAACTTCAAGTTAACCCTGTTAACATGAACATTTTTCTGTACTCAACATTCAATAATGCCAACATTTAGAGTAGGCATACACAACTAATTTATAAACATGGTGCATATGTTAAATGTAAAATATATAAAAACTGGATCTAGAGTCGAACCTCCCTAATCTGGCAACCTTGGGACCAGGACAGAGCCGTATTAGGGAATTTGCCTAATTATGGGAATTGCACAGCCCCTAAGTTAACCAGAGCCTGTATCTTCATAATAAGTGTTGTAGGAAAGTACAGTCCAACCCTGATTTAGCGCCACCGGTTGTCCCTCACTGACAGGGTTGGCGGTAAATCAAGGTATATTCTTGCTCTATGTAATCATAAGAAGGAAGTTCTATTCAAAACGATTCATGGGAAGTATGAGGGGATGGCACTATATAGAGGGATGCTAAATCAGGGTCTCACTGTAGATGTAAAAGTAGAGGAATAAACTGCACAGAATGTTATTTAAACACATAATTACAACAATAAAGTAATAAACAAAAAATATTTAAGGCATGAAATGCATTTTATTCTATGGTAAGCTGTACCTTAAATGCTACTTTAATTCTTTTTCCAAAGTTACACATGCATATATTGTACTCTTTTGAAATGTTAGATGCCAACATTAAACAGATATTGCCAAAGATGACTTAGAAAATCAGCATTTGTATATTGGCTTTTTAATGATGATTTTGACAGTGTAGTCTCAGTTTATTTACACACTGGCAGTGCAAGTAATTGAAAACGCCACTGTAAAAGGTGTTAGTCAAAGTAAAGTTAGCAAAATAATAAGTGAGAGTTACAAAAGAAAATCTTCCTATACAAATAATTCCTTTCACCACCCTTATATATACAGGGTGTCCCGCAATAGGATGTACATAGCTTAACAACGTGCCCTTGTGATCATTTTGAGTTGAAAAGTTCTAATTAACGTGAGTCTGATCTGCAACGGTTTGTCAAGAAAATGATAATTAGCATTCACTATGCATTGGTTGTGTTTGAAAATTTAATTCACTAAGCTGCCACGAGAATGCACGCACATGACGTAGGCAAGACAGAGAGGGCAGTCAGTGATTGTCAGTCGTACACTGAGTGAGCGTAGTGTTTGTTTACTCTTCCTTTTGTTCACTGTGTCGCTGAGTGTTAAAGGTAACAACTACGTAGTAGACATAACAATGGCTACATTTTCTAATGAAGAGTATGCCGATATCATTTTCATGTATGGTTACTGTAATGGTAATGCAAGAGCAGCAGTCCCGGAGTATCATTGGTGGTTTCCTGATCGTAGAGTCCCAGATACTCGAATCTTCATTAATGTTTATCAGTCTATCAGAGAAACAGGTACAGTCTCATAACCAAGGCGTGAAGACGACGATGATGCAGTGGCGATGTGAAATATGATGTACTGGAAAAGGTAGAGCACTGTCCAACCATGAGTGTCCAAAGAGTTTCCAATCGAGTTGGGGCCAGCTGGATGACAGTTTGGAGAACCTTGCATGATTTTGGTTTGTAACCGTTCCACATCCAAAATGTCCAGGCTCTGCAACCAAATGATTACTTTGCATGTGAAAACTTCTGCAATTGGCTGCTTCAAACCGGAAGCTGTGCACGGAGATTTTATTCACAGATGAAGCTAACTTCAGCAGAGGTGGCATCACAAACATAAGAAATACACATGTGTGGTCCTATGATAATCCTCATGCGACCCAGGAAACACGTTTCCAAACCCGTTTCTTGGTAAACATTTGGTGTGGTATTATTGGAAACCTAGTGATCGGACCGTTTGTGTTTGAAGACCACTTGACATCTCAGCGCTACTTGCGTTTCCTACAGGAAGAGCTGCCATTGCTGTTGGAAGATGTTCCTCTTCTAACCAGGCAAGTGATGTGGCTGCAGCAAGACAGCGCACCTCCTCACTTTGGTAAGGAAGTGACTGCATTTTTTAATAAACACTTTCCAGACCGTTGGATTGGTCAAGGTGATCCAGTTGCTTAGCCAGCAAGATCACCAGATCTTCTACCTTTGGACTACTTCCTCGAATCACATGAAATCCCTGGTGTATGCTGTGAAATCAAACACTAGGGCTGAGCTGATGAATAACATAATGGACTGTGGTGCACACATCAAAAATGATCAGGACACTGATGAAGGCTGTAAATTCACTTACAGGAAGGGCTCAACAGTGCATCAACAATCAGGGTGGCCATTTCGAGACACTTAAGTGACAATCAATTAAGAATGTAGTATTGGTGTAATCATGTGACCTAAATTTTAATGGAATTGTACTTGTACAAATTACAAATGCAATAGAATGGTAATTCTCATTTTCTTGACAAACCGTTGCAGACCGGACCCATGTTAATCAGAACTTTTCGACTTGAAATGATCCCAAGAGCACGTAGTTAAGCTATGTACATCTTATTGCGGGACACCCTGTATATATAGATGATTATATATCGACGACTCTTACAGAGAAGGATATAACATACTAGTAGTTGGTGCTTGCATACTGCAAGCATTTCATCCCAACATAAAAAACATTCATTATTCATATTTCATCATTACACATATATTTTTAATTCTAAATATTTCACCTCCGCAGCGATTTTCGTTTTTCCCACATGTAAAAATAATAGTTTAAACAATCCCCAAATGTTGCAATTTTAAAAATTTTACGCATTCTTCATTATGGGGTACTGATGCTACACATTTTAGCCAAATTTTAAAGTTGTAGCACTCCTAGAAGTAAAATAATATTTTTCTAATTGTTTAAAATTAAATAATTTTTAACGGCCGCTGCATATCGTATGTGGTAAAATTGAAATGTTTATTTATGCAAATTTACTACTCTGTAAATAATTTGAAAATTTCAGCTTCCTAGCTCATCCATTAGTACCTAAACAGTTATCCATTGGTTTAAACTTTAAGAATTTTTAACTTTCAAACAAAATAAATATATCAAAATTTGTATAATCCCTATTTCGTTTTTTTAAGAATTCTACTTATTAAAAAATTTCAACTCCGTGGCACATTCGGAAATACATAAACCATGAAAATTTGTTTAAACAATTGCGAATTTTTATCGGCCGGATTGTTGCACTTTCTCAAGATTTTCGTTTTTTCTAGTTGGTTTTGCACAAAATCCTACCTAAGAAAAAAATTTCGAATCTCCAGCTTATCTGGAAGTGCCTAACCATTAGTATCCTCCTGTTATATGTATGTTATATCCTCCTCCTCTGTAAGAGTCGTCGATATATAATGACTAGTAATAGTTGGTGCTTGCATACTGCAAGCATTTCATCTCACCTTGAAAAAACACTCATTTTTCATTCATTTCATCATTACAAATATTCTTTTAATTCTAAATATTTAACCTCCTGTTATATGTATGTTATATCCTCCTCCTCCTCTGTAAGAGTCGTCGATATATAATGATAACAGGAGGATACTAATGTTTAGGCACTTCCAGATGAGCTGGAGATTCGAAATTTATTTCTTAGCTAGGATTTTGTGCAAAACCGACCAGAAAAAACGAAAATATTGAAAAAATGCAACAATGCGGCCGCTAAAAATTCGCAATTGTATAAACAAATTTTCATGGTTTATGTATTTCCGCATGTGCTACGGAGTTGAAATTTTTTTTATAAGTAGAATTCTTCAAAAAACGAAATAGGGATTATACAAATTTTGATATTTTAATTTGTTTGGCAGTTAAAAATTCTTAAAGTTTAAACCAATGGATAACTGTTTAGGTACTAATGGATGAGCTAGGAAGCTGAAATTTTCAAATTATTTACAGAGTAGTAAATTTGCATAAATAAACATTTCAATTTTACCACATACGATATGCAGCGGCCGTTAACAATTATTTAATTTTAAACAATTAGAAAAATATTATTTTACTTCTAGGAGTGCTACAACTTTAAAATTTGGCTAAAATGTGTAGCATCAGTACCCCATAATGAAGAATGCGTAAAATTTTTAAAATTGCAACATTTGGGGATTGTTTAATCTATTATTTTTACATGTGGGAAAAACGAAAATCGCTGTGGAGGTTAAATATTTAGAATTAAAAGAATATTTGTAATGATGAAATATCTGTCTGAAAAATGAATGTTTTTTCAAGGTGAGATGTAATGCTTGCAGTATGTAAGCACCAACTACTAGTATAATGATATCCTCCTCTGTAAGAGTCGTCGATATATAATGATATATAACATATAACAGGAGGATACTAATGTTTAGGCACTTCCAGATAAGCTGGAGATTCGAAATTTTTTTCTTAGGTAGGATTTTGTGCAAAACCAACTAGAAAAAACGAAAATCTTGAAAAAGTGCAACAATCCGGCCGATAAAAATTCGCAATTGTTTAAACAAATTTTCATGGTTTATGTATTTCCGAATGTGCCACGGAGTTGAAATTTTTTAATAAGTAGAATTCTTCAAAAAACGAAATAGGGATTATACAAATTTTGATATTTTAATTTGTTTGGCAGTTAAAAATTCTTAAAGTTTAAACCAATGGATAACTGTTTAGGTACTAATGGATGAGCTAGGAAGCTGAAATTTTCAAATTATTTACAGAGTAGTAAATTTGAACAAATAAACATTTCAATTTTACCACATACGATATGCAGCGGCCGTTAAAAATTATTTAATTTTAAACAATTAGAAAAATATTATTTTACTTCTAGGAGTGCTACAACTTTAAAATTTGGCTAAAATGTGTAGCATTAGTACCCCATAATGTAGAATGTGTAAAATTTTTAAAATTGCAACATTTGGGGATTGTTTTAAAATATTATTTTTACATGTGGGAAAAACGAAAATCGCTGCGGAGGTGAAATATTTACAATTAAAAATATATGTGTAATGATGAAAGATGAATAATGAATGTTTTTTATGTTGAGATGAAATGCTTGCAGTATGCAAGCACCAACTACTCGTCATTATATATCGACGACTCTTACAGAGGAGGATATAACATATAACATACTAGTAGAAGGTGCTTGCATGCTGCAAGCCTTTCATCTCACCTTGAAAAAACATTAATTTTTCAGACAGATATTTCACCATTAAAATTATTCTATTAATTCTAAAGATTTCACCTCTGCAGCGATTTTCGTTTTTCCTACATGTAAAAATAATAGTTTAAAACAATCCCCAAATGTTGCAATTTTAAACATTTTACATTTTCTCCATTATGGGGTACTAATGCTACACATTTGAGCAAAATTTTAAATTTGTAGCACTTCTAGAAGTAAAATAATATTTTTCTAATTGTTTAAAATTTAAACATTTTTAACGGTTGCCGCAATATATATATGGAGAGATTGAAATGTTTATTTGTGCAAATGCACTGTTCTGTAAATAATTTGAAAATTGCAGCTTCCTAGCTCATCCCGTAGAACCTAAAAAATTATTAAACTTTAATGTTCAAATGGGGTTAAAACAACCCCTAAAAATTAACAATTTTAAAATTTTCAATTTTTATAGTTGGTTATGAGAAAAGTTCTATAATCTTGCAAAATTTAAGCTTCCTAAACTTATTAGATTGGTCTACACACTAGATTACGTTTTCCCATGCTAACTTATGGGAGATATTCCGGTGTCTCTGGAGTCGAACCCAAGACACTGTAAGCAAAAGTGACAATAATGCCTAATAGATATTGCGGCCATCTAGCAACCCTGATAATTTCATTTTTCTAGTTTACCGGTAAGTGCCCATAATTAATTTACAAAAATGGCGCAATGCTTTTCTTATGGGAAAAAACGCAACTTTCGGAATTTCTGGAGTCGAACTCATGTCACTTAGGTAAGAAGTCTCATTTTATCTGTAGGTTTCTCCATCATATCTACAAAAACTGAAACTTTGAGCTCTCTAGCTCTTGTAGTTTGGGCTGGACATTAGTATCCTCCTGTTATACCCTCCTCTGTAAGAGTCGTCGATATATAATGATAACAGGAGGATACTAATGTTTAGGCACTTCCAGATGAGCTGGAGATTCGAAATTTATTTCTTAGCTAGGATTTTGTGCAAAACCGACCAGAAAAAACGAAAATATTGAAAAAATGCAACAATGCGGCCGCTAAAAATTCGCAATTGTTTAAACAAATTTTCATGGTTTATGTATTTCCGCATGTGCTACGGAGTTGAAATTTTTTTTATAAGTAGAATTCTTCAAAAAACGAAATAGGGATTATACAAATTTTGATATTTTAATTTGTTTGGCAGTTAAAAATTCTTAAAGTTTAAACCAATGGATAACTGTTTAGGTACTAATGGATGAGCTAGGAAGCTGAAATTTTCAAATTATTTAGAGAATAGTAAATTTGCATAAATAAACACTTCAGTTTTACCATATATGAATTGTGGCGGCCGTTAAAAATTATTTAAATTTAAACAATTAGAAAAATATTATTATACTTCTAGAAATGCTACAAGTTTAAAATTTGGCTAAAATGTGTAGCATTAGTACCCCATAATGGAGAGAGTGTAAAATGTTAAAAATTGCAACATTTGGGGATTGTTTTAAACTATTATTTTTACATGTGGGAAAAACAAAAATCGCTGCGGAGGTGAAATCTTTAAAATTAATAGAATATTTGTAATGATGAAATATCTGTCTGAAAAATTAATGTTTTCTCAAGGTGAGAAGAAATGCTTGCAGTATGCATGCACCTTCTACTAGTATATATATACTTTTCACAAGGGTTTTACCCCATACAGTGGATGATGCTATGAGACTCACTTCTTAGAAGAAAATCTCCTTCAGGAAAGATAATAGTAGGATTAAGAAACTGCATTGTTTGCTTAAAGAGGGAAAAAAGAAAAGAGACACTACATGTAATGCATATCTAACAATGCAAAATTAAATTGTTCGCACAAAATATATTCACAATGAAACAGTGCTAAACAAAATTATATAAGTACATACATATATAGATATATATATATATATACACAAACAATTGAGCTTCGCTTAATGCGGCCCCAGTCAATGCAGATTTTATTTCAAATGTAAATTTTTAAATATATAAATATATATATATATATATATATATATATATATATATATATATATATATATATATATATATATACATACATACATACACACACACACACACACACATCTTATGCACAGTGCAACCGCGGGCTAATATCTTGATTTTTCTAAATTTCGCATGAATCAAATTTCATAAAGTAGGTATCCTAAATATTGTGATATTTCAGCAGTGTTGCGTAATATTGCATCGTCTGGTGGCCAATTTCATTCTTTTCCTTGTAAATTTCACGGGTCTAACACAAAAAGTATATATCCTAAGGCTGAATACATTTTAAAAACGGAAATAGAAATACGATTTTCTTTGGTATCATTGGATCATAAAGAATGTTTTTGATGATTTATATTTTTTAAATCTATAATTTTTGAAAATTACTTTATTACAATGTTAATTTACTGTACTAAAATATCATTATAAATAATACAAAAACAATAACGCTACACATCAAAAAATACTTTTTACATAGGTATGAAAAACCATGTGGTATGCAAGGATGAATCTTAATGTTTGAATGCATATCTACAATCTACTACTCACTCACTTACTGAAACAAAATCTTAGGTACATCTAAAAGGGCTAGAAATCTGAAATTTGGCATGTAGGTAGGTTGAGTGGCACAACCGAAGAGAAAAATTGAAAATCACAAAAAAGTTTATATTTAAAGGGTATTTTTTAACAACAATGTTCCATTTCAATACCCAATAAGAAAAACATGGGGTTCAGTGCAAGGCTTTCTAAAAATGCATTTTTAAATTATATAAAATTGGGACATGGATTCGGGAAAAGAACAGTTGTCTATCTGAAAGAACAGAATTCGTAATTTTTGAAGGCAGAATTCAAATACATGCTGAATTAGTGTAAATATTTGCTTTTAATCAAAAAAAGTGTGAATTTTTCCTCTTTTCAACAATGGAAATCTTAAAATACTATGGCAACAAACTCAATGCTTTTAAAGGGATTTGGTATTATATGTTACAATTGCAATGATTTAATGCTTTTAATGGAAATTAATGCCATCATAATGAACTTACATAACTTGAATCTCAAGGGAAAGCAAAAATTATTCGAAAATTCGAGTTAAGGAAATATATTTTTTAATTTTTTTATAATTGAATTAACATCAAGTTTATTCCCATAAGCATATAAGTTAACTTATTCTAATTTTCAATATCATGCATATTATGAATACATCATCAGCAATATTTTCTTCCAAAAGTACCTATGTAAGATTTTACTGTATCCAAAACACTAACTGCATCACACACTGTGATTGAGGGTATCATAGATAGTTGTAATTCTCATGTAGGTGCTACTGAAAGCCCAAACACGATGATTAAATTTGGGATATCAATTATAGGAAGGAAGAATAGGTCTATAATTCGAACTAATTAATGCAAGGGCGTGTTTGGATTATCGAGGTGTTCGGATTACTGGATTCATGTAAAATAACGAGGAAAAATCTATTATGTATTTAATTTCTGTAAATGAAACACCAATTAATGTACTTACAGTTCACTAAAATGACTGTGAGAGATCCTCATTGATGGATGGGAAAATTGTACTCCACACTGGGCCATGGCAGTAGGAATGAGCATCAGCATGGCCGGCCGTGCCGATATCGCTCATTCCTTTTAAAACGATGTTTCAAAGAATGACCTATTCAGCCACAAGAGGCATTAGCAGTGGACATCTGTGCCCGACTTTATTACAAAATAAAAACTTCAAAGGCTGGTGAGTTATGACATTAACAGCCACCCAAGTTTCTCGCTCTCAAAGTTCATTAATGATGAAAATAGAAAATTTAATAGGTAAATGGATTGAAGATTTGAATCGGTGCTCTATGCCAGTGTATTAATAAAGCACTTAGTCTATGGGATGACTTAAAATAACTTCACACGAGTGAGTGCCGTGAAGCGGGGCTGCGACAGACTATTTGAATGCTACCAAGATGTTTTACGTAATAAGCGAAAAAAGTTAAGCAGTCGACCCTGGGTTCTTTTTTAAATATAACTTTGTAGGTGTTCTGAGAAATATTTTGAAATTATGTACATTTACCACTAAAAAGCTTTTTTGTTTTACTGTTTACTAGGAAATATTATAGTTTAATAAATTACATTCTGAAAGTCCAGTAGAAATGTTTTAAATTGAATCCAGAAATACCATTTGGGAAGTTATTTCCCTCTGGATGTCTAAAGGTTATGGTGCCCCGGCGAACACAGATTATCACTTAATGCAGAGACCTCAAGAAAGCATCCCCTGCCTTAAGCAGGGCTCACCTGTATGTATATGTGTGTGTGTGTGTGTATATATATATATATATATATATATATATATATATATATATATATATATATATATATACTAAAAACTATTACTTATTTTTCAGACTTTCATTTTGTTAATTATCTGAGACATTTATTGAAATAACATACATTGCATTCTGTAAAATTCAAACCATGGCGGAAGTCAAATTTGAATCACGCTTGAGGGGTTAATATATATTACAATGCAATACATTGAACTTGATAATCAAAGGTTATACCCAACGCAGTTCACAGAAATCATGCTTAGCTTGGGGACAATGATGGATGGGGCATGCCAGATTATGAAGGTTCAACTATACTGAATTTACACTTATTAATAGATAAAAAAATGCCAAGCCTTTATTAATAACACCATGATTCAAAAACTAGCCATTTACAGCTTGAACAAAAGGTCTATAATTTTTCTGTTACAGCAAATTGTTTATGACAACACAAGAATGAAAATTACTTTAATTTGATCATGCTGATTTTAAATGGCAGCAGAATCAAATTAGTAGGACCGATTTTTTACTAATTGTTTGTACAGTTCATAAAGGTACCAAACAATGAGCCCTACTGGTCAAATAATAACTGTAAAACATGAATCACAATTATAAATACACTGAAGTTGTACAGGTAGTTTCTAAGCAGGGTGTTTATCTTATTCATTATAAAATGTACTGTATCCACCAAGCTCTACATATTAAATTTATGCACTCAGGTCTATAGAAAGTTTAACTCTCAGTAGAATTGGAAAAATCAAGTCATGTGGATAATAACCGCAAACTGCTATAAATTGTTTTTAACTTCACAGGGGCAGTAATAACCACCCTATATTCTAATTCCATACTTTAAAAACTAAATATAACATTTCTCCGAGTTATTTAAGTATAAAATGCTATATTTTAAATGACAATAACAATCTTCCAGTTGCAAACAATTAAAATATTTCAATTTGTAAACAATTCCCAATAATAAAATACGAACTGCTTAAGATAGATAAATATGTTATAAGTTATTTTATTACATGACTCTTGGAATAGGATACAATATAAATATCCCTATTAAAGAGGAAAAACTTACACTAGGTGCATTATCTCCCATCAAATAGGCAGGCAAAAAAGGAGACGTAGTTGGCGATGAAGGAGCTCCAGTTGGGCTTCCAACAGGCGATCCAAGTGTCATTGGCTCCATGACCTTAAGTTTTCTTTGTGAAAATAACAACACGTAATATTTATAAGCTTAGAGAAAGAAAAATGATTGCAGTGATAACACACGTGTTTAACGGAAACATTCAAAATATGTATACTTATGCTATCTATAAAAGTTATTTTAGAGATTATTAATAATCATTTTCATAAATGAAAGAATTTACGTTACCGATTTGATTTCTTAATTTAAATCCGATGACCCTTTCAAATAACCGTTTCTCTCATATGAATTCGAAACAATTGAAGTACACAATGTGCTCGGCGCTACAGGAGTACCACCTGTAGAAAATTTAAAGCAAGTGCATAGCTATACATCCCATTGGCTCTTTGTGACGGACACGTTCATTTCGTAATGATTAGAGAATGATAAATAAATTAGGGTATATTTTCCAATTATAAAAAATACTTCAATTTCGTCACCTCGAATTTATGCGTAAAAGATCATAACGTATATGAAACATGCCAGTGTAAATATTATTTCATTAATTTTCTGATACATATTCAGCGATTGAAATTATCACCTTTAAATTCAACAACCTAAAAATAGATTAAGTAAATATGATATATTATGTCAATTTCTATTGCATGTTAGGTAATTTAATTAAATTTCATAGCTAAAACGTCAAAACAAAGTAATTTTATAATAATTAAGAATAATTACATTGAAAAACATTGAAGCCCTGTCGACTCAAAATAAATTTATTTAAAAACGATTAATTCATAATGCTCTTTCGCCGTTGTTGTAAACAACTAGTTATTTTTCCCATATTGTTCTTCTCTGCACCCAGGACCGGGCCCCCGATTTTTAGGGGGCCCCAAATGTTGAGTATAAATAATATATTTACATTTTTAAACATTTTTTTCTTTTTTATTAAATTAATTATAATTATAGTTACTTTATAATTATAAGTACATGTTCTCTCTATGCTGTAACATTGATGTGTACAAAATGGCAGGTTTTTTTACATAGGGGAGGCTCAAAAACTTGCATCCGGGCCCCCGAAAGTACTTGACCGGCCGTCTGCACCCGTTGGACAAATTATGAGGATTTTATTTGTTGCTCAAATAATGGTATTCTTAGGCACGATGCTCTCTAACAATAAGTGAACAATATCGAGTGAAGTGTCTACTCCTCCAAATCCAAACCCTTTCGATCGTTCTCATTGCCCGAATGGTTTCCAACCATCCCCTTCCCATATCTTCTTTGCAGGGGCTTCCTTCCCTAATTCTTCCCAACGTCACCACCCCATACCAATCTCACACACACGCATCCCATTGTTCCACGCAAATGTTTGGGAATGGAATGTAGGATTCAAATTATAGTGAAACGACGGATGCAACGACCTCCATTTACGAAAATGAAAAAAGAATGAATGGGCTTATACATATATGCCCATGCACAAAACGCAAGGGTCGTTTGTATTCGGCGGATCGAGTTCATGACTCCTCGCACAGCAAGCACGGCAAAAAGCCCTTCTTTTGTGAACGAGACGGCGCGAAAATTGGGCGCCTCTCTTAGCTTGATGGTTTCGAGGGGGGGAGCTGCGGAAAGAAGGGGAGTTCTTCGCGTTTTCGGCACTTGAGCATGAGAGAAGGATTGGGTTTTGGCGGAGGTGGTGGGGACTGGTTTCCGCCCCCATATAAATTCCTGGGGCGCACCTCTTTTTTTTATTCGTTCGAAAAGGGCCCCCAAACGGACCGTAATACCCGACGACGCCGTCGTGGGGACGACTTCGACGCTGCGGGCAATCCATGAGCAGAAGAAGACCACCGGCCCCCCGAAGTCTGTGCGGGTGGCGGCTGGCGGAACGGATGGGGAGGACGATGCGCACCACCTATGCGGAGGGAGATGGAAACGAGTCGTGGCGAATTGTGGCGTGGGGTGAAGAGGGAGGGAGAGATCGGAGGGGGTCGTAGGCGCTCACACAATTCTCCCCTAACCATCGCAACTCCCTTCTCCACCCCTACCCGAAACGACCGTTCTTCACCCCATCTCCCCCACCCTAAATGCTCCTGGAACAGCCATCTCGGTCCTCTCGTTCCTCCCCCTACCACTTCACCAACCCCGTACCCCCTCTCTCCCCCTTCTTCTCTCTGCCCCTCCCCCTTGGTGGAACATGCGTCTCCCTCACCCCACCCGAAACCAGAAAGGCCTCTGAGTCACTCGCGACTTCGCTTGCTGCTCCACTGCTTTCCGCGTCGATCAATACGCATTATTACTCGTGTTTCTGGGGAGTCTTAAAAAAGTGGTGAGAGAGAAAGAGAGAGAGAGAGAAACAGAGAGAAACAGAGAGAAACAGAGAGAGAGAGAGAAACAGAGAGAGAGAGGGGGAAAGGAAAATCGGAGGGAAATGGAGAAAAAGCGAAGAGAGAGAAGGATGGCGGCGGAGGAAAGAAGATATGGTGGTTGGAAAAAAATTATACAAACGCGTCGTATCGTGTACTTGATGCGTTTTTGTTTTTCATCCGTGCACGCCGAAAATCCCGCCGTTTCGCCTCTGAACTCCCGTGCGCTTCCGAAAAAAAATTTCCGCGTGAATCTTTCCTGTATACCCCTTCCCGCTCTTCATACCGTCCGTGCTAACCTCCCGAAGCACTCGAGACGGCACATGACCCACGCTTGAAGACGTCGTGTAAACTCGGGGTGGAGACAAGAAATAGATAAAAAAGAAAGAGTTTTGAATAACTTATTCCTTCATCTCGCGGAAGCCAACTACTCTTATTCTCTTTATCTCTATGTCTTCCTCTCTTTCCCTCTCACTCTCGAGCATGACCATCGCTGTGGTTGAAAAATAAAAGATGGTCGTTTTCCTCCGATAAAAATTCCGACTGCCCTCGAGGCAAAAAAAAAGAATGAAGAACGATGACTAAAAAGACCACGGATGGCGGAGATCGCTTTTTGTTGTCGACGTCGTTGATGTTTATTTCGCCCGTGTGCCATGGAGCTTTCTCTCTTTCTCTCTCGCGAGATTATTCGTCCTACCTTCTTTAATATTTACGGCTGAAATAAAAAGTAATTTTTCGAAAGTTAAATCACCTAGATACAAGAGGAACGGCGTAGGCAAACCTGTCTCGTTTTCAACGATGAATTCAAAAACGTTTAATAGGGAATTCGGTAGTCAAAAAAGCGGGATTGTGAGAGAAAATTATTATGTGGAGTTAAGAAGCGAAGCCATCGTTATATAAGCGCTTTTAAATGTTTATTTAGTACCGTCTCGTAACTTTAAATGAATAATTCCTGAGAGGTTGACGCGAGAAGATGTTTATACCCATAAAATACTTTTTTCACTGGCAAAAGGAAAAAGTACTATTCATATAAAAAAATCATAATTATTTTTGAGTCTGTCACCATGTTGCTCGTAAACTGCGAGACTTTGCTTCAAAATTATCAGGAATATACAACCGAACTCCTTTATAACGAAGGAAATTTGCTCGCTCCATCGGCTTCTCGTTAAATCCAAGAAGAGATAAGGTCAGAAGAGAACTCATTCTGTATGCAATGATTACTATATTTATTATCGAATTTAACATTCGAAACATAATTTACGGTGGTTTTAAAATAAATTTTCAATGCTTACTTGCTCGTCCATAAAATGAATTTTTAATTTCCAAGTTTAATTTTATTTGTTGATGTAAATAAATCGTTTTTCCAGAACTCGATTCAAAGAAGTGCATTAATCCTATCAAGGCTTAATCCTGTTTTCGATTTGGCGAGTCACGATTCATGCATAATAATGACACCGTAGCCGATAAAATTCCGTATTTTTTACCGTGTTTTCTTTTCATAAAGTCCAAATTCTCTCGCACCGAGAGAATTCTTTGTCTGATGCCGGACACCTTTCTAACTTAACATGGCAAGCGTTCGCTAGGAAAATTTAACTCTCATGTTTCATGAACAAGGCAATAGAAAATAAACTAAGGACTTATAGGTGGCTTGTTTTTTCCCCTAGGGCAATCAGGGATCGTAATAAGCGAGTCAAATCTACAACCGAGATATATCGGTAACATTTTTATGCATCCATCCTCTGCCACCCTCCAGCATTATGCATTGCAGAATAACATGTAGATGTAATCAGACGGTTTTGTTTGAAGCGATTGGTTGGGATTAGTAAGTTATGGAGTAAGTCTGGCGAGAGGAAGAAGCAGGAAGTGGATAGGAGACATTTATTTAAAAGAGGCACTCCTTTCCAGTGAAAGAAAGGAATTACACATATCTGATTACCATAGAGCAGTGGCGCTCAAACTTTTCGGCTCGAGTGCCACACAACTCACTTCCGCACTCATCGCGGGCCGAACGCATTCGAAAATGCAATTGAATAATAATTTAAGAAAGGTAACGTGTTAGGTTGGAGTTCAACGTTGCCTGATATGTTTTAAATGTATTCGTCTATTACTGGAATTCAAAAGACGAAATATATTGTTTTTATAGTTTCCTATTTTCAATTTCCGCTACATTTGTGTCCTTTAATTGTTAAACTCGTGGCTTACCGGATGAAAACACTCGGCGGGCCAGATATTGCCAGCAGGCCGTAGTTTGGACACCAATGGTACAGAGTGTACACTCTATAGCCTTTCGTTTTCAGGTGTAACACTTCAGGAGGAAAAGAGTGGGGTGTTTAAAGATTTCTACGGAAATACGAATTTGTGACTTCAAGTATTTATGTTAATATCATACAGTTAATAAAACTGTCCAAGGGATACATGGAAAAATGTTTGAAAGGGTACAGGCGAGTAAACGAAGAGATCAGAGAGAAGATACTATAAGTCGCTTTGCTTCTCAGTTTTAAAATTAATGGGCTATTAACCCGTAAATCGATTTTATAGCTCTTTGCAGATGGCCACCCTATGCAGGTGTTTTTTTTCTCTAACGCCAACGCCGAGTTTAAAATTATATGAATATCGATGAATATCATGACAGAAAGAAAATTGAATGTGGTGAAGAACGAAGAGACTAATTCCACCATGATTAATAAGAAATTTCAATTCGATTTTATCTTCGCTAGTAAGCAAGAGCGCCTTACAGGAGGACGTATAAAACAGGTTTAAAAGTTTTTAAAAAGGCTTTTCAGAAAGTAATAAAATGGTATTAAAAAATATAAGCAATAGTTTTCCTCGAGATATGTCGGCAATATCGGACGTTTATTGAGAAAAGTTCAGCTGTAGCTATGCTGTAATGAACAAGGACTACCTAGATATAAATTTAAGAGATTACCAAAATATTGATATAAACTTCTTTTTATACAGCGTAAATGTAGCAATGGCAAGAAGGTAAACGCAAAAATCGCCGAAACGTAAATTTAATTTTTTTTTTCAACCGCATCCTGCATTGGGTAAAACCTATAGCGTAAAGAGTCTCTCATATGCTTGGAACATGACCGAAGAATCATGAATGATAGTAACAATTTTGATGGAATTTTTACACTTGCCCTTTTAGCTAGGTAAGACCTAGTATCTACGTAGTATTCTTGTCTTTCATTTTTCTACGGATTATTAGAGAAAAAAGCGTATCGCATTAGATGCAAGCACTATTATTGTTGAAAACTGTTTACACTTAAACTTTAAAGTCAAAGATGATGAGCAAATGTATGCAGAAGTGTACAGAGTAACCCACGGGAAATGTAAAATTTTTGGCAGAATGATGACTACTTGAATCAGAATCACAGCGCCCTAATAGCAGCAGTAAATGATTGACACACTCAATATACTCTCATTTCAATTTTCTTCGCTAAAAATATGCGCGTAGGAGTGCCGATAATCGGCGTTAAACTCACGCGTCTCTATGCGACTTTCAATCGTCACATCATGTCGGCTGGATCTGACAGGCGCTCTCCCGAATTACCCACAATCCCACCGCTCTTACATTACCGCCATCGATCGATCGAAACTAGATGCGTAGTAATCGACCGTTATGCAATTTTCGCATCCGAAAAAGGAACCCTCGACCTTTCATGAAATTCTCGTCAACAGTCACAATGCAACAGGTGAGGCATGATAGGTTTTTACACGCGATTTCAATTCGAATTGCTTTATAGATAAGTAACGGTAGGTTGCGGAATCACGGCGATGAAAGAAAACCAAAGATACCTCCACGCCGAGAAACCTCGAGTAAGATTCGAACCTTTTTTTTAAGACCTGCTGATTCCCTCTGGCCTACACGCAATGGGTATCTGAGAGGTAGTGCAATGAATAGCTGACCAGTTTAAATTTTTTAGAAAGAAAGGTGCTTCCAACAACAACACAACTGAGTGTGATATTGTTAATGAATCGATTCTGGTCGCGCGATTTTAGAGATGTTTATCAATGTGTCTGTACATATAGATGTGTGCGTATACATATATAAATACGCACATTTATACATACTTAAATACATTAACATGCATACAAACTCGCATTACCACCGGGCATGCGAAAAAATAAGTAAATTTAAAGCCGTCGATGTGTACCAGTTGATGTAAGTGAAAGAGGCTAGAGGAAGAAATAAAGAAAAAGACAGAGACATCTATGGTCGGAGGCTGAGGTCCCTCAGTCCCGTATAAAAGGGGTCAATAAAAGCAAACTCCCGTTGAAAGGCGTTTGCTTCCTCCTCCAGCGGTTCACTACCCCCTCACACCACCTCTCTCTCTCTCTCTCCCCCTCTCTATCCAGAAGATCAGCTGCCTCCCTCCCCTCTCCTCCTCTCTCACCTCACCCCTGCCCCTACTTTTCCATCACAGGAACACGGCAACCAGCAGCCAGCCAGCTGTAGGGATGGGAGAGCGGTAGGAATACATGATTAGGAGTGGTGTGGGATCGGAAGGAGAGGAACAGGTGATAGGAGTCAGCCGGCAAGGACCTTGTCCCGACTTTCTTCAGTTGCCCTATCACCCAAAGCATGAACGACCTCGCCTCCTCGTCTATCCCTCTTCTTCCCGTAAAACTGCGCCTCCTTCCACCTTCCCCCCAATGTGTCTACCGCGTTTCTCGTCTCGCAGGGCTTCTATTCCTCGTCTATGTAGACTACGTCCCTCGATCCGGTGCCTCCTGGTTTTTAGTAGCCCGAGGCGGCTGAGAAAAAAGAAGAATAGGTGGAGAAGAAAGGGTCTGGATCCCACACCATGGTATGGCGGCCTTGCGAACAGAACCCTCTTCTCCATTGTTCGCAAATGCTGTACCACTGCCTGCTTAACGCACTCGGCGTTGTATCGGCCGTGGAGGATTAATCTGAAGATGGCCGTAGGTTTCGGTGGCGTGGTTTTGGTATTTGCCTCCCTGCGTACCGTTTTGCGACGCCCGTTTATAATTTGTCAGTCATTATATGTCACCACCATCGTTAAAAAGTACCGTTAACTACCGAAATATCGTCAAAACCGTAAGAACTAACCAACATGCATAAAGTAGTCAAACTAGACGTTGATCGATGGTGCGATTACTTTTAGTTATTCCAAATCGATGGAAACGTGTAGTTTTTCGAGGAAAAGCATTTCTCTACGCAGTTCGCTCTGAGATTATTAATTGGCGATGAACAATAATAATCCAGTTTTTGTCTGCCATCCATTCTTATCTTTTTGAACTATCTTAGCGAATCATCCCAATTATATCAATTTATTTGGGAGTTCCATTGAAATCGAGCAATTCGCTCTAGAACATTTTCCTCTAATGTATGAATTTGCTCTAAGATTGCGTTGCTACATGAGCACCTATTTCTTAAGCAGGGGTTGATTGTGAATATGGGGGTCCTATTGGGAGATTTAAAAAAAGAATTCTTAGGCATTATTATAATAATGAAAACTTGAAAGTCTTAAGGGACCTTCATATAATGACAACATACTTTAAAACAATTACGTGTTTAATAATATTTTTGTTAATATAATGTTTGATTTTATGTGTTTTACGTAATTATGTTATTTAAAACTGAGCCGCCTATAAAGGTGGGGGAGACTGGATTGAAGCCCATATTGCCCATAGGTAAATCCATCCCTGTTCTTAAGCCATATCGGCTCCGAGTTTTGAAAAGCCTTAAAATCATGTTTATAACTGCTCTGATCGTTATAATATAAAGTCAATACTGTTAAAACCCATTACCCTTTTGCATGGCCATTAAATTTTTTTCAGCTAGTTTAATCTCATTCTCTGGAACGCTAAAAATTATTAAGCTCTTTTTGCTGTAATGATATGCTTATTTGCCAACAAAATCTATGAAGCTGCTTCTGAAGGGCACTAATTGTAAATATCATAAATATTATTATATCTCATCAAATTTCATAGGATAGAGTTAATATTCTGCGTCACTTTGAATGAGATCTTTTGCGAAATAAAATTATGCCAAAAATATGAGAGCATTTCATAAAGTTTATAAAGCGATTAAAAATTATAGATTGAACATTAAATACTTGATTGTCTTGCACTCACATTTTAATTGTCTATAAATCATATACTCGTGAAAAGAGAGACATTGTTGATAAGAGGTCACTGTCCTCTGAAATGCCCATTTTCTCCTCTTTGAAAATAACTTGAACACATATTACTTCAAAACTCCATCTTTATTTAAATTTTCTTGTCCTACTCCATACCGCCCTCAGCAAAGGCCATTTCGCGAAACACCAATTTTCTCGGATTCGCTACCAAGCTTACACCAATTTACAGGCACTTATAGCATCCGGTCATCCACCTACGGTCGGTTCAAGGACGTCACGTTATGTCGAAAAACGACTCTTATAATTAGGGAGGGAGACAAAAATAAGGCAATTAATAGATCTGTGTGGGTGATTCGGAGAAACGCATGAAGATATACCATTATTACCTTTCACATCAATTAAAATTGATGCTACGCCTACATTTCACCATGCAATTCACTGGGTTGGTGGGTGTTTTTTTAACAATAAATCCGCAAAATATCGTATCTATAGTTCATAGAGCTTTCTTATCAAAAAATCTTGAGTAATTAGTCTAAATTTTCTAGGGCGTAGGGAACTCAATATCCCTCGATGAAGATATATAACGCGAAAACTGCAGTAGAATGCAGATACAATTTTAGCGTTACGTTTCACAAAATATGAAATCATATCACGTTCTTGTTAGCGGACAAGAAAAAGTTACTCTTGGAAACGAAGATAACGCGAGCAGATCGAAGCTGAGTTTTGAAGTAGGATCTGCGGAATTTTGTAGGAAAGCAATCTTAAAAGGAATGTATTTGAAGCGCCGAAACAAGAGCAAGGGCGTAGATATTTTTTTGCGGGCTTATATTCTCAGACGCTGATGCAAACTTATGGAAATTGAACTTCTCAAACTCGAATGACGTTTTTGTCCCATCTGTATTTTGTCCTTCCGGAATTCGACGCATGATAATCTTGACGAATGCATTCCTTTTGCGGTAGTAACGTTTTGAAACAGGCGTTATTCTTCCCGTCGACGTGCAATCTCCGTAAGTGTCGTTCCTGCTTGAAAAACGGAACTAATTTTTTTAACCGACAAAAAAATCTCGGTTTGTTGCCGTCGAGGTAGGGGAAAAAACAATTTTTCCAAAGATTGTAGCATTTCTAAGAACACGGCGGGAAACCCTGCGCTGACCGGAAGCTCTTTCCTCCTACGCTCTTCAATTGTTTCGGTCCCTTTGACCACAGAGGAGAACGGGGAACGGTGGTGGGGGGCAAAAAAAGAGAGGAATGCGAGAGCCTTGAAACAGATGAGTCACTCTCGGGCGCTACGTAATGGTTTCTTACGTGCCCCGGGTTGGAGGCGAAGAGGAAGAGAAAGAACGAGTGAGAAGGAAAGCTAAAGAGAGAGAAAAAGAGAGAAGGGGCGAGCGGTGTTAATGGCCTCCGGGATTTCAATCGCAATCTTTGCCCTTCACGACTCCATAACGACCGGAGGGAATTTGGGTTAACTTTAATACCCTCGGATGAGAATTTATTTACGTAAATCCGCATCCCTCGCCGATGCTGCCCGTTGCCCAGGAGTTGTTAACGCCGTGGTGTTTTATACACCTCGGACGAGTTATACGGTGTCCGTTAATTGCTCTCCCTGAATAACAGCGAGCCACCCGTAACGTCCTTAAGCTCGTGGCTGGCGACACTGCGCTCGTGATGGAAGAAAGTTTGTTTATTTCTGCCGTTGTCGGAATGACCCGAGACGTCAAGAGAGTACAATTATTTCTCTTACCTGCAATTTTTATTTTTATGGGTGAATGTAAATAAGCTGGGCAAAAAGGTCTCTCAGCATCTGCACTGTCATTGTTTTTTAAGTGCGTATGCTGATGCAATTTTTTAAAAAGTTTTCGCGAAATATATGTTATAACATGCAATTCTAGTCTATTTATTCTTTAATTCACAGATAAAATTGTGATATAACGGAATTGAAACTCTGCATCGCTTGAGTACACATTCATATGAATCACATGGCAATTATGCATTAATTTTATGTTATTCAAAATATAAATTGGATTCGTGAAAGTAGCTATCAATGAGCTCAAACAAGGCTAACATTAGGCTCATATTTCTATTCGAGAAATACTATCTTTTTTAAGAATATAAGGAAAGCATTGAGGTAGTCTAATTTAGTCCCAAACTCATAACATCTCTTCAGTGATAGAAATCTTCTGTTTAAAAAAATATCCATGACATAATAGTAATCTCTATGATCCTACGCGCTGGTACAGTGGAACGGTTCATAGTGACAGGATGCCATTAATGTCGGCGTGAAATTAACTTTGTATGCTACTAACAAGCAAAATTACCACAAATGAGTTTAAGGAGTGTCGTTAGCGATGCATTTTCAAAGACAAGTGTTTATGATTTTTTATTCCATGAACAAGATTTTAGTTTGTGATTTTACTTTTCATTTAACACTTTCAATTTTAGCGAGGGAGGCATTTTGATTTGTATGAATCTATGCTAAATAAAATCGCTGCTGAATTGGAAAAGGGTTCTTGTTCGTATCAGTCAGTCAACTAAAAGTCTCCCAAATAATAAAAATTCTACTTTACGACGCTTAATTTCACGATCCTAATTTACTATAAGAAATATATTACTATAGAAGTGATGGCTCGTCTCCAGATTATTCTGTTAGCAGTAGCTAACCCGTGAACGTGAATGACTTAAAACTCCACCCTTCTCTTGACATCGACGAGCCACCATCGGGAGGCCAGTAAATATTCTTTTATATATAATTCAGCGAATTACAAAAGAGAATAAGCCTCACGTTTCCTTGTGGCGCATTCACGGAAATGGCAAACGGTGGTACATTACTCGCTGATAAAAATGTCACGGCCGCTTCTCGACAATTTATAGTGCGTGCCGATGAATCATTGAACAGATGAATAAGCAGCGGCAGAATACGTTGAGCACCAATGCTTGAACCTTCGATAAAAAAAGGCAAATTCGGAAGAGGGAAAATCGAATTAACGCGGAAGATGGCCCGACGATTATTATTCTCCTCTCAAACCAAAAGGGGACAAGAGTTCCGACATTGCATCGCGGCGAATGTAGCGAAATCCTCGGGACTGGATCTCCGAGATTACAAATCGTCGGGAATGTTAATTTTCGGTAAATGCCACAGGGCACCGACCTTGGCATTGAACAACGCCCTCTATATATCTTTCTCTCTCTTCAACTTTCCCGAATGCTTGCCCAACACCCGTCAGCCCATTCTCGAATTCCTTTCACTCGGACGAACTTCAAGTTCGGTCTTCAACCCCGAAACAGAACCAACTTTTCACAGGTAAAGCGAAGAGGAACCGCTCCTGCCCTCCACCTCCCCCAACCACCTTCGACTCCATGGATTCTCTACCTACTACTCCTCCCCTCCTACCTACTCCTTGCAACCCCCCACCCTCTCCCCTCTCGTACACCAGAGAGTTAGTTATCCCGTTGTTTCATAAAACTATCTCTCTCGCTCGCCCTCTCTCTCTATCTCTCTCACTCTCTCGTTCACTCACTCGCCTCAATCCCAGGAAGTGAAGACTTTCAGCATAATATATAATTTGAGGCTGAAGATTCGGGTCTAGAACGAAGGAAAGAAGTGGACGAGGGAGAGAGAGGAAAAAAGAAGTAACTAAAGGCAGTAAATGAGAAGAGAGATGGGATAAGACGGAAGGAGAATTCCACTTTATTTTTCTCTCCCTCTTTCTGCCTACATCTTTTGCGTTTTCTAGGTTATAGCATCAAGGGAGGCGGATGAGGAAAGAAACGAATTTGGATGCGAGGTCGTGAGTCTCCCATCCTCCCTTACAATACTCTCCCCTCACAATCCCCTTACCTTTATTCTCTCTCTCTCTCTCTCCCTCTCTCTATTCCCTCCCCATGCCAGACTTGGGCTCATACCCTCTCCCCAATCCGCAAACACGGCTAACCCTCATCCTCTTCCCTCCCTTACCCTCTCCCCTCACAAGCTCGTTTCTTTCTATGCTTCCCCTTTCAACTATTGTCCCCCTTTTGCCTCCCTCCTCTTCCCCTTCCGCCATTTTCGCTCGCTCCATCCCAACCAAAAACCCTCTCCCCACTCTCTTTTACGCCCTTTCTACGTACCTTCCTCTCCACTCAAAACCCTTCTATCCCCCCCTCCCCCTCTCTCCCCTCCTCCCCCTCACACCCCGAGACCTCCGATCTTTTTTTATCTTTTTTACACCGATGGTCTCACTCTTTTATCCCCCTCCACTTCCTCCTCGATCGCCCTCCCCTCCGATTCCCTTCCCCGCCAACCCTCTCAGTACCAATCTCCCTCGGCCATCACCCCCTTCTATTCCTCCCTCTTCTCATCCTCCGTAGTTCGAAACCCACGAGTTTCTAACGGAACACTACGGAAAAAGGGGAGGAATAGGAGAGAGAGCGGGAGCGTGGAAAAAAGGGATGGTCGGGGGCGTTTGGTGCGAGTTGGAGGAAGGAGGGGTGGATTGGGAAGGCGGCGGTGGCGGCGGAGGGGCGGAGCGTTTCGGAGGGGAAGGTAGGGAGAGCATAGGCAGCGCGTGAGTGGAGGCGGAATTGACGCGTTGCCCGTATCCTTCCCACCGATTCCGAGGCAGTTTTGTCCGTGCGCTCCCGGCGTCAACAGTAACGGAGTCGACGCGGATAGAGAGCGCGCGCGCGCGGAAAATGTACATAATATCCCTCTTTCGCTTTTACCCTTCAAGAACACTCCAAGTTTCGTGCGTGCGTGCGTGTGCGGGAGGAAGAATGGAGGTGGACGGAGGGTGCGTGCCGAACATTTCTGGGAGGTTTTCTTTTCTTTGTTTTAACCGCGAATTTCTACGGAGAATAGAGACGGGAGAGATATTCTCCACGTCGACGCATCGGGAAAAAAGTGACGGTTTCGTATCCGGGATCTTTTCCTCCCGTTTCGAGGGAGGGACGCGGTTCGATCCCCGGCGATCTCCGTTTCGGTGTTTTTTTTATACGGTAAGGGATCGCGACATGGCGAGCATGCCGGAGGAGGTTTTTTTCTTCTTCTTCCAAAGGGGGACTATTACGCGTCGCGATCTCTGGAAAAGCGGTCCGCGAGAGATGCTTTATACGGCTTGAGCTCCCGTCGAGGAGGAAAGGAAGACGCAGAAGGAGATGCGAGGAGGAGGAGGAAGAAGAAGAAGAATCGGGAGGAGGATGGATGTTATAACGTGTGTTGTGGGGGCGGAAGGGTTGGAAAAAAACAGAGGACAGAAAAAGAAAGCATGCGCGTCGCAGCCCTCGAACTTCGGACTCTTTCGTGGTTCGACTCGACCATATATATATAGGTAAGCATTTTCGCGCACGCGAACGTCGAGAAAAAAATAACCGACTTTCCTTTCTTCCTTTTTTACTCTCTGCTGTTACATATTCGAAGAAAAAAACAAAAGATAACGTCGCTAGATGTAGATAATTGGATTTCATTTATGGCCGCGCTTTACCCTCCTCCCCCACTCCTCCTCGAATCTTCTAGTTTGACCTTCTTTTTCACTCTCGTTGCGAGGGCGACTCGGAGGAGGGGTTTTCTCTCTGGTGGATCCACGCTTCCCTCATCCTCCCTCTCCACTCCTCTCCCAGGAGGGGTTGCTTGTAAGGGGGAGAGGGTACAGGAGGAAGAGGGAGTGGATAAAAAACCTCGAATCCGCAGATTAAGATAAAGGCGAAGAGAATAAATAATAACATATATAAAAACGTCTTAATATTTCCGAATAAAAAAAGGAGAGAGCCCGGCGTAATTTTTTTCTGACGGGAATCCGCCAACCGTGGCGTATATCGCTCTTCTTTTATTCATTCTCCTCCCCCTCTAGTACGTTCTTTCTCCCTCGCTCCACATAAACACGTACACATTTGCACCGAGTGGATAAGAAAGTTATTATTTGGCAGCTCCTCACGGATAAACGGGTGAAGGAAGAGTTGAATATTTCATCGAAAGCTCTCCGTAGCTTTTACATTGACATTCTAAAATTTGAATCCACTGGGTTGATCGCTGCTAGAGTAAATACCTTTTAAAACACCGGTCTTAATTACATTATTAGTTACAATGCAGTCAAACCCCGATTTAGAACCACTGTTTGTCCATCACTGACATTGGCGTTAAAGCGGGGGTGGCGGTAAATCGAGGTATATGCTTACCATTTGTAATCATAAAATGGAAGTTGTGTTCACGGTATGCGGGGGTGGCGTTATACAGGGGGTGGGCACTAAATCGGGGTTTGACTTGCACTTGAATCGGAGAGTAATCAATTTAAGTGCTGCACCTAGGTGACAAAAACTTAGTTTAAAAACAAAGGTTCATCATAAAGACCATAGATTTATAACGATATTACTCTTGTAGAAGAAGGCTATATTTCATCACCCAAGACAATGCTGGTCTAATTATTCATTCCATTCGGCAATTTAAGTAATACGCCACACATATACACCCCTACACATGTACCAGCACATGTCCCAATAATTCGAATTTTTGATAACTCGAAGGAGAAGTTTTCCGATCCGTATTCATAAAGAATAAAATAAAGCTCAATGGTTGGCGTTTTTCATAACTATAACTCTTTCCCTCTCCTCTTGGTATTGGAATTATATCAGAGTTAGTGTGTAAATATGCTGTAAAATTGCTGCATTTAGTTACTCTTACGGCAAGGTTTCTTCTATTTCCATCTGCCCCTCCATCTCTTAAGGCTTCAAAAGAAATTCAGCACAAAGAGCGTTCTCGAGTACTAAGAGACGGTTTTCCTCTTCGCTTCTACCGTTCGAGGAAAAACCGCTTTTACACGTCAACCTGGTACGTCCTACAGAGAAACAGGAGGGCAGTTTCTCCTCTCGGTCTGCCGGTGTAAAGCACGGTCTGTGGTCAGTTTTTCCGACCCTCTTAAGTATTTCCTAACTCTAATTTAAGGAATGCAAGGGCGCCCGTAGGCAAGGTGGAAAACCGCCTCGGGAGCGAGAAGTCCTGGTCCCGAATAGACGGGGTGAGGCATAGGGAGTGGGAGGTAATGGGGGAATGGGGAGTCGAAGAGGAAGAGTAGGAAGTGTAGGAGGGTGCAGTGAACTTCATAATAGATAGAGGGAGGGAAGGAAAGAGGTAGGGAGAGAGGTAGTGAGGTAGGAAGAGAGGTAGAGAGAGAGGTAGGGAGAGAGAGAGGGAGAGAAAGGGAGAGAGGTAGAGAGAGAGAGAGGAATAATATAAGGGGAAGAGAGTGGGAGGGCTGTTGGGAGAGGTGTACTGAACTTCCTCATAAAGTGGAAAGAGGTATAGAGAGAGAGGGAGGGAGGAAAAGAGGGAGTGAGGGAAGTAAAGAGAGATGGGAAGGGGGAGAAGAAGAGTATGAGAGAGAGGGAGGGAGGTGGGGAGGGATGTAGTGAACTTCCTACAACACATCACTTTGGAGGCTTCTTTTGGGAGGGAGTTGAAGGGAAAGGTGATGGTAGGGGGTTGAAAACGGAGAAGGGAAGGAAATGGTTGGCTGTTCCAACTCTTTATTACTTCGAATGGAGGTTAATAATCTCCATCGGAGGAGGAAATAACTTCATCAATGCCGCAGAAATGCAAAGATTGAAAATATTCCAAAATTGATTCTGGTTCGCATAATGGGTTATATCAAAATAAATCATGTGGGTATTTCCAGCGGCCATAAGAACCTTTCGTGACTACACGAATTGGATATAATATCCAAGAGAAAAAGATATCGTCGAAAACTGTGACTATAAAAATATATATAGCCCATAATTACGATTATCTTCCTTCTGATACATCTACAATCCGATAACTTCGCGTAGCATCGATGCAAACGTACGAGTTAGGTATCTTCGACGATTGAGAAGGTTTAATACTATCCTAGTATACAAATACATCCTAAGACTCCCGTGCTTTTCAATTTAATTGGACGCACAAACTTTTGGTCGTGTTTTGTGATTTTTTTCATCCGACGAGACTATCGCGAAACCTGGAGACTTTTCAACTTTCACGCGTCACAATACGGCGAAAGTATTTTGAGGACCTTCTTTTTGTTTTTCCCCGAGCATTTTCCGAGGATATCGATTCGTTTTTGTTTGGTTTCCATACCCTCCCTTCTTTCTTCCTTTCTCCCCTTACCCCTCGGCTTGTCCGGAAACTCGGGAAAGTTGGATCCGCTCCGTTGCGTCCTTTTGAAGTTATAATGTTTCGAATCATGCCGTTTTTGCGTGAGTGCGTGAGAGTGAGTGAGTCGTGCGTTCCTCTTCATCCCTCCTCGACCCGTGTCTCGCAACTTTTCGCTGGCTTCGACGAAAATCTCGCGCCGCGTCGTGTTCCGGGAAACCACGCGGCTCGAGAGAATTGCTAAGGTGACCATATCGGAGTAACTTCAACGTAATGCTCTCTCTCTCTCTTCTGCTTGCTTTCACATTCTCACTCTTCCTCTCAACTTCTTCATACCTCTTTTACTTCCTCACCTCTCCCCAACTCTGCCATTTTCTCTCTACCGCCAACACTTCCTCTATCTAATTATTTACCTCTCTCTTACTTTCTCATTCTCTCTCTCTAGGACTTTGTTTTTCCTCCTTTCCACCAATTATATCTCTTTTAACCCATATATTCATCCTCTCTCTCACTCTTCCACTTTTTCATGCTCGCTCTCGACGTTACTCTCACTTCAATTTTCGATTCAAAATTTATTTATTGACATTTATTTCGATACATTGTCATATTTAAGTTTGGATACGGTTTTATTTATAAGGTAATCAGTATGTTTGGCTTTATGCTGATCATTTAGCGGAGAAGGGAAAAGTGAAAAAAAGAAGACTTCAGTTGTCTGGTAACTATGACAAACATTAAAGCCAAGATGTAGGCAAAATCTAATTTTACGAATATACATATTTTAACCTGCTGCTACCTTTTTTCTGCCCTCCCATAAACTTATTTCTTGTTTTATTTTCGACTCCAGTAGATTCCCTTTCTTTCTCAACGTGTATCTTTTAATCCTAAGAGTTCCAATTAATACTAAACGTGCAGTTTTCGACAACACTTCATGGGGAGCGCGCATTTTTCCAAAATGGCCGACCCCGAAATTTCTCCCTCCGTGACGAAACGGGACCTCATCTATTTTTTTAAATTTCGGCGAGCGCCTTACGAACCGAGTCGGAGCGTCCCGATTGCGCCGCGCTAATTAATCCGAAATCGCGTCATTTCTCACCAGTGAAAGTATCCGGCGGATTTGGGTCTCTCTCTCTATGTGGTATAATACGACGCGAACTCGATGTTCGATCGTGAAATTCACGGCCGAGGTGATACGCGTCATATAAAAACCTCGAAGCGTCGAATTATTAGGACGATAACGGACTTTTTCGATCCTTTCGTAAAAAGCTCTGGTAGGTGGAGGAGTGGGGAGGATGGGGGATAAGTCGTAAAATCATTTCAGATCGAATCGATTCGCTCGTAATGTACGTCGAATTCAAATCGATGAACTTCATCAGCGCCCGCCATACATCTGTTAATAAGCGCCGCGAAACAAATTAGGTGAACGAACCGTACCGCCAAGCCTCGATGAAAGTGAGTATGGCGATGCAGCGTACGTACTATCGGGCGGAACACGAAGCGAGAGAACGGAAAACTCCGCGGGTTAAAAAAAAAGGAAGTCTAATGCTTCAAATCACAAAAGCTAACACGCGACTCGTAAATATAGGAAAACGAGTCAAGTACGCACGCGGTGGCCCCGTGGTGCGGGAAAGTTCTCTTCGGCAGTACTTTTTTTAGACTCTACCATCGATGAAGTACCGTTGATGCTGCTTTGCTACCGAAACGCTTGTCCGGCTTTCTCAACGTTTTTATGACTTTTGAAGTGGCATATGTTTGTCATTTTCTCTCCACATTCCTTTTTGCTTTTAGATCAGGTAGCCATATTAGCACGACATTCAATCATTCGTCGCAACTCGACCTTCCGGTAGGTTTTAGGCAAACCCAACTCAATCTGTACTATCCAAAGCCTTTCTCTTCGTGTTTTCACATCTAATATACCTTTCCACTTCCTCTACTTCTTTGCCTCTTTCCTAACATTCTTCCTTCTATGACTTCTTTCAGTGGACCATTTCCTTTCATAATTTGATCCTGCCTTTCCTTATTACTCTAACCAAGCTCCTCTCTTCCCGCACTGTATTTTAAAAAACTTCATTTGTTTTCTCTCTATCCAGTTAAATTTCTCTAGTCTACGCCATATATACATACATACAAACGCCTCTAATATGCTCACATCTTCTTTTCTCATTGTTCATGCCTCGCATCCATATGGTAAGTAACCTCTCGTGGGACACACACATACGAAATATATCCGGGAAAGCTAAGCAAAACTAGGATTCATCAAACGGATAGTAGGTAAAAGCGAGGAAAAAGTCAAAGAGACATGTTACTTTTCTTTAGTTAGACCGCTGCTAGAGTATGCGTCGAGCATATGGGATCCGTACGAGAAAGGATTAATCACCGATTTACAGAAAGTGCAGCGAAAAGCTGCTCGATTCGTCAAAAATTGTTATGATAAAAATAAAAGCGTTACAGGCTTGATACAGGACAGGATGGGAATCACTAGCTGAGCGCCGATTACGTGCTAGGTTAAAACTTCTTGAAAGATTTAGAACGTGTACTTTCTCCAGCGACGTTGAAGAAATAATTAGAACTCCCACCTATATCGGTAGAATGGACCATCCTCGTAAAATAAGAGAGATAGCCTGTAGGACGGAGAGATACTAAGGCTCATTTTTCCCTAGAACGATAGCTGAGCAGAATAAAACTTGCGATCAAAAGTAACCTCGCGTAGGGGCGTAAACCCAGACCTAATTTTGGAGTTTTCCCCTTGGTGTTAATGCACCCCCTGCCACACACCCTTGTGGTGGCTTGCAGGGTAAACTGTAGATGTAGATCTAGATGTAATGCTAACACGACGAGATAGGTGAAATAAAAAATTACGCGAAATGTCTGCATCGTCTTGAGCGCTACCGCCACGATTTACATATAGCATTTTCCAAATATCCCATAAGAGACGAAAGCCGGAAATAACCGAATCGAAAAAACAAATCGAGACACATCTTATCTGTTGCGGAAGAAAATGGAAGCCAATACTCGACGGCACTAGATGCTCACTTAACTTTACCCCCTCAGAATTCTCGGAATCTAATTAGCGAGAGGCATAAAAAAAATCTCCAAAGAGCGGAAATAGCGCGCGAATGCAGACGGGAGTGGAACGACGAAATGTACAAAACTAAGGCATTCGAATCTGTTCTTCTTTGTTCGTGAAAAAACCGACTCTTGGTAGACGCATCGGGAATTCATTCCCCTCGAAAATGCTTCATGGAGGACGATTGCCTCGGTGATAATCCCTAAAATGGCGTCATCGTCAAATATCCCTCTCGTCTCCTGTTTTTCCGAGTCTCATAAATTGCGATGTAATTCCATCTCAAACGGGAGGTCGATTTTCTTCATTAACCGAGTGAGTGGGGAGAGAGGTTTTATCCAACTCGTCTCGGCAAAAACAGACGCGGGATGGATTTCGTGACCGGCGGAGTGTGGAAAACTTCTCCTGGATCCATCTCCCGTTCTCTCTCCCTCTCACACAAACTCTCTCTCTCCATCTCCATCTTCCATCATTTCTTCGGTCATAGTTTTCTTTTGGGTTCCTTCGATGTTGTATCAAAAAGCCACATCACTTGCTAATGTAGTTATTCAAAGACCAGAGATACAATTTATAACCGTTTCTCATTTCTCATCTCAGCGTCGCTTGGCTTAAGTACTCGTCACTGTGGCATTTTTATAATTTTTTTTAAAACTCTTCGTTTACGCCACACGAGCCTGTTACAAAGGGATACTAAAAATAACGATGATGATCCCCGGTGGGATTCGTGCCTGTGACCTTTTTATTAAAGTGTCGGCACGCTCCTACATTCTAATTTGCTATTCTAACAATGTCGTTTTTCAAAATTTCAACGTGTTTTTATCAGATCTAAGGTTCTTTAAATTACCGCAGAAGATGGCTATTTAGTAATCAGCGTGAGAACACGGATTTCTCGACAGTCTAATGGATACTTTTATAATACGCTTTTAAATCACGGTATCTTGAAAAACGAGTTTTTGCGCCATCGAGCCTACCGAATCCAGGAATTCATCGCAAAGTTATTCATCTCTGATTATTATTTTTTTTTCAATTTACCGCGGCTTGAAAACATCCGAGAGAAAATTAGATCCGACCTTCGCACGTCGTACCAACCTTTCCGATGACATCATATATATTTCCCCGTCGTTTTCCGAAGCGAAATTTTGTATTCGTTGACGGAAGGCAAAAACCGAGAAAGAGAGAGGTAGATTTACGTTCGCAAAAGATCGGATTCTTGTGTGGAGTGCCTAATCGGCACCGAAATATCCCCTTCGGTCCACAGGCAACGAGATATCGACGCCTGAAAGTAAAATAAATCGAGAATATAAACGAGATTCGAAATTACATAATCGCCTTCCCGGTCAACGGGTCTCTCCCTCTCTCTCGTACAAAGCACCTCAGGAATAGGAGTAGAAGGATGAAGAGGGAGGAGGAGTAGCTAAGAAGGAGAGGGGGGGAGCGTTCCTTTTCGGACCGCGTTCCTTCCACCCTCCCTCTCTTCTTCTGCCCCTCCCCATTCTCCCTCACCCTTCAAGGCCTTGCATCGCCTCTGCGCACGCCAACTCTTCTTCTCCGGACGTTTTTTTTTTCTTTCAAAATTCGATTGCCATGTGTCGGTAGGAGAAGGAGGACGAAGAGGTGAGAGAGGATTTTAAAAAAAAATCCATAAGCGTTTCTATCTCACTTTCACTCTCTTTCTCTCTCCTCTTCAGATTGGGAAAATGGCGTCGCGAGCTCGTCTCTCCGATAAGGAATACGTGTAACATGTCCGACAGAAAAGGCACCAAAACCACCGCCACCGGACACAACACACCCACGGACGCATACGGACACACGCACTCCTTCCCCACCTCTCTTTTTCGCTATCCCTCGTTCCCCTCCCCCCTCTCACCACTCTACTAGTTCGATTCCACGTTTCCGGCGGTCAGTCAGGACGGCTAGGATAAGAAGAGTTGTGTCTGACGGTCAGGAAGACGGGGGGGGGGAAAGGAGAGTTGTGTACGGATGAGGAGGGAAGAGGGGGGAGAAGGTGTGACGGATAGGAGGGGGAGGAGGAGGAAGAGAAGATGAGGCACGGTTGGTGTGGAGGGAGGAAGGTTGTTGAAAAAAATATTAGAATAAAAGGAGTTCTATTTTGAATTCTAGTTTATCTCCCGTGATTCTCTCTTCCTCTCCTACCTCCCTCCTTCTCCTTTCCTCCCTCTCCAACCTCCCTCCTCCTCTCTTTCTCTCTCTCCTACTCCCTCCTCCTCCCTATCTCCCTCACCTACCTCCCTCCTTCTTCTCCCTTCCTCTCTCTCCTACCTCCTTCCTTTTCCACACTCCCTACGAATCTTCACCGCCACCTCCACCCCTCGTCATGCCAAAAAACGGAAGAATAGGGAAAAATAAAACAAAAGGCGATCGAGTACGGAGATGGGAGAGGGAAAGGAGATTTTTAACGATCTCCTCCTCCTAGCTTTTGTTTCATGAGGAACGGGGCAAAAGGGAGACGGGAAGGAAAAACTGGAGGTAGGAGGATGAGGGAAAGATATATTCTGTGGATGTCTATGCAACGAAAGAGACGTGGGGAGGGAAAGAAGGAGAGGGAGGGCAGGCGATGTCCGACACGAAGGTTGGAGAGAGAGGGGGTATGGGGTGGAGGGGGGAAGAGCTGCATGTTGGAGTTGAAAGGAGGAAAATAGAGGATGGGGAAGCGGCGAACGAGCACCGGGTACCCCCATCTGCCATCGAGACGAGCCATTGGTCGTGCCCCACACTGCCGCTGCACACTCACTCTCAGATCCCCTCCCACCTCCTCTCCCTCCCCTCCAGTCCCTCTCCCTCCTGTCCCTCTCCCTCCTGTCCCTCTCCCTCCCCCTTCTCCTTCCCACACCCTTCCGCCTCCGCCGCCACTTTCTCTCCCTCGCTCCCACCCTCCCAACCATTTTCCCTCCCAGACCGCAGAATATCTCCCACCCACCACTGTGTGTCACGGTAAGTGCATCTCAGGTCTCCTTTCTTTCCCTCCTTTTTACCTTCCCTCCTTCTCTTTCTTCTCTTCTCCTTTGTCGTCAATCTCCCTTTCTCCTTCCTTCTCTACTCCTCTCCTCTACTATCTCCTCTTTTATTCCCTATTTCTCATCTCCTTACCCTCCCAACCATTTCCTATTTTGCTCTAATTCTCTCCTTCCCCATTCAGCTCTATTTATCTTCCTCTACTCTTTCCCCTTCCATTCTCCTTCCTTCTCTATCTCTCGCCTCTTCTGTCTCCTCCTCACTCCTTTCCTTCTATTTCCTCTCCACCTCTATCTTTATCCTCTCCCTCTTTCTTCATCCGTCATTATCTTCTTTCCCCCTCCACGTTTATTTCCATCCTTTTCATCACTTTCCTTTACTATTCTCTTCTATTCTCTCCCTCTCGCGCTCTCATCTCTTTCCTGCCTTTTTTGTTTCGTACCCACTCTCTCCCTCCTTTTCTTCCCACCCTCTTTCCCATTATCCTCCAAGCAGACTTCATTTTCTCACAGTTAACCCCTTACTCCTCTCCCTCTCCCCTTCCACCTCTCTCCCTCTAACCTCCCAGCTCTCCACATCTTTCGAAGAGGAAGGCAATCCGGAGAGGGAAAGAGCAACTAATTTTTTGTGCATCTTTCCGGACACGTAGATAACGAGAGAGGTAATGCCGCCGCTCCGGAGACAAACCACTGAAGCGACAAGGGGAGAAGAGGGATCGAGGAGCAGGAGGAGGAATGGGAAGGAGAGGCTCGACCGGAGAGGCCGGGAGGAAATCGACATTTTTTTCGATTTTTTTATCCGTATCGGAGATTAGGAAAAGATGAAACCTCATAAAAAGCCATTCACGGGAAGGAGAATTTCCCAAATACGGTTTTTATAAGCTGACGTCCTCAGTTGGATTTCGGAAAAAAAGAGTCTCGAGGCAGGTCACCCCTCCCGTGAGTTTCATAAAACTCTACGCAGCTCGATGGAGATGACTCGATCCCGTGGAATAATTTCCAAGCGAAACGAAAGCAACAGTTCCACCACGGTACGGTACGTAGGGGGAAAGGATTAAACTAATAGGTTTTTTACCGCTATCACACATGGGGCGAACAAAAACCAAGCGATCAAAACTGTACACGGCGTGTGTTACAAGGGTCAGCCTGAGGTATCGCAAAAATCTTAGGGACGCTTTCCAACCGATCAATTCATACAATTATTGCAAGTGGATAAATGTTGGGTTGCAAAATATGACCCCGAACGCTTAAAACCTTCATTCCATCATCTTTTTTGTGGTAGATTTTTTCATTTTTTAGGAAGCAATAAATAAACAGCATGTACGCGTAAACGTTTCCTTAAATATATCTGAAGCGGGCGATGAAATGTATACTCGCACAGCTCGCTAAAATACCTCGGGCCGCTCCAGGTTACGAGATCGCTTTTTTATTTTTCATCCACAGTCGAACTCTTTCAGGTTACATCGTATCGATACGTTCATTCATATCCATTCCACAAAATTTCCCATATTTTTGCCTAATTTTCGGATATGAAATAAAAAAAAGGCGTTGGAAAGTTCATTCGTAACGAGGTGTCGATTGGTCCCCCGCGCCGTCAATTCGGGAGAAGTTATATCATCTCTTCCCCGCTTTCAAATTTTCACGTCAACCTCGGAACACGTTAGCGGGTTTAGAAATTTACGTTCGGGATAAATCATGGCGGATTCGAACAGTTAATTGGCATCGGCCAGCGAGGCGCGATGAGAGATGGGGTGATCGACTTAATAAAATTAATTGCCGGAGGTGTGATTCGGGAATGTAAGTAAAATCGGCCGATAAAAAAAACACGCGATGTTTTCGACGCTACAAAAATTAACATCGCGGAGACGAAACTAATGTTGTTACGGTTTCTATTTTCATCCCTATTTTCCGTAGACTCGATAAGTCCGAGAATGACGATCGGAACGCGCGATATTTTTTCTCGGAATCCACCTCTAGTTTCTCCTAATAGACACGCGGAGGAGATTTGGACGCGAGGGTTAATCCAGAGGACGCATCTGTTGCGATGAGGAGATTTTCGAGTCGCGGGAATTTCATCTTTTTTTAATCTTTTAAAGTTGGGAGGGAATTTCTGACGGTGGAAATTAAGGGGCTGTTAAAAAGAGAGAGGGCGTAAAGATTTTTTTAAGAGCCTTCGACGCATCCATAAATCGCCTCTCGTAAAAATGGCACTCGGGAGGGTTAAGAGAAGAGAGGGCAGTGACGGGAAAAAGGTATAAGAGAGAAAGAGAGACAGAGTAGGCTGTTGATTCTGGATTTGCACGACGCGGGAAATTTTTTTTTAATTTCTGAGGGGGAAACTCTTTTCCTTTCCGTTCGGAGCGGGAGTAAGAGGGAAGAGGAGAGAGGGGTGGGGAAAGAGAGGTTGATGATGTTAAAAAAAGAAGGGTTCGCTGAAGAAGAGGATAGGAGGAAGTGGGAGGAGACGGATCAGAGGAGAGAACGCAAAGGTAAAAGGAGGGGATGAGGGAGGGGAGGGGGGAATTGGAGTGTGATTGGTCACGCAAGGAAGTCAAGTCAACCGGACGCAATGAGTGCTTCTCTTCCCTAGAACTGGACGTTGTATGCCTTTGAGGTGGGAGGGGAGACGGGTGGTGGGAGGGCGAGGAGGGAGAGGAAAGGAAGGGTGAGGTGGAGGATGAAGAGAGAGAGATTGAGGAAGGGAGTGAGAGAGTATGTGTGGGGAAGGAGAAAGGAAGGGAAAGTGGTGAGGAAGGGGATGGGTTAGGGAAAGGAGTGAGATCGTCGAGAAAGATAGGGAGGTAGTAGTTCAAAGGAGGGAGAGAGAGTAAAGAAAAGAAGAGCGAAAAAGAGGGAGAGAGGGATAAGAAAAATGGAGAGCCAGAGAGAGAATAAAGAAAGGGAGCGAAAGAGGGAATAGAGGAAAGGAAAGCGAGAGAGAGTAAAGATAGGTAGTAAGAGAGGTGGTAGAGAAAAGGAGAGGGAGAGTAAAGGAATGTAGAAAGCAACGAAAGGGAGATAGTAAAGAAAGAAAAGGAGTGATAGATAGGTAGGTCTTTATTAGAACAAAATCGAGGCTAGAAAATTCTTCACTCCAACTGAACCTTTTTCACACACAAAATGAAATAAAACTTTAAATTAGGCATGTAAAACTCCAAGTGGGATTAGGGCCGCATTGAAGCGATGGATGTTATTGAAGAGCCGAATTCGGATTACTGTTGTCTATTGTGGATCAGAATTGTCAAAATAAGCATTATCTAGAAGATTGGACGTCTGTTTTGCCATTAAAGACAACTATTTATGAAACGAATTCTATTGTACCTCAATAACTAAGAAGAGAACGTCTCCTTTTCACAAAAATAAACTATTTATATAAAACCTCCAAAGATTAAGTTTAAAAAAATTAGCATTCTGGTCACAGTAAGGCGCAGTAAAGGTCGCACGTGGCCTGCGGGCCGCCAGCTCGACATGCTTGCTTCAAACTATAAAACAAAGTAAACGCACCATACTGCATCGCTTGAAATGAGGAAAATGAACATAATCACCTAACTACACGCAGTGAAATGAGCGAAAGGAGGGGAATGAGCGAGAGGGTTAAGGAAAGGACAAGTCAGGTAGGAGAAAAAGAGGAGTGAGGAGGGAGGGGGAGGAGGAAATGGGCATCGTGTCCCGGAGAGGAAGTCTGTACCTTCGCGCTTACTTCGACTTTAGGCGGAACGGAAATTGTTGTGAGAATGAGAAGAGTTGGATTCGCTGAAGAGCGGCGAGGAGGAGGAGAAAGAGGATAAGGGGATTGAGCCAAGGGGAGAGCATTCCTCCGAGGCGATGGTGGGAGGGAGAGGAGGATGAATGGGTGGGTGGATACACGTGGGCGGTGGAGAGAGTGCGAGAAAGAGAACTGATGTGGGAAGAGAGGGGTGGGAACGTCGGTGGGTTAGAAAAAGAGGGTTGTAGAAAAAATGGAGGAGGAGAGGTGGGGAAGGCGGGAAATGGCGAGCGAAGGAGGGGGGAGGGGAGGCAGCCGAGAAATTCGGGGTTGGGCGGAAGTGCACTGAAAATAGAATCGAATGCTAAGACGGCAATGACGCGTTTTTATTTAGCGGTTTGTTTTGCGTGGACTGCGTGCGCGTGTGTGAGAGAGAGAGAGAGTGAGAGGGGGGAGGTGGGAGACGCGAGGGGCTAAAAGAAAAAAGCGAGACCAATTAAAAGACGGGAAAGATGGAGTGGGTGAGAGAGAAGGGGGGCGATAGAAAGCAGAAGATGGGAGAGAAAGGAGCGAATGACAGAGACAAGAGAAAGTTGATGGGGAGAGAGATAAAAAAATCATGGTGTGAATTTTGAGAAAAAAAATTCTCAACTTGACCGGGAATCGAACCCAGGATTTGGTATAAGCACCTATCCGGCAAGCGGAATACCCGGGTTCGATTTCCGGTCATTTCCGGTCATTTCTCCTCAAAATTCACATTTATGTTTAGCCTTACACGTTCGTGCATAATAACTATTTCTCCGAACATTCCATCTCGTAACATATAAGGAGATTTAGAAAGTGAAAGAGAGACAGAAAGGAAGAGAAGAACGAAGGAGTATGAGAGGGAGAGAAACGAGTAAGATGCCCTTCCTAAAATAAGAGATAGATGCACATTTTTCTTAAAAATTTTCAGGTTTATGGTTTGCCTTCCCTTTTGAGGAGGGAACAAAATGTACAGTTGGAATCTAGATCCTCGCTAGACCTTCCCATCCGTGAAAACTTCATTCCTTTAGTTCCAGTAGTTTGTCTACAATGCCATTTCAAATTTTGAATTTTCCAAATTTGAAGCCACCTAGCGGAAAATCCATGAAGTACATGCTTGGAAACTTTATTTATTTATTTTAACCTGCTCATGACGGTCTTTTACAATTTACTTGTTGAATCCAATCATTGGAAATGTTATAGATCGATAAAGAGCTATCTAATTCAAAAAGAATTTTCCAAATATTTCAAGTAATTTGGTCAGAACATCATTTCAAAGCTTTAAATGTTCCGATTTTTGGAGCCCCCTAGCGGAAAATCCATGAAGTACATACTTGGAAACTTTATTTATTTATTTTAACCTGATCATGACGGTCTTTTACAATGAGCTCAATAACGGTAACAAAGACGATCACATACAACCATGCCCAAGGCAGGAGTCGAAACCGCATCATAGCATTGGGAGCCAGACGTGCTAGCCACCCCTCGACCTTAATCGGTTAAAAATTAATAGATTGATAAGAGCTATCAAATTCAAAAATAATCTTCCGTATATCTCTTTAAGCAAAAAAGCTGGCTGTCCACAGACGGACGGAAGGGCAGACGTAGTGATCAAACGAGCACGTTTTTTCTATTAAGAAAACGTGCTAAAAGGAGGAGGCAGGGATGGAGAAGGAGAGATGAAAAATGGAGATGGGTAGGAGGAAGAATGCGAGAGTGAGTCCACGCAGATTTCTGTGGTCTTTTTTTCCAGATACTAGGAAGATTACGTGGGCCCGATATTCTGGAATAGTATCTCCTCTCCCTCTTCTTTTTCTCCCTCCCTCCGTCTCCGTCCTTCCCTCCCCTCCTCCTATTTCCGTAAAGTATCTGTAGGGTCGTCGTCTCAAGTCTTCCAGGCATAAAAATATTTTTAGAATTCTCCGGACCGTATTGACGAGGGTAATTTAGTCATTAATTGATTCAGCGGAGCTCACTTCATCGAAAATTAGGCACGATCCAAAGGAGAAGTAGACGGCGTTTTAACCGGAGACGATTGAGGATGGAATTGATCCAAATTAATTTACGATTTCCTAGATTATCCGATAAGTTGGAGCGTACAGCGTGCTAGTAACGACGTTAAAAGTTTCAATTTCCACCGTTTTTATGCGACAGCGAGCGATTTTGCAGGCCTTGAATATTTACATCCAATTACATATTTTTCGTACGAAAGTCTTAAACGACATTTATAATTGAATGTTATAACGTAAAGCGTTATTAATATTATTCCTCGAGAAACTATTACTACACGAAGTGTGACAGCGCTTTATATCTCCTGAATATCTTCAACAGCATCAAATTTGAAATTTAATGTAACGCGCCTCAAACATTATTTAAAAATTCTTTGTTCTGAGCGAGTTACCCCTTCCGTTTTAGAGCTATCTTAAAATTTCTGTACACGATAAAACTAATTAATTCTTCGCGCTTCAGGAGTTTGCTTACGTTTATCGCCCCGACTTAATTAAACGTGAATACGTAAACTTTTTACGAGACGGTACCGAAATGGTATGGAATATATATTCCATACCATTTCGGTACCGTATCGTAAAAAGTTTTCAAGATACTTTCATCTATAGAAGGTTCCCCAAGTTTGTTTTTGAGTGTTCGTTTTCCGTGTCTGTAAACCTGTTACTGGTTATACTAGAGAATGTTAAAAAATTTCCGCCTTGTTCTTGATTGAAATCAATCATCTATTTTTACCCGAGACTGAGTTGTTTTCTTCAAGGGAACATTTTATCATTAAGCGCCTTTGTGAGAAATATACAATGGATATTTGAGGAAAATGTTATCTTTTTCGCGTGCGATAGTGCGGTCGAGTGAAAAATTCTTAAATGTATAAATAGATATGAAAACTGCACGTTATTTGATGACAGCTTTTTATTCAAGGTCTCCATCCCTCAACAGAAAAGGTATCTTCATCCAACCCTAATCTATAAGCGCATGAAACTTTCCTTTTCAACATTACTTTTACAAAACAGGAATAATTGCTCCTAATGACCACCTAGGAGTAGAATAAAACCTCGGAAGATTTTCATGCTGATTATAAAATGGTCCTCGAAAAGATAAATCGACAAAAATTCCGCGAACGCCGCCTATGGATCAACATGTAACCGGGATTCGGTTCTACTTACTTAAAAAAGATAATGGTTATCGCAAAATATACGTTCGCGCTGGCGAAATCCACTTCGATCTGTAGCGTGCTAGATCGAATCAGATGACCAGTTCGAACGCGGCATTCGTATATTAACTTTTATGCCTCCGTTAAAAGGGTTTCCACGAAAACGGCATTCGTGTCGTCCTTTGGTGAATGAATAAGCAAAGCGACTTCTTCGACCATCTTTAATCTTTCTCGGCGATCGCCAACACGAGACCATCTCTTTTGTCACTCATCCCCGGGTCATAAGCAGATAAAACAAACAAAAACAAACAAAAGAAACAAAAAATGCCAACCACAAGTGGTTGAGAGAGTGGGCGAGGAAAAGAGGCATAGAGGAGAGAACAGAACGAACTACCGCTGTAATCGGCGCGCTATAACAATCGGTGCAATATATCGCTCGATATCGACATGGAGCGATAAATCGTTAGAGAAAAGGTTTTCCGGTAGAGGCGTCCAACCTATGGACGGCGATAGGGACGCGCTCTCGTTCTCAATTACGCCCTTCGCTTTCGTTTTTTTTCTCGCCCCGTCCGTCCGACGCCGCGGCGCTTTACTAGTTCCCCCTCGTTTCCCTTCACTCCCACGCACTCGCTTTCGTTCGACCTTCGTCAGGCGTCGCGGTTAAAAGCGATATGCGTCGGCGAGAACGTCACCGTCGATTTGTGACGCACAAGAAGTTTATTTTTTTTAAGACTCCGTCCGTCATTGCGAGCTCTCGACGGATTTAAAACGGTTTAACCGGTTTGGATCAAATTAACGTCGGTAGGCACCTCGTATTGTTATTATTAATTCATAAATGTTGTAATGTATTGGCTAAAGGCCAGGTATCATAATGAAATAAAAACATGACTGGCACACGTCATGTATTTATAACCGCATTAGGCATGTCGCGTTACCATTGCGTTCACAGTAAACGTCTTCAATGTTCACGGCTAGAGAAGTGGAAATGGGACAATACGAAGTCCGTACCACCATATCAAACAGTAAAATTGTTTAAACAGTCTGAAGAGCTCTTGTTATTCAAAGCACAGCCCAAATTCCACTAATAAACGAATGCAACCTATATTTTCTTTGAATTTTCTAATTATTCTTGATCATTCCCGGAATCACTTTGTGAGAAAAAAGACTTTTGAAGAAATCCCCACATTTTAGATTTATTTAGCTTTCATAACGGAGAGATAAAATGAATACAATCGAAGAAATCTTTTACCTTCAAGAATACCATGGGAAAAGGCTTACTGACAGATGAGTGAGGTCAATAAAATAAAAACATAGTGCTAAAAAATAAAATACTTTTCCTTCGGTTTAGTGCTTAGATTTAGTCTTCCTTTCTTCTTCCCTATCTATATACAACTTCATCAGCTGGTGGGTAACTGTAATCTCAGAGGGCCATTGTAAAGGAACGAGATCAGAACGCTTGTAGGACCGGGTAGATCTCGGTGAAGCAAGATGGACGAGGCGTACTTAATCGCCGCCACTACGGATTACCTCAGTTTATCAACTTTTAAAACGATGGCTTAGTAATTATTAATTTCGAGTCTTAATTCACCTTCCTCCGAAAAATTTTCGTTTTAAAACCCTGCCCTTCATACGAGTCATAGTCGTTTTTTTCTTAAAGAAACCCTTAACGAAACTTCGTTTTCATCTCTGCGAATTATTTTCTTTCCTCGGCGAGTTCCAATTTTCCTTCCACTCTTCCTTCAACTCCATTTCCATGTGGTACGCACGGGGAAAACAGTTTCGGAGGGAAATTGTCACGTTTAGAGGCCGACGCCAGCGAAAACCACTCGATCCTAAGTCCTTCTGGCCGTATATTTTTTAAAATCTTCGTTGAGGAAACTAACTCCGTCTCTATATCTCTCTATCTCGGAGCGCGCCAGGTGTATTGAACATGACAAATTGATAGGAAGAGGTGGTTGAAGAAAGAGACACAGACAGACGTACACACCTTTAAGGTCTGGCTATGGGCCAGGTTGTAGGCGCGCCGCTCTCATCAGTCGATATAAAAAGGGCACCTGTGGGTCTTCGAGGAGAAGTGGGACGGGGGTGGAGTAGGAGGAGGAAGAATGCGGAGTGGGAGGGTAGGGAGGGAGGGAAAGGGGAGGAGGAGTAATTGAAGCGGGGACGAGTGGAAGGCCGGGTGACGCAAAACCCATTTTCCCTTCGTCAGACAACCGTCCGCCCTCTCGGATTCTCCCAACGAGCAAATTCTAGGTTTCCTGTTTTAATATTTTACATATATATATTTCTTTTATTAAAATACGCCCAGCTGAAAAGGGTCGCGTCGACACCTGCCGGGAGGACAGTTAAGAGAGACACGTTTCCACGTTTCTCGAAATAGAACCGCTCGAGTCGTTCTTTTTTCTCCACGAGGAATTTTATTTTTGCGTCGGTGAATGAGATGGTTTGTTTTGAGTCGAAACGTTACGTACCTCTCGCGATCCTCGGGATTTCACGTCCCCATTTGAAGGGAAAACCGCACAGCGGCGCATTCACTGCTCGGCGAGATAAAATATATATTTTTTTCAAGTTCCAAATAATCGTCGAATCCCTGCGGACGACGAAAATGCACTGCATTTGGGGAGAGATGGGGAAAGGGGAGAATGTATTTTCGAATGAGATTTCGCTTGTTAGCCGCCAGAATTTGGAAGTTATCTTTATAGCGGAATATCGCTCCAGTGCCAAATAAAAAAAAAATATTAACGACGTGCATGTTCGGGATTCGGACTTCTGTTTTTGCATACTAGCCGAGTACTCGTGAAAAATGAGCGCGTCACGGTCACTCTCCCGTGACTCGGGCGAGGTTTACCGGGAGCAGGAACGCGAAGCGAAATTCGATCTTTCGTTGCATAATCCGTTTGCGCGCCTTCCTGAAGGACTCGGAATTTTTCTAACCGGAAAGTAAAGCGTCCGCGAATAACGCGCGCTATTTTTACGGCGGAACGACATATGACCCACCTGAGTTAAACTCAATGCACGAATATCGTCACAGCTGAGTATAAAACCATAGGTTCCTTCGCCCTTGATTTAGAAAAACCTTATGAATTGTCAAATCTGGATTCCATGTATAAAGATATTCCTCAGAATATGCGATCTCAATACTAGAGATGAGGTGGATTTTAAAAAGTTGAGCTTTTGTTGAAGAATTTCATTATAACGCCTAATTTTATTCCAGAAACAATTACTGAAGAGAGATTATGGCTTATATCAAATAAATGACACCGGTAGGTCTTATCAGAATAAACCACCAGCGAGTTTCCACTGAGGGTCGCTTCTTCACAGCTTGAATGTTTTATTGTTTTAGGAATTACCAGTAGCATGTGTCAGAAAATTTCACGCAAAATGCATGCATTTCATAAAGTAGACAGAGCTTCATTTGAACATACATATTGAAATTAGCTAATATCTTCGTCTAAACTAGGCATGTAGTCCTACTATTTGAAAAGTGCGGCTCTCTCATTACTTTGATTCTACTGTATGTAAGTGGAAGAGACAGCGTGTAAGAGACTATCACGGGTTATAAAAAGATACTAAAAATCTTTTAAATTATCAATAATTAGGTATTGCGTTATAGTTTTTAATTAAAACATACAATTTTGAGTAGTGTGATTTTAAATTTCAACAAAATGCTTACTCTCGTTATTATGACAAACGGCCCAACATTATTTCTGGAGAAATAAAGGTCGAAAGGTTTAGCATAGGAAGTTTCAGGAATACTTGAACCACCGACGTACATACGTAGACACGATCATGACGATAAAATAAGTGAAATCGATTTTAGGACAGAGCGTTATCGACTCTCATTCTTTCGCGAGGACAATACGATATCATAACAGTAGAGTCAAACCTGTGAGAGAAAATCTTTAGTTAGGCTTTGGTGTATTATACTCCCTGCCACCCACCACTTTGGTGAATTACAGGGTAACATGTATATGTAGCTGTATTTCAAAATTATCACATGTGGACCGCTTTATGTGTTTCCAAGTTACTTATGGAGGCCCCATGCGATTTGAATTTGAGATTCCTAATTAACGTCCAACAACCTTTTGACGCATGCGCGATTATAAATGCTAAATGTAGTCTTAATTACATTAAAAACCTCATTCATTTCTCCCAAAATACTTCCAAGGCGTCCGAAATCGAAAATCGATAACAAAACACACCCTTAAATCTCCGAATCGTGCGTATGCACCAAGGAGACCGCGAAATAGATTTTCTTTCGTGTATACACACACATGCACGTTCATGAGAGAGGACGAAGGAGAACGGGGAGACCTTGTCGATCTCCATTGAAAACGCGAGCGAGAGAGACGTCCCCTCCTATCACGGGGAAGCACTTCTCTCATCAATCGATCGAATTAAATTTATCCACCGCCCAACGCCCAAAATCCCAATTACTTTCCTCGCTCGGGAGACTCTCACTCACTCCCTATATTTTTTTAAACCATCCCTTTCACTCTCTTTTTTCACCGGCACCCTGCGAATCCCCTTTGATGTGTATATATCCTCCCTCTTCCTCCCTCCCGCTCGCACTATAGCTATACGCTTTGACCTCTACACCCCATCTTTCTCTTATGCCGTCCGAGAGCAATGGCGGAGAGCGAGAGACACAGCTTCTCCCCCATGCTATAGCATCACCACCCATACCTTCTCTCGCAAAACCATCGTTGAGTCATTCTTTCCCCATTCCATCCCCTCGTCCACGCTCCTCTCCCCCCCCCCTTCCCCCATTTCTCCCCCGTTCCCCCACTGTTCCCTCCCCGTTGTATTCCTCCCGTTGCTTGGCAACGGGAGGGCTAGAGAGAGGGAGAGCGTCGACTGCTGTCCTCCTCTTTGCAACCTTCCCTAACCTATATAACTCGGGCGGACCATGCGCCGTCCTTTTCTTCATTAACTCCCCTTCTCTCTCCGGTCCATCCTCCTCTCTCTCATTCCCCGCACGCTCACAAGCCCCTGGGTGGGAAGGGAATGATGGGAGTGGCGGAGGGAGGGGAGGAGATTAGAAGGGGAGAATGGGTAGGGTTTGGAAGGATGAGAAAATATGGGAGGGAGAGAGAGTGAGTGAGCGAGAGGAAGAGCGAAAGGTTAGGTGAACGCGGCGAGTTTACAGCTGACTCGCACACAGCTGATTGAACTCGTTAATGATAGCGGGAGCATGAGGAGAAGTTGAGGAGAGATAAAGAGAGAAAAGATCCGAATCTGACCTCAGCCTCGATTTTTCCCCGCTTTCGCATATAAATCTCTCTCTCGCGTATTTTTTTTATTTCTCTACTTTTCCCAACTGTAAATTTCCCCGTTTTCATCCATTTTCCACCGCTAGCGTCGGTGGTGTACAAACAACGGTCCCGCAGACCGCGTGTGGCACGCTAGAGTATTTTAATGTGGTACGGACGTCAATCGTGAAATTTAATAGGGATTATTTCGCACTCGATGCTCCAAATCTGGAAAATCTTTTGGAGCGAAGTTACGAGGCCAAAAAATTATTTATCGTATTGTTCGGAAAAATTCGCAGTCCCTCAAGTAACTGCCTATGTGAGCAACTGCTGACAGGGCCCGCGCTGATCTACGCGTGCAATAAGCAATACTCAAAGGGCCACATTACAGTGATAGATTTTTACAGAAGGGTTTAGGAGCTTAACGGGGGCCGTATTTTGGAAGACAAGACTTGATCTTCGTGACTGTGCACTTATTTTGCTATCTGAAACGATGAAGTGGAAAACGCCTCTTGTTTTAATCAAACAAACAGGAAATAATCGTCTCATTCCCAGGAAAATTAAGCATTTTAAAAATCTCGAACGATTTCGCTTGTATGAAAATCAGCATTCGGGGTGCATAGGGTGCGGAGGGGCCCGAATATGGCACGCAGGCTGCCACTTCGACATGCCCGGTGTCGTACACCCTCGTTCGCCTGTATCTCCGTCTCCTTTCTGTCCCCTCGCCTCTCACCATCGTCCCTCCAGCCTCTCGCATTAAGGGACTGACTACCTGCTTTACAGAGAAATGGAGGAGTTTCAGGGAGTCGCGGCAAATTTACCGAGAAAACGAATCGGAGTTAGCCGAAAATTGCGTGCCTCTTTCGATGTTTTTCTCTCCCCGCTGGAAATAAAATAAAATGAAAACGCCGTCGACCGACTCGGAAGGGCATTCCCTCGATTCTTCGCGTGCGTGTAAAAGTTATCGATTCCAGAGGGTTCTTTTCGTGTTTTTCCCCCGCGTCGCATTTCTCGGTATGTTTGCCGTGCATCGGAAACCCGTTGGGCGACCGGGTGCGTTCACTTGGCGCACGTGATTACGCCCCGTAGGTTTTGAAAGTTTTATGAGGATTTCGAGGGTAAAACGAAACGTTTTTGTATCGATTTTCTATAGTTTCGTCTTTTTGAAAGGGAAAAAGGCTCTTATCGTGGAGAAAATGCCGCTTTATGTTACCCTGTTGCGTTCTCTAGAGAATTATCTAGCTTCTCTCATGGCAAAATCACACTGACAAAATAAGTACTTGGGAATCTTGAATAGTTCTTTTAGAACTACGGCCCGCGTTGTCATTATGAAAGTGTCCCGTGATATCCAGTACGGATAATTTCATATTTTTCAGTTAAAGTAATGGTCGGAAAACTCTTTACGGAAAAGTTATGACGCTAAAATATCAATAATTATTTAATTAATTTTCACTAATAGGATCCTTCGCATTTTTTAGTAACATCCGATGGGAACCTTAATGTGGTCCGCCGAAGCACTTGCACCCGTAAATGCGGCCCGCCTAAGCATCCACAAATGTTAATATCGCCCACTCCGTAAAAATTTTGCCCATCCCTGTTTTAAAATGTACTATCGATTAATGCCACCGATGACGGCTGCCTAATTACCGAAATTTGCATATGGTTTTTCACAACCTTTTGACGGATATTGGAGGGCTTATGTAAGCATTAATTTTTCAATTTGATTTTTAAGTACTTATTTTGTCAATTACGTTTGGTTCTGTTTAACTGATGACATAAATTTATTTATATATTTAACCCATAAACAGCGCCAAGAACTTGACCACAATCAGTAGCATTCATTAATTAGTTTTTATTAATTAGTTTTGGTCCTGGAATTCCAAGTTTGATTGCATTAACCAGCCGAAAACAACAAACAATTATAACAATAATTAGCGACATCTACTGCATTTGGTTCGTTCGTCTAACTGTATTTCTGTCTGTATGCGTGTTTCCGGGATGAGGTTAAACCGCATTTCAATGAAAATTGGTATTAAGGTTTACATTAAAGTAGAAGGCGAAAATAACATACCCGGGTCATCGTATCTATATGGCTATTAAAAAAACTTTTCCCTCATTTGGAGCATCCTGTCCCTCGTACGATTCCGATTTCCGTGGAATGAAAAGGGGTTAGCCACATCCCGCCGAACCAAACAGACGAACCGACGAACTGACTCAAGCCTCGCCTCCACTTCCGAAAAATGTTCTCCTCCTCTTCTTCCTTAAGAGAGTTTATCTCTCCCGACTCGCCAGGCGCACGACCCACCCCACTCAGTTATTTGTCTGTCTCGAAAGAATCGAGCTCATTTAAAGGCACAATATGCTTGTTATTGCGCGCGTGCACGCAAAATAAAAGGTGAGGATTTTCCCCTTTCTTTTTTCCCTCTTCCTGGTGCGCGCGCTCTCTCTCTCTCTATCTCGGGTGAATAGGCACGAAATTGAACGAGTATGAAAAAGCAAGAACCTACTCATCCAAATTGACTTAATATTAAAAATGTAGAGACAATATCAGCTATGAGGATTAGTCTTATGGATTAGGAGGGAATTTCCGGAAGTGTGGAGACGATCCCATTTTAACGCGTCATTGAACTTTTCAGTAGGGAGAAAAACCATACAGACAATGTCATGCGCGCGTGGATATGTGCACGTTTGAACAACTCAAACTTTACCTTCAAAAACCATTTCATCGGCCTAATTTACTGCATATTACTTTCAAGTTTCAGTATAAAAATGTACACTGCGCTCTTTTCCGAAGTAACTTCCTTAATCTTTTCTTCGCCAAACGCCGCTTCCGCCTTTCGTCGAAAACTTCCATCCTAATTTCAGTCCGCACTTACATCCCAATCCTCTCAAATGCACTCTTCTCCGGGCCAGTCGTTGCTTCTTTTTTTAAAATCGCTTTGGAAACCTCCTCTCTTAAAAGCTAAGGGCTATTGAAGAGGAGGAGAGTGGCGAAATCCAATCTTTGTTATGTAGCTGCAACTTGCCTTCGCCGGCTGAATGCAGCCAATTTCTCTGCAGTGCTCAACAGCAACTCTTCCGGTTGATACATTGCAAACATCGGCGTACGCAGGTGTAAGGCGATTTGTGTAAATGTTTCAAGTTAAATTTCATTTTAAAATAATAAAATTATACTTTTCATACACTTGGACTTAGTCATCACCCTTTCATAGCAATACGATCATAATAATTACTTTAGTATGACAACCAGTGGCGTATCTATAAATGGGTTAAGGGGGAGGGGGGGGGGGGGGTTTAACCCTAGTAACCAGCGGCTGCTCTTTCGACGATTAGGCAGCCCGTGTTACAGCAAATGCTGATTCGTCGGAGCTTAGGAAATCTTCGTTTAATTCTTATTTGTTTCACGCAGATAGCATGTTACGAGATAATACAGCAAAATAACTTACAAGTAAAATCGGTACGAAATTGCTAGCAGTACAGGGTTTACCATTGCCTCTTCTAGGTTTAAAATTCATAATTCAATTCCCAAGAGATAAATAATCAAGGACGCCAATAGGTACTGAAAAAATTAAAAGTGAAAACGAGGATAAAAGAAACAAAATAAATTTACAATTTCAATGATAATATCTCAATTTTATATCAGTAGAACCAAAATAAGTCATATACCATTATTGACAGTAATATAGGATATATTGGACTACAACATCGAATAACAAAATGTATTTAGCATTTTTGGTACCATTTTTAAAAACATACAATAATACGTTGTTCATCTTGACACAAATACAAAAAATAAGTATAATTAATTCTAATCAATGTAACAAACTCCTTCAGCCATAAAATAATTAACAATAATGCCGATGCATTTCACCCACTAAGTGGACATCTTCAGGGGAACTTACAACGACAGTGACTGGAACAAAGTCACTGTCGTTGTAAGTTCCCCTGAAGATGTCCACTTAGTGGGTGAAATGCATCGGCATTATTGTTAATTATTTTATGGCTGAAGGAGTTTGTTACATTGATTAGAATTGAGCCATAAGACAACAAAGCCACCAACCTTCATAATTAATTATAATAGAAAAAATATTGATCACAAAAATAATAATATAGGGAACCCAAGACGTCGCCTGTGGGTAACTAGCCACCTGTGAGGAGTTCTGGGTTCGTTCACGAAAGCTGGTAAATTTAATTTTTGTATTTACTTTATTTGGATGAAGAAACAAGAAATCTTGTCTAAAAACTATAAAATTAAGGTATTTACAATATTTATAAGTTTAAAACTTATATTAGATTCAAATCTTTAAAGTCTCATTTATTTTCATGAAGACAGAAATAGGCAATTGACTGAAAAAGTCTGAGCACCCCTATAATAATGCATTTAAGTTAGAAAAGTTAGAAAAGGGAATCAAATACAAAAGTAAGTTTATTTGAATATCATATTAAAGTAAGTTAGGACTTTTACAAGCAAAAGCTAATAGGTTTTCACTCTGAAGCAAACGCTCCTAAAATATCAGGAAAAGTAATTTTTTCTTTAATCGACTCAATTTTTGGCTAACTCATCAATAACTTGGTCCGTTGCTGGTGTAAATTACCGGTGAAAATTTAAGAGAGCCAAATTTTGATGTCAAATTTTTGTTTCTTTTTAATTTCGTTTCCACAAATCGACGCGTTTTTTGGTTAACTCATCAATAACTTGATCCGTTGCTGGTGTAAATTAGCGGTGAAAATTTAAGAGAGCCAAATGATGATTTCAAATTTTTGTTTCTTTTTAATTTTGTTTCCACAAAGTTTTTTTTAATTACGAGTAAATTAAATATTTCCTGAACTGAAAGTTTAATAAAGGAATCTTTTATAACCCGTCAAAAAGAGGGGACATAAACTTAAATGTTCTCGAGTAAAATCATAATGTACTCTTTCGTTCGTATAATAGGATTAGACAACAACATGGTTGATAAAATGAAGTGATCTTAAGATCCTATCCAGACAGACATAAATTGCAAAGTTGCGAATATTTTTGTAACGAGAAAAAATTCTCCCATGACTGGGAATCAAACCCGGGTCTTACACTTGCCGGGCGGATGTTCTACCACTGAACTATTGTAGATGATTAGTTTCAGTGGTAGCATATCCGCCCGACAAGTGGAAGACCCGGGTTCGATTCTCGGTCATAGCAGAATTTGTTCTTATTTCAAATATATTCCCAACAGCATGGTTTCCAAGGCATAAAACGGTTAAAAGGCAATTTTTTCCAAAATATGTGATTTAAACGATAAATTTGAGCGATTTCGAATTGATGACAAAATTCTATATCAAGAATAAGAAAATTTAATGTCAAGAATAAGAAACTTGAACCATTCCTCTTTAAAGCAGTTCCCGTCCGAAGATCGATGGTCAGTTTCTCCTAATTTTAATTTGCAGAAATTATATCCTGAAGTCGAATCCGGGTTCTTTTCGGAGATCTTTTTATAGTCATTAACTTAAATGCGCGATTGAAGTATTCCTGCCAAATTTTAAATTTCTTCCTAGTCGGGATGTTTGATAAAAACACGTTATATATAGAAACGTCTATATGGAGTATAATGTTACTAATTTACTGTTTCAGAACAAAATAAATACCGAAATCTGTTAAAAGCGTTATAATTAATCATCTAACTTATTTTGGACAGTATATCAATATTTATTCCGAGGCGTGGGGACATTTTGTCCTACTTTGCGTTTGAGGACATTTTGTCCGGAGACATTTTGTCCGGGACATTATGTCCGGGGACATTTTGTCCAGGGACATTTTGTCCGGTTCCCCGTCCAAACAGTAGTACTTCTTAGTATTGGTCCGAACTAACGGGGTTTACCTTCATAAAATTGGAGCATCGAAAAAAAAACTTTGGCTCAAGGGGGGGATTTTAACCACAAACCTCTCCCCCCCCTCCCCTAGATACGCCACTGATAACAACAAACAATCAAAATCCACGTGGAACAAGGCCTAATTGCACCCATGATTGCAAGACTTACACGAAAAAGATGAATAATGCAGGTATTTTTAATTAACCGTCATTAATATTTTAGCAATCAATCTATTCAAAATGAAAGCATCGTGAATTACATAATGTTTACTTTCTTGTGATGGATACCTGCTCATATGGTTAAAGAAGCACTGTAATTGTAAAATTCAAAACTTCCGAGCTGTATGAATCGATAGGATCTTTCAAGAGATTAACCTTTTTAAATTTGCAGTAAACTTAAATGAATATGTCTTCACAGAGTTCTTTTCGTTACTTCGGGCTGGGATCCGATCCGCTCGAAAGGAATTTTTTGGAATGTAACGTCGGGCACAGTGAAAGAAGCTGATCTATGAAGCCATTCACACACGGTCAACTTAGAGCAGCAAAATCTGGGTCGTTGGAACTTTCCGCGTGGACATTCACGAAACAAAAAAATTAAAGCTTGTATGTGGACTAGTTCGAAACTCTTAACTGGAGCATTTAAGTGCCATTAATTTCATTGTAGGACGTCGCGAGACAGTTACCTCCGCTCCTTCCTTCCTCTCGGATGCTCAAGGAGCACGGGAATATCGCTGAAAACTTCCAGCGTGTTCAAATTGCTATAACGACTTCTCCTTGTGCGTCAATCGATAAATCGCGTGAAATGTGCGTTAAAAATTTCCTATTCAGTCTAACTCGTATTTTGGTTGAGATTAAAAAAATAGGAAATAAAATTCCAAATGTAAATAATTTTATGCAATAGTAGGAGTAATATTTCATCTTCATCGGAGATACATGTTTAAATGAAACGCATTACAATTTTCTTTTAAAAATGAATTATCTAGATCACCTAATGGCTTGAATATAATTGACAAATAAAATGATTCCTGTAGCCATAAATTGGTCGAGTAAAGCAGAGCTACAAAGTGATCATCTTCAGTGGTAATTCGTTCTCCGATCTGAATCTATAAAAGCTTCGCCTTTTATTGCTATAAGCAATAACTTTGGAAAATGTTTTCAAAGACTTAGATTCCGACGTGATAAAATAAGACAAACAAATCTCATTAGAAAATAATACAAAAATGATTTAAAACGAAAAGAAATGATTCGGGAAATATTTCATTGGCATCACTAGCCAGACAGGGCGGCATTAACATGATATTTTAACGGATTGCTCCCCATTTTAGCCATTAGTTTCATTAGCTAACGCGCTTCGTGGAACAAAAGACAAGCGATTTGGTGAGTGATATATGACCACGTAATCTTAAACCATTCTCGTACGATTTTTCCTATCCGACTCCGCCGCACCTGGTCGCTAAAACTATTCCCCAACTACTACGCCTAGCCACTCTCAAAATTCCAATTCCTCGAGTGAAGTACGTTCAAGCTTCACCATCCCACGACTCAATTTATTTTTACTTCTGGAGGTTCCTTCTTTGAGTACTTTTTTATGTTTTTTCTTGACGAGTTGGTTTCCGTCGAAAAACATTCATGAAGTGCTGTTTTTTATCACCTCGCGACCTTCTCACCTCGCTCTCACCCAATCTTTCTCTCTCGTAACCGTGTCTCACGCTGGAAAAAATCTCTTTACTTGTTCAAGCGACAATCTTCGTCGATTCTTTAATTCCGGAAGCTCTTGTTTTGACTGTTTTTTTATGCCTGCTGGGCAGTCTCGAACCGACGTTGGAGAAAAATCGTTTACGGCGAAAGAAGTTAAAAGCAGAATTGTTCTCGTGGCGAACATGTTCGCTTAGCCTCTCGGCGAGACAGGCATTTAACAAGCTAAAGACGACTCGTAAAAGCTGCACGAATGGAGAAATAAATGTAAAAATATGGGTTTTTGACAGTTATTAATAGTGTTAATTTTTCATGCTAACGGATTTAGCAGAATTGTCAGTGAAATTGAAATAAATTTTCTTTATCGATAACAATGTTTTGGTTTTGGATAAAGGAATTGATTTAGTCGGTATTGCAGCAAAATGACCTATCGATTTTCGTACAGGACTCGATTTCAAACTAAAAATCAATGATAATAACCCCAATTATTTCATTTAAAAGTGCTACGTAAGATTATAAATACATTTACATATCGCTTAAAAGCCAGCGACCACTCGCAAAAAAGTGGAGCCGACCGATTACATGAAAAAACACAGTTTTTGTGTGCGTTTAATTAGAAAAACTTTCACCTACATCCGGTTTCATCGAACGGCTGACATTTATTATAATCGCCACTTCCTCGAACCTGAAAATAACCTATACCCGAGAGTTTCCGTCGAATGCATATATCTATATTTACACCAAAGGTGCGACCGCTTGAAAATAACAGCAATCCCTCGTTCGGTAATAATTCGCTTAGTATTCCATCCACCCCCTCCCCCCGCCATTCGATCGTTGTCGAAATTCCCATTTCCCGATCCGCGCGGGGAACCTTCATGGGTTCAAATTCGTTCGCACCCACAGTGACCCCTACGAACTTCATCCTCCGCCTCTTTCCCACCACCAGGGACACCCACACACACCAGGGTCACCCACACGCACCCCAAAACGAACCAGCGGGGGAGTCGTGAGAGCTCGAATTTGTCCAAAGGAGGGAGGGAGTCGGGATACGAGACGAGAAGAGAGATAGAGAGAGGGGAGGGAAAGGGAAGCTAGACATGTTAAGGAGTGTGAGTGTGTGCGAAGTTTGGGTAGGGAGAGAGCGAGGCGAACGAGAAAGAGATAGAGAGAGAGGAAGGGAATAGGAGGAGGTCGGAGCCGTACGCTCATTAGCAGTCGTAAGGCTTCCCAATTTGTGTGTCCCGGAGCAACCCTCCCTCCCTTCCATCCTCCCCTCATCGAGATTACCTCCGGACGATAGCGGGGGACAACGCAAAAGAGTCCCACGCGTTAGAGAAAGCGTTATTAAGAGAACCAATGAGAGAGAGAGGAGGAAGGAAAACTTCGATTCACCAATGTGTGTGTGTGTGTGAGAGAGAGAAAGAATGTGTTAAAAGAGCGGAAAAGAGATAGAGAGAGAACTAAATTCGCAATATTGGTTGACCGAGGTGCAGTCACAATGCGGCTGACGGACGATTTAGAGGGATCCCGTAGTCTTTAACCGGGATAGGAAGGGAGAGGGGTGAGGAAGGCGGGAATGTTGAGGGGAGGTGGGGGGGGGGGGGTAGAGTTTTTACCATTTCCTTGGAAGCGGTAAGGTGCGTGTGTGTATGTGGCTGTACGGCGGCAAGGGTCAAGGTTTTTTTTACCTCCTCTCTGCGGCGGATACGACGAAAAAAGAACGATGAGAGTTTAATGAGAGGGGGGAAAAGCGCCAGGTTAAAAAAAACGAGCGCCGGGGAATTTTTACGCAAGGAGTCGGTGCGGGAATTTTTCAAAAAAGCGAGCGAAAAAAATAGACGGAGGGAGAGAGGCTCCGTGCCGGTTTATTTGGGGAAAGCCTTAATTTTTCAGTCGGAAGTTAATAAATCGGCGGAGGAATGAAAAGCTTTGTCGCCGTCGCGTGTTTTTCTCCGCTTTACTTTCGGGCCCGACTTTTTTTTTCGCAGCCGGTTCAAGTGGAGACTTTTCGTATTTTTTTAAAGGAAATGCCGGTCTGGCCTGATGGGGAGGGAGGGGAAAAGGGCCGTGGAAAAGTTTGGTAGAGCGACGCGAAAAACACCCCGCGATGCTTTTCTTCTATCAGTCGGTTGGTCTAAGAGCGCCGTCAGTCTCGACGATCGATCGTTTAAAAATAAAAAAGCGTCGCGAAAACGCCATTAAAAAGTTGAGGAACGAGAAAAAAAAATATCGCCGAAGCCATATAAACGATAGACGTAGTTTTAGTTCTCGCGATATTACGTCACTCTCCACGGCGTATTTGGGGACGAATCCTTCTGGGAAGGCCGTTGAAGTTCAAAATCACCGCGCCTTCAAAGTGCCTCGGAAAATATAATCGGACTAAATATTATTCTTGATGTAGCAAAAAACGCATGAATTTTCATCGCAAATCCTCGATATTTCGCAATGTCAACCGTTCCGGTAAAAAAACGACGAAAACGCAAGTGTCATTTCGAACAAGTAGGGATGTGCCCGGGTTTCCCGGGTTCATAAGTGCTTTTCTTCAAATTCGCCCTAGTATAATCATATATGAATATATTTGCTTTGAAATCAGAAAATTTTTTTCTCTGCTTTTTAGATACGCTCTAAACATCTTCATTTCATTTTTTCATTCTATACTCGCCCTACAAGCGAAATTTCTTTTTGAAATCGGTTCAGCTAATACCTTTCAAGCTAATAGTTACAGAAACACTCTAACCTTGATATTGTGGTATCCTTGTTTAGTCGACCCGGTTGATGTTTAGATTATTTATTTATATGAAGATTATATGTACCATATTGGATTAAAATTAAGTTCCCTATAAATAAGTGTAAAATATAATTTTACTTTTTATTGTGGTAGACCTGCTCTTTATCTCCGCTTCAAACATCTTGATTTCATTATGGTATGTTGTACAAATCTTATATACAAAATTTAGTTGAAATCCGTTCAGCCAATTCCTTCCAATTCCGTAATTACTGAAAGAATTTAATTTGTAAGTGTGGCACCCCTGTTTGGTTGATCCGGTCCAAATATGCTACCATGGTTTTGTAAATATGTGTACATTACAAATTTTAAATTTGATTAAAATTGATATGAACAGTTCAACAAAAATACGTGTAAAAAGAATTTTTAATTACTTGTATTGTGGCAGCCCTGCTTTCTATATGTACATTAAAAATGTTTATTTTGTTTTTTAATGTTGTACACCTTCATGCAAATTTTTTTCGTTGAAATCGGTTTGGCCAATTCCTTCCAAATTCAGAGTTACCGAAAAGTTAAACTTTGCAATTGTGGAACCCCTGCTGTTGAATGGATCCGGTCGAAATATGCCATTTTGGTCATTAATTTATGTGAATATTCTATGTACCAAATTTGGTTGAAATCGGTTCCGCCAATTCCTCCCTGATATATGCGTACGAACGGACGGACATCACGAAGATAATAGTGCTTTTCAGCAATGACGAAAAGCACTAACAAGTAGGGATGCACTCGGGTTTCCCGTAGTTTAGAAGTGCTTTTCGTCAAATTCGCCGTAGTATTATCGTATACTAATGTATTTGCTTTAAAATCAGGAAATTATTTTTCACATATTATAACCCTGCTTTTTGATCCGTTTTAAACACATTTATTTCGTTTTCCCATTCTATACTCGCACTACAAACGAAATTTCTTTAAAATCAGTTTGGCCAATACCTTCCAAAATCATAGTTACAAAAAATTCTATCCTTGATATCGTGGTAGTCCTGTTTAGTCGACCCGGTTGAAATATGCTATTTTGATTATCTATTTATATGAAGACTATATAAAACATATTTTGTTAATCCATGGTATCAGTTCTCTAGAAATTCGTGTAAAAGAAATATTACTTTAAATTTCACTGTGGTAGCCTTGCTCTTTAACTCCACATTAAGCATCTTTATTTCATTATGGTATGTCGTACAAATCTTATAAACAGAATTTAATTGAAATTCGTTCAGCCAATTCCTTCCAAATCCTTAATTACTGAAAGTTTTTTATTTGTAATTGTGGAATCGCTGTTTAGCTGATTCGGTCTAAATATAATAATATGGTTTTATATGTGTATATTTTAATTATTAAATTTAATTAAAATTGATGCAGAAAGTTCAACACAAATACGTGTTAAAATAATTATTTTAATTCTTGTATTATGGCAGCCCTGCTTTCTATATCTATATTATAAACCTTGATTTTGCTTTTTTTATGTTGCACGCCTCCTTCGTACAAAATTTCGTTGAAATCGGTTCACCCAATTCCTTCCAAATTCATAATTACCGAAAAGTTTAACTTTGCAATTGTGTCACCCTTGCTGAATGGATCTGATCAAAGTATGCCATATTGGTCATTAATATATGTGAGTATTCTATGCACCAAATTTTGTTGAAATCGATTCAGCCAATTCTTCCCTGATATATGCGTACGGACGGACGGAAATCACGAAGATAATAGTGCTTTTCTGCATTGACGCAGAGCACCTTTCTCCGAAATTGAGACTTCCAACACCGCGTCGGCATGACTTGAAAGAACGAAGAAAAAAAGGTTTCGTTATCTCGATTTCCAACTACCTCGCGCAATATTTTCCCAGAATCCTATGAAAGACACGCCCGTTGTTTTTTCCTGGAAGCATCTCTCAACTTCTGTATATCCTCCTTCCCCCACTACCGCCACTTCGAAGCCATTTTCTCTCTCTCTCTCTTCCCCAAATGTCAGGCTGCAATGAATCACCCGGAGTTCTACCGGAGTGCATCGGAAACCTCGAAAGTGTCGGTAAAGAAAGCGTTATATGACGGGTTTGAGCCGCGTTGGCGACGGCGAGTTTATGTGGGGGGAGAAGCAGAAGGTTTTATGTTTTCAGGGGTGTGAGATGGTGCGTGAGTGAAGGGTAAGAAGAGGCGGGGGAAGCAGACGATCAGATGGTAGGGAGGTTGTAACTCCTCCCTTCTGATGAAAGACGGAAATGAGGGTGAGTAGATGCTATAGAATGGCTGCTAACTTAAACATGTTTTAGTATCAGTCCGCCATTTTGACGTGGTTACAGTGAGAATTTGATTTGGCTCCAGAGTTGTGAATTTTTTAAGAGTTACGTTGAGGACAGCAAACTAAACGATCAAACCTCTTTCATTCAATGAAAACCACATAGTGAACACGCAATACATTAGTTATGTTATTTACGCGGATTAAATTTTGCATGAGACGTTCGTTTTTTGAAGCCGTAGAGCTTACATGCACATTAATGTGTTGACAAAAAGAATACAGTAGAAATAGAGACGACGAGAAAGCGCTTCGACAATCATCACTTATGCCTTCTAATACACTTAACAACGGGCATTTAGCAAAAGAAAAATATAAAACCCAGGTCACTAAGGCGTTTATGATGGCGAAATCGGAAAATAATGGAACTATTCGGAAGAAATCCACTCGAGGTAGCCCGCTTTGCTAAGAGAAATGGCAAAAACCCTATGGAGGTTCGCGTTGAAATAAGGGACCAATCCGAAATAAGCCATAATACTGCGGCAAACAGCGCCATCTAGCTGCGTCGCTGTTTCGAACTGCGGATTTCATAACTTTTGCCACCAACTTGATTTGCTCTCGTACTCGGGTTTTCATGAGTCAAGGTAATAAAACCCCATCGATCGGTCGAGGAGTTTGTCTTTCAGAACTTTCAAATTATTCTAAATCGTCTTTTGGGCGACGTACGCGTTCAAGTACGCTTTCAAATCATTCCACTATCCAGACGTACATGAAGATGATTTAAATTTCATTGCGGTGCGAATTTCACGAAACGGATTGTAATTTCTGTGGTCAATGTTGCATGAACCCAGGGCCCGTCTTTAGGTATTTGGAGACCATGGGCCCTAACTTTTTTGAGCCCCTCCCCCCATTTGCAGAGCACGTCTTATTTATCAAATTTTTGCATCGATTGTAAAATATTGCGACGGTTACTACCTATCTGATTTCATAGAGAATAACAATATACAGTGCTATGCTATTTTGGGGGCGGGTGGCTGGGGATTCAAAGAAATACTGGAAAATTAAAATATTAAATAAAAAGTGTAAAGTAAACTCATGATTTCATATTATATATTTATTAAAATTCAATGTAAAAACCAAATAGGCTACTTTTTCCGTTTCTTTCCTCACGTCTAGTAGTTCATAAGTATTTCTGACTTTTGAATCTGTTTTATTTCTCCTCTCCAAATTTTGAGCCCCCCTGTAAATTGAGGCCCTGAGCCATGGCCCATGTGGCCTCCCCTTTATGACGGCTATGCTTGAACACCAAGCAAGGCCATTAGTTTCGTGACCCGTTTTAGCGAGCGTGCAAAAGAATGAAACCAACTACCAATTGTTTTGCGCCTCGCACCCATGATGCCTTATTAACGCAAACCAGCAATAGGTTTCCATCGCAACTACTTCGACCCTTTTTCTAAGCGCCATTCCTGCGCAGAGGAGGATCTTGGCTGAATACTGAGGAACCAGTCTGCATCGCGTAAAATTTTCGGGGAAGAAGAAAAGGAACAAAGATGAACACCTGACTCCATAAATACTTCCGGTGCTTTTTATGTTCGGCACAACAACGTCTGCCGATCTTAATTTAATCTATAAGCTGGAAGGTGCACTTCTATTGTTTTGTAGAGAGCCAGATTTGGAATTAAGTTGGGTAAGGAAGATGTTGTGTGCGGTATTTTTAGCGTATATCATAACGCTCCCCCGAATAATCGCGCATGGACGATTGGATGAAGGTACTCTCTCTATGTACCAGCTAATAAATCTTCTTCGTTTTATCTTATCACCTGAAACCTTATTGAGCCGAGAGTCCATATCTGTAACTTAACGCGGTTCAACAACCGATCCATCGCAACGCGACTGGAAAACAATACGAAGAGAAAAAAAAAGGAATCTAAATATTCTTTTTCTATCTCGATTCTCATAGACGTTGAAAATGGTTGAGTTTGGTCGAGGAAGATGGAATGGGAGGAGAACAATGGAGTAAGATAGAGGGAGAAATATTTCTGACGTCATCCTCCCCGTAGGCAGATATCCGACGAGGTTATATGCACTTTAATTACGGTCCACACGGAGCTTTCGAAAAGGGCTTTTGGTTTCAGAGCGAAGGAGATGGTAGAGATCTGAAGTGTGAGCGATGTAAGCGGGATATAAAGGAGAGAGGGCAGAGGGAGTGAAAGAAAGAGAAGGGGAGGAAGAGAGAGAGAGAGGTGGGGTTGGGTAAGGAAATAAGAGGGCCATTGAAAAGACTTGGGAGACTAGAGTTTGTGTGCAGCTCTGCGGGGGAATACGTTTCATCTGTGGTACCCTCTATAACCGCCAAAAAATGAAAAATGGGCAAAGTGGATGAAACAAAAGAGACGTTACTCCGCGTCTCGTTCGAAAGGAATATTTCTGAAAAGAAGGTGGGCGGGAAATGGATTCCATCGCCCTTGGTGGGATAAACATTTTAGTCTTGGCAAATCGGCACGCTCACTTTTAAATAAATATATGTAGGCGTATATAAAAACATTTTTTTAAACTTTCTTTTCCGATCTATATATGTATATAGAAAGTTTAAAAAAATTCTTTTGAAAATCTCTTCTCGGAGTTTTAATTAACTTCAGGGCCACTCGTACTGGAAAAAAATAACTGAATTAATCCCACTCGAGCCTGGAGCTGATTTTAAAAGAAAGGTAATTAAAACTATTCGCAAGAGTGGAATGAACGTGAAATATCCATTGATTTAGTATAAATAAAAAACTCCCGTTGTATTCTCGGTCGAGTAAGATTTTCATCTGGGATTCAAAACGCTGTTTGTACTTAATATATATTTTATTTAAAGTTTCTGACGACAATTCATTATGAGTGACTAAGGACATTTTGGAATTTTTGCACTGACTGCTCCTGAAAGTTTTTCGCGTTGAGAAATCTCAATTAAATCTCGACTCTCGAAAGAAAATAAATAATCGCGTTAACGAACGTTTAAAAATGCACCGATTAAATGTCGTGATTAAAAAAATTCAATCCCGAAAGTTTTCCGAAGCAGAAACCTATTCATGACGGAAACAATTCCTCCTCATCCGTAGAAATATTTCACGACGATAAATTATACATCGACATTAAAAGACCAAACGAAAGTTCGGCCAAAATTCGGAGATGGAAAAGTTAAATCAAAAGTCTTATTTCTATCTAAAATGGAATTTTGTGACCGTGGGAGCGATTTAAAGTACGACATGCAGCGACATTTCATTCCCCGAAATTTGCACTCCATCATTTTCTGCAGTTTTTCAGCGTATTCAAACAGGGACGTTGCGAAAGAGAAAAATGTTTTCTTTTTTTTGCGGTCCGCCAGATTTATCCTCCACTTAGCGCCAGAGCGGCCACTACCCGCGTCTCAAGAAGGATCGCTTGGTTGCAGAACTTAACGGCGAGAGGCCACCTTACAGCACACGGCGACCCTGAAGCGGGATAACCGTTTCGCGCTACGCGGTATCTTGTACAGCCTTTTTTTTCTAGTAAAACGGACCAATGATTATAAATCGTCGCCTAGTTCCTGTCGAATAATAGCCGAGAATATTTTCGGGTCTTGATTTTATGGATGAATTATCCTCGGCCAGTTTAAGATTGTTTTTACGTCGGTAGCTTAGGAAATTGTTACGTTTCTATACCAAGGTCCAGGGTTCAATTCCTGCCGATGCTGTTGTGGATTATAGTCGTTCTTTTTTTGCCAATCGTCTCAGAAGTGTGTTTTATTTGGTCTAGAGCAGGGGTGGGTAACCGTCTCTACGCGATGGGCCGCATTAGCGCTTGAGAATTTTTCGGCGGGCCGCATAGGAAGTTGTCAATGCTTTGGCGGGCCGCGTTAGAGTTTACATCGGAAGTTACCTAGGTATTCTTAGTAATGATTAAAGTAAATATCAATTCTAACGATAAGTAAGGTGTTTTGGGATGAAATTTTAATGTTCAAGGTTTTATTATCAAATTTCAATAAAAATATGAATTTGTGTGTTCCTTTTACACCAAGTAGTTTTTCGTCATAGCTTCGCGGGCCACACAAAACGCGCACTAGTGTCGCTTACGGCCTACGGGCCATATTTTCCCCATCACAGGTGTAGAGATCTTTTTAAGAGGTAAGTAAAGTAAACACAATCTTTCAAAGAAACATAAGTTTCGTGAGAATTTTAATTCCTGACAATATTCAGAGAACTATTTTTAACATTTATTAACTTTCAAGCAACATCTCGCAAAATTTAAATTTCCATTGCAACCAAGGCTTGTAATAGTAGTTACACCTTACGTGGAATATTATAGGAAGTACGTATATAATATGCTTGGATAATTATTAAACCTTTTCAAATTAAGCAATGGAATTTTGCCAAAAATTCACTTATGATTCATATGAAACATCGTTGAAGCATGAAAACTCCGGCCAAAATTGCTGATTCCTCAGAGCATTCCTCTCCGGAATTTTATGACCAACCCAAGGACGGCACGTCGGCGGGTTTTGTGCGACAGGAGTTCCGACAAAATTATTTTACTTTTATTAGAAAATCACGGATTCATATTGAATTAAATGAATTTATTTAAGCAAGACTAGTTCTTTTTATGGGAATAAGCACGTATTTTTCTTTTCCTCAGTGTTTCAAGTGTACGCGGTGCAGAAATTAACGGTGAAATTTAATTTTGGATTGCTTTTCCATACGTTAACTGGAGAATATAAAATTTCGAACTACAGCTTTTGAATCTGTAATCAATTGATGTTCTTGTACCTTGCATAAATGATTAATGAGGTTAAAAATGTGTAAATGTAAGATGGAGTAGAACCATATTTCGATTTCATAGTCAAGTCAGTCAAATTGATCAATCACGATACGCTTCTATAATCGATTGCGTTTAGACATCCTTGTTTTATTAAAATACGCTAGAAATATTTCGCGACAGCAAACTATGAGATTCTTTTCCTTAATATTCATCTTATTTAGATTTTATTTCTCTCAGAATGGGTGCATTGCCGACTTTATTTATCTCATGGGAAATACCAAAAGATTGAGTTCCGAGAGAAAAGAGTGGATGAATCATCGGATTTTTCCAAGAGATATCAATGGCTCCCACCGTTAAATTACGAGGTCGATCTTATCCAAAACCGCGTAGAAGTCGGTGAGATGCGGTCGTCTGCTTGAATTCGAATGCATTTAATATGAGCTAGGCATTTGGTTCGAATAATTCATTGTTCGCAGTTAATTGATATGACAATACCATAGCCGTTAAACGGTTGAGTAGATTACATGAGGATTTAAAGTTAGTAATTAGTTTTTATCATGATTATTACTATCAGTAACACGTTAAAGTTGACCGGGTTTTAAGGTTGCACCATTTCTCAAGTACATCTATACAAATTACAGCGAATTATATGGTAACTACAGAATTAAAGAATGTCGCACACACGAAGACAAACGCTGAATTACAAGAAATTCAAATAGTGTTTATAATAAGTTATTAAGGAAACAAGTAATAATATAAAAATTAATTTTTATAAATAACTTTTATATAGATAATGACTTTATATGCATTAACGTAAATTTATTTTCAATAACATAGGTTACATTATTTAAAATATTTACACTGAACTTGTTTGAAGCACTTATATAGTCATTCAGCACGTGCATATTCATACTTAATTCAGTAAAAACTTACTATCGGCTGTCACGGGTGTATATTCACAAACTATTCCTCGCTTTTCATATAATCCAATGAAACTATACTATAATGGAACAGGTGTGAGTTTTCTGTCCGGATTCTGATTGACTGTCGAGAAGCGACAGCTCTGCATCTGGCGACAAGGAATCGTAATTTTAAAATAAGAATTTGATGCATTTGTTTCTGTATTGAACCAATTTTGCATGAATTTCTAAATCAGTTCACTCTCTTAGAACATATCCTTACGATTCATCGTCTTTGCAAAATCGAAGATAAAACGCACGATTGGAGGAGACGAATGAAAATTACCGCTACAGAGGATTTCCAAAGGCCATCTCACAACAAACTAACACTAAACGATGTACAATATAAAAAAGCACAAAAACTTACAGCAAACATTATCGTGTAACCACAGTGATATTCATTGTTAGAATCAATCGCAACCAATGTACCCTCTAAGCTGCTCGTCCGCGCACAAATTTCTAAACACCCGCGCACAGATTATTACACTCCGCGCACCACAGACTAAAAACAGTGACATAGAGGTCACGCTCGAAGCCCCGCGCGGCGGGGGTGGGCAGGGATGAATGGTCCACAAAGCTTTTTTATTTCTTTAGGAATCATAACTTACTATGTTACTCTCAAAACTTAATTTAAATGAATTAAAATTAATTTTTATAAAAAGTACTTACTATGTTACTCTGTAAACTAGTTGCAAACTTCACTCTGTGATTACTACACAGTAAAATGGGAACCTGTCTATCCTGTTTGTTAACTTAAATTCAAAAATGAAAACATTGTATTTAACATTATTATTTTTGTGTATGACACGATAAAATGAGTACGAGTTTTATGTAATTAATAAATTAAAGTTCCTATTTTTTTCTATTTTTAATATATATTTCTTTATCACGACTGCCTTATACAGTCTCCGTTGACACAAGGTAACCAGTGAGGCCGCTAAAAGCGACAACCCCTTCGCACTATTTTATTACAATTTTCATAAAATGGCCAATACAAAGTAAAAAAGTATCTTAGAATAATCTTATAGTAAATGTTATAAATGAAATTAAATCTTCGATTTCTTATTTCTACCTTATTTTCATATAAAAATGTAAAAAGTTCTTGCATAAAAGGCCGCTCAGTTCTTGCTGTGAATTTACAAAGGCCGCGCAGACTCCTCCATTTCCGCTCAGATAGTCAGCCACATTAGAGGGAACATTGATCGCAACATAAATTATTTTATTTTTTTGGATTATCTAAAATAAATATAAATATTTATGTTGCTTTGGAAGTGCCAATCAACAAATAACAGTGAAAGAAAACATCAGTATTGTTGCCAATAAATAGAAATTAAGTTAATCATTTATTTTGGACGTCAAATAAATAATTATGTTAATGAAGTCAGACACAAAGATTTGAATTGATGAATATTTGAAGGACTTTGGGGACATTTTCTGGGAAATATGCGTGTCTTTAATCTTTAGCTAAAAAGAGAAAAAATTATTTAAATTTATTTTATGAAATTATGTTTTGCATGCACTGAAAAGTAAATAAATCGCTATTTCTATTTTGAGGCACAGGTAGATCCCACCCCATTAAGACTCCAATAGAACAGTTCAACCCTTATAATAATTATATACATATTATCCTTATTCTGTCCGACCGTTGATCCGTCCGTTGGCCCGTCCGTTGGTCCGCCTGAACGCTCTATACACATCCCCATAATAGAACACTTAAAAAACCCTTTTTTCACTTGCAGGATTGTTTCATTTTGGAAAATTAAATTAGAAGTAATTGACGTACGCTCTTCGTACATAGATATTTTAAAAAATAAATAAAGTTTCTTATTTTTATCGTCAAAGTTCATCTACGATTCGAAATCGCTCAAGTTATATGTTTAAATCACATTTATTGGAAATTTTTAAGCTTTGCCTTGCCGACCGTGTCATAGTTAAACCTCGAGATTGTATTGTCGTCCTTATACTATACGAGTTGTTGGTACTTGCAAACTGCAAGCGCTTAAATAAACACCATACACCAACATCTAAACTCGTAAATAAACCAACGCGACAGCATTTGAAGTACCCATTTAAATAAGATAATAGTTATAATTTTCTGGAAAATTAAAGCATCTATCCGGAATTTCTAAATTCTCTGGCAATCAACTCGCGTCTAAGTTTTCGAATTTCAAGTTTCATGGCTCAGATCGTCCTTTTTCAGCAATAACTATAATCATCATTAACACAATAGCCTATATGTTACACTAAAATGTATGTAAAAATTAAAATATTTTGTGTGTTATGATTATGGTGTCATCATCCATGCCCTTTAGTACGTATCTGGATAAAAAAATTAATTTAAAATTATCACGTCATCATATGTATACGTCGTTGGCTGAGATCAAATGGATTATAATGCAGTCTAAGCATTAAATCAATGCTCTTGAAGTATGGAAAATAAAATCCTATTGAAAGGCATTGGAGTCGTTGCTATGGTAGTTAATATTTTTCATTGTTGAAGACCGAAAAACTTTTCATAATTTTATGATTTAAATCACATATTTACGTAAATTCAGCATGCATTTGAATTTTGTCTTCAAGAAAAATAAACTTCATTCTTTCATCCATCCATCGACATTGTATCTTAACTTGAAATAATTTAAAAAATCAATTTTATGTCGCCCTGCACAGTTTTTAATGCTTTTCTTATGGGTGTTTAAAATTGGACTTTGGGGCCAAACCCCCCCTTAAATAAAACCTTTTCTGTAATTTCGGATTTTTCCCGAGGTTATACCCAATGACCTATCTTCCATCCAAATTTAAGCTCTGTAGCTCTTCTAGAAGTACCTTAGGTTTTATATGATATATCCTATATCTAATATATATAAAAATTAATGTGTGTATAAATGTGTTTGTATGTCCCTTATACGTTTTTATATCGTTGAAGCTATCGAATTCAAAAGTTTCATGGACCACCCTATGGACAAAAGGAAGAAATTGGTCTAGGTTTGCAGACCGTGGGGTCTCGTATACCACATGAGGTCAACAAAATACTATTTCCATAAGAATGCATGGGAAATGGTGTGGAGAAACCCCAAAATGCCATGCAGCTCTTCACTGATGTGGACATAAATATACCTAAATATTAACTTACGATAATGGGAAATGGCTTATTTTACGCACAAAAGACTGAGTATTTTAATTCTGGTCATGTTTTGCCGTATTACATGTTTAAATTATTATTAAAAAATTTACACTATCGAATCATGCACCATTGCCAAATGGTGAGGATCCATAAAACCAAATATAGGTCACGTAATTTTCAATAGATTACTTTAAATGATAATACAGCAAATATTTCGAACCGAATTTCAAATAGGATTGAAAAATAACATTTTATGACTTTTAATTAAATTTCTTTCAATAAAGACAATTTTCAGAATAAATTCAAAATTACTATATGTAGTTAAAAGAATATTGCGATCTTAAAATATAGTTAAAATTCATTGCAGTCACGTATTTAGTTCATAGTAAGTTACTACACATTTTTCCTTTAATGGTAAATTGACTTCATTCACATTTTATCCTGTTTTCACGCGTTAATAAGAGTAAAATAATTCAATTATTAAGTTAAATTCTATACGCTTTAAATAACTTATAATTTGCTGAAATATTTTTAGTAAATTTCTGCAAATTCTTTAATATATCTTATTTTCAGCAAATATTGGGATAATCATTTGGCTTCTCTGATAATAATTATTTACACAATTTAATTAAAACAAAGATAACTTTCAAAACAGTGATTTGATTGTGCATGAAAGCCAAACCAGATCAAAGCATATCTTACTGATTTCTCATAACGAAATCATATATATTTGGAATACTCTTATGATAATCCCGTCATATTTGACGAGCAATTACACTACTCTTTAGACAATTGCCTCCACAGTTCACTGGATATTCCTAGATTACTGATATATTTCGTAGGAATCACGAAGAAGTATCCTGAAGAAATATTCATACAAATAAATAGCTAATGAAGACTGGAAAACATAAAAACAATATTTCTAAATACAATTATTGCATCATTGATACGAATATATTTAATAACATAATCTTTTAATAAGTACCTTCAAAGTTCACTTAATAATGTTTCGTAGGACTTAAAAAGGAGTATTCCGAAGAAATATTGAAATCGATTAGAACTGCCAATAATAAGTTGCTAAAACAAAATCAGTTCTCAAAAGATCACTAAATAATATTTCGTAGGACTTACAAAGTAATAGGTATTCCGAAAAAATATTCAAATGAGAACTGACAACAATAAGTTGCCAAAACAAAATCAATTCTCAAACTCACCAACAGTTGGCGGATAATATGTCACCTTTACATTAAAATGGAAAAAGGAATTAAATCTTATTGTTAGTTAATGTGTGTTTTGCATTGGAATACGTGTCTTAGATAATTTTTTTAAATCATTCTTTTACACTTATCGTATCGGATGCTGAATTCGTTTATACTTTAAGAAAATATTCCACTACTAACAAATGATTTGGTGTAATTGTTAGCGCGTTTGGCCATGAGGTTATGAGGTTCAAATTCAAGTGCTAGATGTTCTTCTTGGTTAATTTTGAAAAGGGATTAAAGCAAACATATTAAATGTAAAGTACTCCTTTAGCCAAAACAATTAGAGGGTTACAACACCCAATGCATTTCGCCCACAAGGTGGGCATCTTCAGGGGGAAAACCTGTCTCAACAGGGACTGGGAGTACTTTACATTTAATAATCTGAGCCAAAGTTATTGTGAGCTACCGACGATGCAAACATATATCATTAAGATAAATGGCTGCTTCTTACATATACAGGATACTAGAAGATTTACCCGGCACGTGTTGATATTTAAGGAAAAATTACATCAAATACTTGGAAAGCTTTAAAATGTGGACTTGGAGGAGAATGCTGAAGATAAAATGGACAGATAGGATGAAAAACGATGAAGTGTACGAAGAGTAGGAGAGAAGCGGATGATTAGAAAGAGGAAGACAAACTGGGTTGGACATTACCTGAGAAGAGAGAGTATGATTAAAGACGTGTTAGAAGGAAAACTAGATGGAAAAATGGAAAGAGGTGGGAAAAGGTTGAGGACAGCGGAAAATAGGAGTATATGGAGAATCAGGTTTAGCCATGAATAATCACGGACCTGTCTACGGACAGATTACCTATGATGATGGTGATGATATATCCTTTATCCTCCGTAAGAAGCAGCTATTTATAATAGACGAGTTGTCGGTGTTTGCATACTGCAAGCGATTAAAAAACACCATACACCAAGATCTAAACTCGTAAATAAACCAACGTGATCTCCAGGGCAACAGCACTTCAGCCACGTGGATCCTATATGTATTAGAGAATTAATTCCATGAGTTCTAGCAGAATATTTATAATTTTCCGCAAAATTAAGGCAACTATCCATAATTTAAAAATTCTCTGGCAGTCAGCTCATGTCCAAGTTTTCGTGTTTCAAGTTTCGGGACTCAGATCGCCCTGCGTAAGCAATAAGAATAATCATTAAGACAATATCCTACACACTAAAATTATGGAATAATTACGATATTTTACGTTAAGATTATGGCATCATCAGTCATAAGTTTACATCGTAGTTTAATATCAATAGAATAATAATGTATAAATTCGAGATTAATTTTCATTTTCCGTGAAATTAATGCGTCTATCCGAAACACCTAAAATATCTGGCAATCGGCTCGCGTACAAGTTTTCGAATCTCTGGTTTCATGGCCTAGATAGACCTGTTTCAGCAATAGCTATAATCATCATTAAGAAAATAGCCTTTATATTACACTAAAAAGTATGTAAAAAATTAGGATATTTTGCGTGTTAGGATTATGCCGGCATCATCCGTGCCTTTTAGTATTGTATTCGGATAAAAAAAATTAATTCAAAATTATCACATCACCATATGTACACGTCGTTGGCTGAAATCTATTGTATTATAAGTAGGGTATGGATTTTTCGGGTTTTACCTGATTTTTACCCTCCGATTGCTTTTTTTAAATTTCGGGTAAAACCCGAAAAAATCCGAAATTATTAGTTTTCTTTAAACACAATTTTTTTTAGATTTGGTCACAGAATTTCTATTCTGGCGCTTGTAGGCACGTTAGCACTTGAGTGCAGTCCGAGATGTTCGTGATCAATCTGTTTGTTCCCTTTGCAAAAGGTGCACATGCAGCTATTCTGAGAACATTATCTATTACAACACAAATCATTGCGGCTATAAAAGAATTTCTGGAGGTTCTTCCTTCAAAATGGATTGCTATAATAAACATAAAACTTAAGACATCCGTTAAATCTTTCAGGAAAATGGAATCCGTATTAGATCCTTTTAAGAAATCTATGCATGACCCAGATACGAGTTCCGTCGTCTAATATTTGGGCACATATGATGATGTGGATGAGCAGATTAAATCCGAACTTACTGCCTATTTATTAGAGGCAACACCTCTACACAAATATTTGGATATTATCAGGTTTTGGTTTAATGCTGGAGTCCGATACCCTAAATTAAGTAAGTTTGCCTTAACATTACTATGTGTGCCCACAGGTAGCTGTGATCTTGAGCGTTCATTTTTCCCATTTGCTTCATTTTCAAACTCCGGAAAGGAGTAATACTACTGGCTATGAAAATGTTATTGTATGTGAATCATAAAAATTAATGCTAAATAAAACTTAAATTTTTAAACAAGATTTTTATTTAAAAACCATTTTATCCGAATTACAAAATAATAAAACCCGAAAATTACCCGTGATTAAACTTTCTTTTAAACCTCGAAAAATCTGTAACTTAACCCGAATGTAACGAAAAAGAATCATCATCATCATCATGCTTCTGTCCGAAGACAGGTTTTAACTGAATCACTGCCTCCATTTCTCTCTCTCTCCCCAGAAGCCTCTTTTATACCTCTATAAGTATTATATCCCTACTTTATATTATCTAATATTCCTATTCTTTTTCTCCCTCTTCCTCGTCTTCCACTAATTTTTCCTTCTTAGATCGTCCTTTGTAAACACTGTCTTCTCAATATGTGCCCTATCCATTTTGCTTTTCTTTTCCTGATTGTTTTTATTAGCATCCTTTCTTCTCCCACCATTTCTAATACTTCTTCATTTCTCTTCCTCTTTGTCCATTTCACTTTCATCATTCTCCTCCATACCCACATCTCAAAACTTTCTAAATATTTTTCCTCCTTTCTCCTTACCGTCCACGTCTCTGCACCATAAAGAGCTATGCTCCATATGTAGCATTTTGCTAATTTCTTCCTTGTTTCTAAATTTATTTTCTTGCTTGTGAGAAGCTCCTTCTTCTCGTTAAATGCTGCTTTTGCCATTGCAATCCTACTTCTGATGTCTTGTGTACTGCTTCCATCCTGCGCTAAAATACTGCCAAGATATTTGAAACTACTTACTTGTTCCAATTTTTGGCCATTTACCATTATATTTTATTCTTTATGTTCCTTTGAAACCACCATGACTTTTGTTTTTTCTGCATTGATCTTCATTCCATATTGTTGGCCAACCTCCACTAGTCTATCTGTCATCCTCTGAAGCTCTTTCTCGCCTTCTGCTATTAAGCCCTGAACATCTGCGTATTTAATGGTGATAATACTTTCACCTCCTATCTTAAATTCTTTCTCTTCCATCAACGCTTCTTCTGTTATTGTTTCTGCATAAATATTAAATATCGCTGGTGAAATAGGACATCCCTGCCTCACTCCCCTCCCTATTGAAGTACTTTCTGTTTCTTCTCCTTCAACCCTGACTCTAATCTTTTGATCAAAGTAAAGGTTTTTAAGCAGTCTTTTATCTTTCCAATCTATTCCTATTTTGTTTAAAATACCCAGCATTTTATCCCATTTCACTCAGTCAAAAGCTTTCTCCCAATCTACAAAACAAAAATACATACCTTTATTGACTTCTAGCGCTCTTTCTGTCATCATCCTCATACATCCTATAGCATCTCTAGTCCCCCTTCCTCTTCTGAAACCAAACTGATTATCTTGCAGCTCCTTTTCTATTTTACATTCAATTCTTTTAGTTATTATTCTGGTTAGAACTTTAGCTGTATGAGAAATTAAACTAATAATTCTGTAATTCTTACAACATTTTGCATTGTTCCTTTTCTCCAGTGGTACCATAACAACATAAAAAAAATCTTCAGGCCATATGCCAGTATAATATACTTGGTTAAAGAATTTTGTGAGTTGCTTAACTGCTTTCGACCCCAAAGCCTTAAGAACGTCCACTGGTATATCATCACTCCCAACTGCCTTCCTTCTTTTCATGTCATCAATTGCTCTTTTAACTTCAGACTCGAGAATACTTGGTCCTAGCAGATCTTTTTCCACATCCTCTTTTTCATTTAAATCAATATTTCTTGGCATTCCTTCTTTGTCATACAGCATTTCAATGTATTCTTTTCAGACATTCTTTACATTGTCTGGCTCCGAGACTATTTTACCACTTTTGTTCATGATTCCTTTACGTCCTATCTTTCTTGCCTTTTTCTTGAATAGTTCCCTTGAGGTCTGTTCTACAAATTCTTTCACACTCGACAATCTCCTCGCATTTCTCATTTATCCACTGTTCTCTGGCTTTATCTGTTTCCCTTCTTAAAGCATTATTTAACTCCTTGTACTTTCTTTGCCCTTCTTCAGTGTTTATGTTCTTCCACTTTCTCCGCTCTTCCATTTTTTGCAGCATTGCTGCTGTGATCCAGGGTTTTTTGTTTCTTTCACCCGTTATCTTTCCTACCTTCTTTTCCATTAAATCTTTAATGTTGCTATGGATGTATCTCCACTCCTCATCTACATTCTTCCTATTTTCTTCAGCTCTCTCTCCTAACCTTTCCTCCAGCTCAGTCATGATAGCCTCCTTGTTCTTAAGGAGTTCCTCTAAGTTCCATTTCTTGTTAACTCTTATGTTTCTCTTAAAGTTCTCCAGTCTACATTGTGTATTTGCCACCAAAAGGTTGTGGTCAGAATCGATATCTGTCCCTGGTAGTGTTTTCACATTTTTAATGCTATTTCTAAATCTTTCATTGACTAGTATGTAATCTATCTGGTATCGTCTCTGGTCTCTTGGGCTTCTCCATGTGTAAAGTCTCCGCTAGTGATGCTTAAACCATGTATTAGTTACAATCAATCTATTTTTATGGCCGAATTCCATTAGTTTCTCCCCTCTTTCATTTCTCTTCCCTAGTCCATATTTCCCCACTATGTTATCTCCCTGTCCCTCTCCGACTACACTCTTCCAATCTCCCATTTCTATGGTGGTGATCCTTCCTTTTCCCTCCTCCTCCAATATCTCCATAATCTGTTCATAGATTTCATCTACTTCGTCGTCGCCAGCATTAGTTGTTGGCATATACACTTGAATTATAAGCATTTCCACTGGCTCCATCTGAAGTTTTACGACTATTAATCTATCATTAACTGTCACTACCTTGCTAATTCTTTCAGCTGTCTCTTTTCTTATTATAATCCCCACTCCCCTTTCTTTTTTCTCTCCTCCCGAGTAAATAATATTAAATTCGTCTGAATTTATCTCGCCTTCTCCTTTCCACCGAACTTCACTAAGACCTACTATACCTACATTATTCCTTCTCATTTCCCTTTTTAAGTTCTCTAGTTTACCCCCTGAATTCATAGTCCTAACATTCCATGTGCCTATTCTTAATTTACCACTACTTGCATTCTTATTAATGTTACATTTCCTCTGTGCATCCCCTAGGGTAGTCCCCACCCGGAGATCCGATTGGGGGATTATTTTACCTCCGGAATATTTTACCCCAGAAAGATCCATAGAGGTATTTTCAGCTTTTCAGCCTATCATGGGAAATATAATGAGGTAGTTTCCCCTTGCTTTCCTCATCGCAGTTTCACAGAGTGATTACCCATCTGTAGCTGTTCAGATCCACATGATCACCACCTACAGAGGTACTGTGCAAGCTGCTGCCCTTGCACAGGAGGATGTAAAACCCCCAAGACTGCTTCTTAGTCTGACTCTTCCTCTCAGACCTTTCCGGCTTGGATGGTCGTACCAGGAGAATTATCTCCCGCCGGCATAGCTCTTTGGTTCGTAAGAGTACACAAACCCTCCCACCTCTGTAAGGTTATGCAGTCCTTAGGGAGGGTGAAAAAGAATAAAACCCGATATTTACCCTCTGAATGAAATATTTTTTAAAAGCCGAAAAATCCATACCCTAATTTAATGCAGTCTAAGCATTAAATCAATGCTCTTGAAGTATGGAAAATCAATTCCCATTTAAAGGCATTGTAGTCGTCGCTATGGTAGTTAATATTTTCATTGTTGAAAAAGGGAAAAATTTCAAAATTTTATGATTATAATTAAATTTTTAAGCAAATTCAGCATGGATTTAAATTTTGTCTTCAAGAAAAATAAACTTCATTCTGTCATCCATGGTATGGTGCATGTCCCGACTTTGTAAAGCGTTTATAAATAATTTTAAAAACCAATTTTATATATCCCTGCAACGTTTTAAATGCTTCTCTTATGGGTGTTTAAAATTGGGAAATTGTTGTCAAAAATACCCCATAAATATACCTACCATTTTCCGGAATTTCGAAGTTTTTCCAGAGGTTTTACTCAATGACCTATCTCCATCCCAAATTTCAGCTCTATAGCACTTCTGAAAGTACATTATATATATATATTATATATATATATATATATATATATATATATATATATATATATATATATATATATATATATAAGGTACTTGCATTCTGCAAGCCGTTCATCTCACCTTGAAACACATTGATTTTTCAGAGAGATATTTCATTATTAGAAATATCTTTTAATTCAAAAGATTCCGCCTCGGTACCAATTTTCGTTCTTTCCTTATGGGAAAATATTGGAGTAAAACAGTACCTAAAATTTGCAATTTTAATAATATTATGCTTTTTCCATTGTGGGGTACTAATGCCACACATTTGTGCCAAATTTTAAATTTATAGTACATCTAGAAGAAAAATAATATTTATTTAATTGTTTAAATTTTAAATATTGTTAACAACCGCAATAACAACTTCATGGAGATATTCAAAAATTTATTCGTGCTTCTGCACTAAGCTCTAAATAAATTTAAAATTTTAGCTCCGTAGTTTGCCCCGTTGTACCTAAACATTTACCTATTTGTTTAAATTTTAAGAATTTTTAACAGCCAAACTAACTAAAATATTAGAACTTCTATACATCCCATTTCGTTTTTTTTTACAAATTATACCTTTAAGAAAAATTTCAGCTCTCTAGCACATTTGAAAATAATTAATTCTTGGAAACATTTTACAATTGCGAATTTTAGCGGCCACATTGTTGAAAATTTTTAAGATTTTTTTTCTATATAGAATTTTCTACAAAATGTTTGCAAAAACTCGTAGCTACGACTTATAGTTTCCGTGATAAACAATAATAAACTTTAATGTACAACCCCTAAAAATTAACAATTTTTAAATTTTCGATTTTTCTTATTGGTTGTGAGAAAAATCCTATTATCGTGCAAAGTTTCAGCTTCGTATTCCTTTGAGATTGGTCTACAAATTGGAATTCCTTTTCCCCATGTTAACTTATGGCAGATTTTTCTTTAATATTTCCTGTTTTTGAATTTTGACGTCGTTATAAGTTTACGCCGTAGTTTTAAATCAATTGCTTTATATTACAATCCACTAATTCTCCTTAGAAGCACTAAATGAAATCTATTGTTATATACAGTTCATCAACCCCCATAATTGAAAGAAGTAGCGTTATTTTATTTAATATAATATATCGCGTTTTAAAATTATGACGTCATCATATGTATTCACTTTGGTTGAAATCAATGGGACAATGAGAATTTCCCTATTAAAAAGCATTAAAGCGATGCTATTATAATACGAAGTGCCAATTCTCACTGAAAAGCATTGTCCTGGTTGCTATGGTAGCTGAAGTTCTTTATTGTTGAGCATCTGCTTTTTCCGATTAAAAACACATTTCTTCGTCAATTCGGCACCGAGTTGAATTTAGTCTTCAAAAATAAAAAACCTCATTCTTTTAGCTATAGAATTGTTTTCGTCCCGAGTTTCTATCTGAATTATATCTAATTTAAAAATACAAATTTATAAAACTCTGCACAGATTTCCATGTTTTTCTTATAGAGCATCGAAATGGAATATTGGGGTCAAAAATACCCCACTAGAAATTAAAAAATTTGGAATTTTCGATTTTTCTCGTAGTTTGAACCTAATAACCTATATATATATATATATATATATATATATATATATATATATATATATATATATATACATGAACTTTCCTACTATATATATCATCATCATCATAGGTAGTCTGTCCGTAGACAGGTCCGTGATTATTCATGGTTAAACCTGGTTCTCCATATACTCCTATTTTCCGCTGTCCTCTTTATATCTTGATAACTCTCTTTCCCTTTCAGATCGTCTATCAGCTGAAACCTTTTCCTACCTCTTTCCCTTTTCCCATCTAGTTTTCCTTCTAACACGTCTTTAATCATACTCTCTCTCCTCAGGTAATGTCCAACCCAGTTAGCCTTCCTCTTTCTGATAGTCTGTATAATCATTCGCTTCTCTCCTATTCTTCGTAGCACTTCATCGTTTTTCATCCTATCTGTCCATTTTATCTTCAGCATTCTCCTCCAAGTCCACATTTCAAAGCTTTCCAAGTATTTGATGTCATTTTTCCTTAGCGTCCATGTTTCTGCCCCATACAATGCTATACTCCATACGTAGCATTTTATCAACTTCTTGCGGATATCTTCCCTTATATTCCCTGTAAGTAGTTGTTTCTTTCTCCTGAAAGCCGCTTTTGCTTTTCCTATTCTAGTTTTGATCTCATCCGTACATTTTGCCTCTCGTGTTATGATACTTCCAAGGTATTTATATTCTGAAACTTGTTCTAATGGCTTTCCCCCAATAGTTATGTTCAGATTCTCTTCTTTACCCGATATTCGAATGACCTTGGATTTTTCTGTATTTATTTCCATACCATATTTTCTACCTGTTATCACTAGTCTATTTATCATTTTTTGTAGCTCCTCTTCCTTTCTTGCTAGAAGTACTTGATCATCTGCGTGTTTCACTGTTCTTATAATCCTTCCTCCAATTTTGAAATCCCCTGTGCCTTCTAAAGCTTCTTGCATTAGACTTTCTCCATATATATTGAATAGGGTTGGCGATAGGCAGCATCCTTGTCTTACTCCTCTACCGATATTTATTCCGCAGGTGTCCACATTCTCAAACCTGACCTTTACAACTTGATTCTCATATATATTCCTAATCAGTATCCTGTCTTTCCAGTCTACACCTATATCCTTTAATATCTTCATCAACTTTACCCATTTGTCGAAAGTAAATTACTATATATATATATATATATATAGTAGGAAAGTTCATATAAAAGTTATTAAAAAAACTTAAAAGGAAATACCCATTGTTAGATTTTCAGGGATCATATTTATTTCACTTAGAAATAAATATATCCCGTTATTCATCTCAGCAGTTCTATATGTGTGTGGTCCCTCAATACCTCATTAACCTACACCTTATAAATTCCGCCTAATCGACTAATTCTTGACTCTAATAACAAAGCCGACGATCTGTGAACTGCCACCAAGTTTAGCTATTTATTAGGTCGAATGCACATAGTGCTTAATCATGCACTTTATGGACACAGGAATCCTCCAGTATATCCTTATAAATGCATATAAACTTTCAATTATTCTACCTTAGTTCAGGAGGATAGGGGCTCAACATCCAATCCAATATACTTGAAGCCTATTCGACCAGAGGTCTTTACTAGCGATATATAACACGTTTCTCGTACTGTACTATTTCGCACTATCCTGCATATTAAAGCCAAGTTCTTGTTGGCAGCGCCTATAACCCGACGAATGTGCATGCCCCACGAAAGATCACGACAGATGGTGACTCCAAAAATCCCTTTTTGGGAGTTATTTTTCTTTCGACATTTAGTGTTATTTGGCGAATTTCCGAACAACGCTGCATAAATTTCGATGTTCGGAGATTGGATACCATTATTTAACATGTGAAGATAATACGATACTAAGTGAAAAGTACTATCAACAGATCAAAACAATCAGCATTACCCTTCTGATTTAAATTCTCTGAGAATTGTTGCCAATGTATCTACAGACGGAGAAGAAGCTGTTTACTCTGATCAGAGTAAATAATAAAACCCGTACAAACATTTTTTTACCCTGTTGTTCAAATTTTCTCTCCAATGCATAGCTCCACTCATTGCAATGAGTGGAGCTATGAGTCAGATCGATCCTAAACCCTGCATCACAAAACGAAGCATTTATTTTGCCGTTTCCGAACCAACTCTCTCAACACAACCTCACCCTTCCCCTCCCCCACCCAGTTCCTCTTTTTACTTTCTCTAGCCTCTGATTACTCTCGATTACTTTCCGAAATCGATATCTCCCATAAAATGATTGGCCGCATTTCGAGTGAAAACGTTTCGTGTTTCGCCCTTTGACCAGGAAATGCGTTTGAGTCGGTGTTGAATCGCGCTAGCGTGTTTTGAAAGCGTTTGGCCTACTGCGGCGTCCACGGGTCGCTTCGAGAGAAAATGAGAAGAAAGAGGGGTGGAAAATAGAGGAAAAATAGAAAATGTGCTGAGAATAAATTAGGAAAATTGAGAGAAATAGGAATCGGATAAGGAAATGTGAGTGAGAAAGAGATGAAAGCAAAGACGAAGAAAGTTCAGGGAGAATGAGAATGAAAAAGATTGAGAAATTGAGACAGGAAGAATGAAAGAGAATGTGAGAGAGACTGAAAGAGAATGTGAGAGAGAATGAGAGAGAGAGAATGAGAGAGAGAGAATGAGAGAGAGAGAATGAGAGAGAGAGAATGAGAGAGAGAATGAGAGAGAGAATGATAGAGAATGAGAGAGAGAATGATAGAGAATGAGAGAGAGAATGAGAGAGAGAATGAGAGAGAGAATGAGAGAGAGAATGAGAGAGAGAACGAGAGAGAGAACGAGAGAGAGAATGAGAGAGAATGAGAGAGAATGAGAAAATTGAGAAAAAATGAGAGGGAACCGACTAGGTAAAAGAGAGACGGATGATCGCAACACAAAACCATTTTGTATTATGAAGGTGGCTGGTCTCCTCTGCATGTCCGCAGAGTCCTGTCTTACGCTTCTCTCGATGGATTAAAGCGTATTATTAATTCATTTACATTTCCGATTTGACCGCAACAGAGAAAGGGAGGACGGGTGTGAGATGTTGGTTAGAGGCCTCCTCTTTCGCCATGAGAATGTCATTTGTTTTTTTTAAACCCCGATGCAGACAGCGAGAGAGTCAGTAACTGAAAAGGAGGGGATAATCCTTCGCCTCGGCGCGCACTTGGTCATCGCCGCAATTGGAACGCTCGGGCAACGACGTCCGGAGCAGTGGACTGAGCCGCAGAGGCGGAGTTGGCTTGGGATATTTTCTCCGCCCGTCTCCCGTGGAAAAATGACGCAGGGCGAGTACGTATACAAATACCCGCAGTCACATTCCCCACGTGAGAAAGTACGTAACGCGATATCCGCCATCTCCTTACTTTGACCGGTGCCATCGAAATCTCGTGAGAGTTTTTCAACGAACGACTGCGAAAGGGATTAAGAGGATTGGAAAGTTACACAGAGGGAGACTGATAGAGAGACGCAGGAGTAGCGTGCTGGAGGAGGAGAACTTTGAGGTGGCTGTAGCCCCTCTCACACCTTTCTGCGGAAAGGAGACGTTAACGTGATGGTTTCTTTTTGTTTTTGCGAGTGGATGCGTGTCACGTGAGTGGCCAAAGCTTAAATCTACATAATATCCTGCAGTTCACCAGGCAGGTGGGTGGCAGGGGGTGCAGTGTACCAGATTCCTTAGAATAGCTGACTTGCAGGGTTGAATATCCTTTTATCATCTCTAATTGTTCTAGGAAAACGATCCTCTATATTGCTCCGTCCTACAGTCTAAATTATCGGCCCTAGCTGGAAGTTTATTGTATATAAAGTGCAGATTTTTTTAAAAGTGAAAGAGAATGAAAGACGGTTAACGGAAATGAGTTTCGTTTTTTTATCGGTTGTCCATGATGATGTTTGCACGTCCTTAATTTGTTAGGGATAAGAAGGTATTTTTTATGTTACTGCATAAACAAAAATAGAGGAAAGCTATTACCTTCCCTCCTCAGTCGTCTCCTAGTCACATCCTCTGTAATCTTTTGCGTGGGTGCGATGTCTTTTCACTATGGCTGTCTCCGCATCGTGCTCTAGTTATTTTGACTGGGCTGATGTTGTAACGACAGAAGTATGGGGCTGGTCCTGTCGCAAATTGAGAAATAAGTTTTTTAGATGTGTGAATGAAAAAATAAGCATTTCTTAATTTTTAATGTACAAGTTAGAATACCAATCCTATTTTAGATCAAAATTCTACCGCAGTACTCAATAATTGGTAATATTTATAAAGAGCATATGTCCGATAAATGTCGATTTATAATTGAAATTTAGTAAGCGATAGGCACTTTTTTCATTTAATGGCACTAAATTCTCTTCTGGACAGTTCATCAACAATTTTTAACGCTTGAATATGATTTGGACATTTGAGTTGCTGATTGATGTGCATGGAATCAAAATAATACTGGAACGGTAAACATTAGTTAAGAATCGAAGACCTCCTTCCATATTAATTTCGTACCAATTCGCATGTTTCGTTGTATTCTTCGACTTTACGAGTTTTTGTGTGCCAACCATAATCACAGTTTGCTGAAAAAATAGACATATCTATCGTTCCTCTTTATAAAAATAAGCAAACTGAATATACGAGACACTTGGAATCTGTCGCCAGTTTCAGTGATCTAATAATTTCGTCATAACAGAGAATGAATAAAAATTCTACAAGAAATCAATTGCGTGGGATGAAAATCTGTCTCAGAATAAAGATGAGCTAATTTTCAGTCAGATTCTGCTGTTAAGGCCAATATAATCATCCGAGGTATCGTTTCTAAATCTTATATTACTTTTAAATGGCGTTGGTTGTTTAAAGTCATCATAAATCATTGCTGACTTCAGGCGCGCACCCAGGATTTTCTCTTAGGAGGGGCTCAGCCCTAAAAATACATGGGTAGATTGCTAGTTGTTAGAAACTTCGCACGATATAAATATGCGTAATTTAAGAAGTATCTGTATAACGATTAAAAATTATAAGCTGAGAGAAATATAAAAATATAAAAAGTCGAAAGAGTATATTTCCTGTGAAAAATACACATTTACAAGGCTAGTAAGAGATCTTTTAAGGGGGGCTGAAGCCCCGTCATCGGGGGAGGGTATGGTAGGGGAGAGAGAATAACGGAGAGGAGAGGAAAGAAGGGTGGGGAAGATAGGAGGAAGAAGTGGAAAGACAGGAGGTTGGCGGAGAGGAAAAGAGAGGAAGTGGAGAGATGGAGTGAAATATAGGACGAGGAATGGGAGAGGTAGGGGAGAATGAATAAGGAAGGAGAAATGGAAAGACAGGAGAGGAGGGGAAAGGGGGAGGAAGAGGATAGAGTGAAATTTAGGGGGAACGGGAGGGGAAGGGGAAAATGGGTAAGAGGGGAGAAAGAGGAATGGGGAGAAAGATGGTGAAGGAGGAGGAATAGCAAGAAGGAGAGTGGGGAGTGGAAGGAAGAGATTGGTAGGCAAAAGGAGGAAAAGTACTAGGAGTGTCATCGAGAGGAGCAGAAGGAGGGAGAGGCACGTAGGGAAGGGAAGGGAGAGAGGAGGGGAATTGCTTGTTGGATTGGTTTGGCGACGAATGAGGCCTTCCAGGGCGCACGCGTGTTTGCCTCCCTTATGCTTATGTGCGCGCGTGTAAAACTGCGTGTCTGAGACACCCCATGGCGGAATCGGTAGGGTGCGGGTGAGCGAGATGGCCGGAGGAGAGGGAGGGGGGGAAATCGGTAAAGAACGATTCGATGTTGGGAGGAAGATGGAAGGGAGGGAGAGGGAAGGGAGGGAGAGAGAAGGGAGGGAGAGGGAAGGGAGGGAGAGGGAAGGGAGGGAGAGGGAAGGGAGGGAGAGGGAAGGGAGGGAGAGGGAAGGGAGGGAGAGGGAAGGGAGGGAGAGGGAAGGGAGGAAGAGGGAATGGAGGGAGAGGGGAGGGAGAGACAGGGAAGGGAGGGAGAGGGGAGGGGGGGAGAGGGAAGGGAGCGAGAGGGGGAGGATGAGGGAAAGGAGGGGGAGGATGAGGGAAAGGAGGGGAAGATGAGGGAAAGGAGGGAGAGGGGAGAGAGAGGGGAGGGAGGAAGAGAAAGATGGGAGGGAGAGAGAGAAGGGAGGAAGAGAGAGAGAGTTAAGGGGGGATGGAGAGAGAGAGGTAAGGGATGGAGAGGGGAGGATGAAAGGGAGAGAGAAGGGAGCGAGAGGGGGAGGATGAGGGAAAGGAGTGATGGGGAAGTGAGAGGGAAGATGAAAGTTCTCGATGGGAGGAAGAAAGGGAGAGAGAGAGAAAAATAGAGACGTCATGGAGGGAGAAGGGGGAAGTAGGTGATGAAGAAACGGTAGATCGCACGTGACATGAGGTGACGTCGGTCTTCTTTATTATTTTTTTGTTTGAAATCCTCTCTCCTTCTCTCTTGCGAGTTTTTGGAACGAACGGGTTCTCTTTTCTTTTTCTGAATAGAGCGGAAGAGTTTTCGAGGGAACGGAATTAATGACTGAGCTGTCGAAAGAAAGCGAGAGAGAAAGGGAGAACGTCTAGAAAAGGGACATTAAGTGCTCCAGACTCTCCGATAGCGCGCGTGCGTTTTTACGGTCGACCGGAGGATGGATGAGGAGGCGAATAAGGGAGTCGGATTTGTCGGGGTAGGGGAGGAGGAGGAGGTTAGAGAAAAGAGAGAGGAGGGATTGGAGAAATATCGGAAGGACGCGTCGGTTCCGTTTTGCCTCACGGGTGTATTTTTTGTTTTTCGCAGGAAGTGGGCGGTGTGGCGCGGTTTTTTCGAAATGAGGAGGACGTCTCTAATTCACGTGTCCCACTACTCTTTCCGAGCCATACTTCTCCCCCTCTCTTTCTCTCTCGCTCTCACCTTCTCTTCGCCGCGAACGCGCGATATCGTTGTGGGGGTGAGGACCTTATCTCGGCGGGAGAAGATACGGAGTTTTCCGAGGAAGTAATTATTTTTTTGCACGTCCGCAAAGTTACTCCGAGCAAATTGAATGAAAGTGCCACCGCGAACTGGATTTATTCGTCGTCGTGAAACGTTTCTTCGAACTTATTTTTACCGATCACTTTTAAGCTCCGTGATGTAGATGATACTTAGGCTGGAATTTAGTATTTAACTCCGAAACGTACGTTTGGTTGCCACAGCAGACAAAATGTTTTGGAATAATTTGTTGGTGGGAGGTACGGTATTGCCGATTGGATCGGAGTTAACCCCATCCTACCTCTTTAAAGTACTCTGGACCGTTTTTTCGGCGACTGAACCATATGTAAAGAATATATTCTTCACTAATCTTATTAGTTTTCAACAAAAATTCCACCAATACGGTAGATATTTTGCAAAAATATCAGAAGGATAAAATAAGGAACACCAGAACTTTGTACGATTTCCTCTGTTTAAACGTTAAACCAGGGGTCGGGGAACTTTTTTTGGTATTACCCAAAATCTATTTGGGTTAAATGATACTACCCCCCAGACTTCAAAGTAAACAAAAACAAGCTAATTGCTCTTAAATTGAAGAATAAACTGCTCTCAAAGTCAAGAATTAATAAAAGACTTAAAAAGCCACACATGCTGTAATAAGAATAGCACACATACAACATTAATAAAAAGGATTGAAGAACTGAAGCATTTCATTCAAAATATCTCCACTTCAGGTTTTGGAAAAATGTTGTTTCATTTTTGATAAAACAACATCCATATCAGGGCTTTTTGATGTCAGAGCAACTTAGATGCTGTCTTCGGGGTCCAACTGATTTCTGTACTTTGTATTCAAGTTCATAAGGGTAGAAAATCCTTGTTCACAAAGGTAGGTTGTTGCAAAAGGCAGCAGCATTTTTGTCGCTTCCACATGTGCAATTTTAAAAGCCTTTGCATTTTTTGACATCCAAAAAGATGAGACATCTGTCTTGCTCTGAAATTCCATGCGTGCTTCACTGTTGGATCGAAGTTCAAGAAGTGCCTCTGCCAATCCTTCAGGCTCTTCAGGCACATCAGCAAGTTGACAGTTGAAGGGATTTACAACCCAACTGACAGTATGTGAATCAAGCTCTGTAAAGTAATCAGAGAACCGCTTTTTGAGTTTGGTCAGATGCCTTGTAACTGACTCCTTGATATCACAAAGACTGAGATCTTCACAATCTTCCAAAAACTCTGCTAGCTTTGGAAAGGCGGCTATCTTGTTTTGTTCCACTTTCCGGTTCCAGTACAGAAGCTTTGATCCAAATGCTGAAATCTTTTCTCTTGCTGAAATGACATTGATGTTTTTCCCTTGCAATTCCTTGTTCAATGAATTCACATGCCCAAAGATGTCAGCTAAATATGCGAGATGTGCAAGCCAAGTGGAGGTTCTCAACTTATCTGTAAGGACATGTTTTTGATCCACCAAAAAGATTTCTAGTTCAATTCTGAGAGCCCACACTCGATTCAGAACATTTCCACGTGAAAGCCACCTCACTTCTGTATGAAAAAGGAGGTCTGAATATTCAGCCTCCCCATCCTCACATAAATCACGAAATAGCCGTGTGTTTAGTGCATGCCCTTTGACAGCATTGACAATCTTGATTACATCATTCATGACAGCTTCCAGTTCAGGTTCCAACTGCTTTACAAGCAATGTCTGGCGATGGATCATACAGTGGGTAACTTCAATTTTTGGATTCTGCTTTTTGGCCAAAGCCGAAAAGCCACTAACATGACCCAACATAGCTGGAGCTCCATCAACAGACACATCAATACAGTCTTCCCACTTTAAATCAACACTTGGTATTTTGAAGTATACATCAATCTTGTTGAAGACATCAATTCCACGAGCTCTCAACTCAAGAGGAGAACAGAAAAACATTTCTTCTTTAATTGCATCAGAACCCCTGTATCGAACATACATCAGCTGCGAATTGCTACTGACATCTGTAGTCTCATCAAGTTGAATAGCAAAATGTTTGCTCTCTTTGATTGAAGGAATCACTTGTTCCCTTACATTTTCTGCTAAGATGGAAATTCTCTCTTTCACAACTCTTGCAGACATGGCTTATTTCTGGTCACACATAATTTCTGCCATTTTCACAGCTGCGGGCTTGTCCAATTCTTCACCAATAGTATGTGACTTCTGGTTTCGGGCAATTAACCAGGCCACTTCAAAGCTAGCTCTTGATACTGAACGTTGATCAAATGTACCTCTCAAGTTGCTTTGCGATTTTTTTTACGACCTGCTGATTCCCTCTTGCCTACGCGCAATGGTATCTAAGAGGTAGTGCAATGAGTAGCTGGTCAGTTTAAAATTTTTAGGAAGAAAGGTGACTTCCCGTTATAATTTAAATGTATTTGCGATTTAAGTTGCTTTGCAATCTCTGCCTTTTGATAGCTCTTTCCAAATTCTCAAAGTATTCCCGCGGTTTGGAAGACAGATGTGAGTGCAAATTTTCCAATTGTTTCTTCAGCTGATTCTTTTTGAAAGACTCTGCAGTCAGCACTTTCAAACAGACGACACATTGTGGCTTCATTTTTCCTTTGTCTTCTATTTCTGTGAAACCATAATTGAGGAACTCTGCCAGGTATTTCCTTTTCCTGATTGATGGGTAAAAGTGAAAATGATTAAAAACGAGAAAATTTATTTAAAATTATTTATTATTAAGTCCTCAACTCTTTATCAACATGCAATGCAATTTGACAAGACCTGTCAAACGTTACACTCCCATAGACAATATAACTCTGAAATTAGCCATAATATGCGTGAAAAGTGTCGCCATAATGCAAACTGAACTGGAAATCTTACATAAGATTTTTGCTGTAGGTTCAATAGTTTTGAATAGAAAAAAATATTATTGTCGTTTTCTAAAATTGTCACAACTCGCTTGAAATAAAATAGTATAAAAAATTTTATACTATTTTATTTGTATTTTTTTGAGCCTTCATAACCCCCAATATTTTCATTTTTACCCCATTCGGCGTAATTTACTCCTGTTCCCCGACCTCTGCGTTAAACGTTCCTTATTTTTTCGTAATTCAGTTTCACGAAGTTACACCATCAGTAGTGAATTGTAAAATATCATAAACTCATGGATTAACGCGAAAAACGTGGTTTCTTTTCCTGATTTCCTCTGAATAATCAAATACGAACAATAAGTATTCTTCCTTTCTGGACCAAATTCCAACATTCCTTTTGTTTTTAAAAAGTCCTTAACAAAACGTGTAATTTTATGGTGTTCTTGAGCATTTTTTCGACTGGAAAATCTCCATTCAGAGGTAAAAATGATAATCTCACCTCCTCCGCGGCGAGCCTTTCTGTAAGAATAAAATAGGACCTCGTGTTTTTGCAAAATTGATGTTTTTCCACTCTCACCGTATCTGGCGTGACACCGACACCTGTTTCCGACGTAACACGTGAATTTGATTGAACCTCTGGCAGTGCCATTGACAAAAAAGAACCGAGGTGTAGAGGAAGAGAGAGAGAGAGAGAGATAGAGAAAAGCGAATCGATTGGGAGTTTTTTGCGCTAAATCGGCGCTGGGAATTTCAATGGGATGCGGTCGAAATGGCGATTATTTAATGATTGGATGATCGCATTGGCCCTTAACGCCGAGACAAAAGGAAGCGTCGCTTGATCGCACGGTGCGTGTTTCGCAACTCGTGCAGGACAGAGGTTTGTGTGAAATCCCTCTCATTGATATTTTATCGCATTTTTTTATTTTCTCACGTCAACGGCACGTGCCTCCCGGAATATCCTGCCGAATCGCCTCGAGAAAACAAATGTTAACAGGTCTGTTTTCTTTGTTGAAGCGATTGAGTCGACGCCGATGTCACTATGCGCTGTCGGATTGTTTTTAAAAAAAGTCAGATCGAGCGAACTCATTTTAAATCTGCACGTAATTTTAGAGACGAAAAATAGTATCGATAACGATCCTCGATTAAATCTCTATTTGAAAATGAGTTCCGTCTTTGCAATACTCCATACTATGTGAAAGACTGCAATAATTGACATCGATGTACGCTGGTTTCATACAATTACTACGTGACGTTAATAAAAATAATAGTTTATAATAGTAATCTAGCAGAAAAATATTGCGTTATGCCATAGGCTCGAAAATTATTTATAGCGAAATAACAGCCTGTCAATTCAACGACCTTCAACTTCTGCTAAGTTACAAGATCGTTGCAATAATTTTTACACAATCTGATACAATTTATTGAAACTTACATACATACTTAAATTCACAGATAAATATAATGACACAATGAATTAAATCTAGTAGCGATCTATCGAAGAAATTTCTTTCCCTTAAGATTAGAAGAATTTTATCTATCTCGACGATTTATTTGGCTCAAATCGAATTTCGAAAATGCTGCTGTACTCATCAGCTTTAAATTTCCTCTATTTTAACAAATGCTGTTCCTACATGGCACGTGCAACCTGCCTCCGAAATTCGGCCGTTTTCGTCATGGAAACGTGAGCTAAGGAAAAAAATCAAATCCCGCCATGAATTTACATTTCAGTTTTCTGGACGCGGAGGAGGAGTGGGAGGAGAGAAAGAGGAGGCACGTTGGAGGAAGAAGAGAGAGAAAGAGAAAGTGTGGAGGGAGAGGAGGGCAGGAGAGGGTCACACACGCACGCGGGCCCCGAACCGTTGAGTCACGAGTTTGGTCGGAGCGGAAAAAAGCGGGCGATGAGGCATGCGGTTTTTTTTTAAGGTGCTACCGAAAGCTTACGGCGAATGCGCGTGTCGGTGGTCGAGGACGTGATCCCACGCACCACCCGACATTTTACGTACGTGTCGGAGGAACACACAAACACAAAGTTAGGTCGGCTACCTCTGAATTTTATTTGTCTTCTACTTCAAACGCAGGGATCCACAGAAGAGACCAAGAGGGTGTATCGAATAAAACTAACAATTTAACGACTAATATCGTCATTTTTAGCTGCAGTTTATTCATCATATTTCCCAAAATGTGTATTTTTTATTATAAGGATATATTCAGCATTTGAAATTCAAAGCTGAATCTGAATGTGTTAGCTCAAATCGTTGAAAGTGAGGTATATCTTTCTGTCAGCCATTTTACGTCAAGTAGAAAGCTAACTCTCCATAGAATTTTATCTAACATTGGCGACAGCAAAAATAAAATAATTAAATATCACCTAAACAACAAAAGTAATAAATTTCAAATTAATGCTTTGTTATTCCTAGGTTGGTCACATTATAAGCTTAATGGGATGCCAGCGATGCCAAAAATCTATCTAAACAAATTAATATTGAATTTTTAAAGCAAAATGCAAGCTTAAAGTTACAAGTAAGATACCTTTGCTTCAGTAAGAGGTTTTATTAAAGAATTTCAGGGTTCTGGTTTGCCATCTCCCTTTGGGGAAGGAAAAACCCTCATTTGAGAATGTGGATTCTCATTAGACCTTCCCATGCGTGAAAACTTCACTCGTGTAGCTTCAGTAGTTTGACTACAACACCACTTCAAAAGTTTGAGTTTTTCGAATTTGAAGCCATCTAACAGAAAATCTATGCACTACATGGAAAACCTAATAAGTGAGACATTTATAGATTAATAAGAGTTATCTAACCCCAAAAGAAATTTCTTAATATTTCAAGTAGTTTGGCTACAAGACCTTTTCAAAGTGTTGAATTGCCCGAATTTGAAGCCATCTAACAGAAAATCTATGAACTACCGTGAAAGTTCAATCCCTGGAAACATAAAGGATTGATAAGAGCAATCTAATTCAAAAAGAATTTCCCAAATATCTCTTAAAACAAAACATTGATTGTCCACTAGCGGACAGACAGAGTGATCACGTAAGTGCGTCTTTTCTTTTAAGAAATAGTGCTAAAAATGCTGGCACGAAGAAGTCTGAGAAATGTTTTAATACTATCAAGTCGTTCTAAAGTTATCAAATGGGAGAAATTCTTTCGGACAGTTACCTTAAAAAACACGGGACACGCAACAATTACCTCTTTCTTAAAAAAAAAAAAAAGAACCTTTCCCTTTTCGACGAAGAGAAACCAAAAAGAACACATCCAGCATTCGATCGAACGTCTGAAAAAAACTTGAGAAATATATACTTCTCCGCGATTCTTTTGTACGATCGATCGCATTTGCCGAGCGCATTTTATTTGATATATTTATGTATAAACGCGGCCCACTCCGCTACCGCAGAGGAAGATATGAAAAATTACATTTTTGGATCTTTTTTATCAGATGGGTGGTCTATATCGTGACGTAGAGAAAGAGAAGCCTCTTGAGCTTAAACGGATAGAGGGAGGGAGGGGAGGAGGAAGGGAGGGGAGGGGAGGAGGAAGGGAGGGGAGGGAGGAAGTGGAGGGTGAGGTGAGGGCAGGTGTGTGACGGAGAGTGGGCAAAGCTACTGGAGGAAACGATGGAGGGAGGGGGGTTGGGTTGGTGAGAGAAAGGTTGAGAGAGAGAGAGGAGAATGGAGAAGATGAAGGAACCCCATTCTAGGTACAGCAATCTTGGGACAAAGGAGAGAGAGGAGGACGCGGAACGGATGAATTTTTTCTTTTCGTTTCCAGGGCAACCGATTATATCCCATGACCGTCGAATCGCTGTATGTTTATTAGAGATTCGAGGTCCCAAACCATGTCGAAGAAGTTCTCGAGTTATTTATCGTGGATACTAAAAGGTGGCTTACGCTATGCGTTGATGCAAGACTCACTTCTTCTGATATTTTAAATTTATAAGCGATAACTTTTCATCACATTTTTTAGTTAAATTGAAATAATTTTGTATATCCAATTGCCATAATAATGACAATAATCTATATACGTTATTATAGCCATGATAATAATATTTATATATCATTATAGCCGTAAATATAATGTTCATCAGAATCTACTAATGGTGAATCACCACTTATGACGACTGCTCTGTAGCCGAAACGCGCATCTTGTTTTCCTAAACATTTTATGACTATTGGAGGAACACATTGTATCAGTTTGATTGGAGTCATACGGTGTTCTCGTTAATTCGCTATTGAGTACGTTTAAATAGTATTTAACAAATTTGATATATACACAGTAAAACCAGAAACGTACCGTTTTTATAATCAGATATTTTTCCTCAAGGGACTGGCAAATGTTCTTACCACTGTGACTCAGAGACGTGCAAAAAATACTTTCAAGAAAACATGGCTTTGATGTCTTGCATGAATTTTTACATTACCATTGAAAAAGTTAAATAATGGTTACGTCTTCAGCGCAAAATAGTTCTGACTAAAATCGTATCAAAGTTATTGCACAATCGATATGTCACATTTTTCACTTAATTTTCGCGATGATATGATGTCATAGCATATATCGTGAAGAGCGATAGTTTTCGATAAATCGAAAACTCTTTTTCGAAAAGAAATTTCGTTGAAAATCCGCTAAAGATGAGATCGGGGACGAACGTTTCCGACTAGGTACGGTTAGCTGCCTAATGATTCTTGTTGGTTTCCATCTTTTTAATTGATCAACGGTTCGCAGAAAGGGAAAGGAACGGCTGTAGGATGAGAAAACCAAGTGGTTCCTTTGAATTTATTTTTAGATCAAACTGAAATGCCGGGATAAAGCGAAAGGTTTTGCGAAAAAAATTCCTTCCGCGAAAACTCGGCCGCTTTACCCAAACTTGGCGTATTTATCATCAACAGAAAAAAACTAAAACTTAATGTAATCCCTTCTCACGCTTCCTCTCCGTTCGAACGAGTCTCGCGATTTTTAAAAAGCAAAACATCAAAAGCATTTATTCGATTCTTTTTTTTCCCAGGCGGGCAGAAGGAAGTTAAGAAGTGTGATTGCCGTTAGTATGAGAGAAACCGGGACGATTCTTCCGCCAAAGTATTGTAGTTTTATCGCTTTGATCAGCGATAATTCGGGCTTTTACGTCTCCTTCTTTCGTCCCGAACGGAATTCGTAATGCGAAGGCGTTTTGGAACGAAGCGTAAATGAAAAGAATGTTTTTCGCGTCCATCAAACTCTCGATGTAGCAAGCGCGGAGGGCGAAAAACGATGAACACATAATTGAGAAAGCATTCAATATCTTAGCGGATCCTTTTTTAAAAAAGTCATTGATCGTGGCTCGAAGACTAAAATTTTACCTTGTAAGTATCAATAAGGTGTCGGTGAGTACACAGAAACTAATGGATACTCACGTGATTGTGCGTGTATCCATGGAACCTTCTCATTACGGGCACGTTTCTTTTTTCATCTCGAAAAGTGAGACGATTTTTCGACTAAATGTGTCGCAAAGGATGATGACATCTTGGACGAGCTGTTACGGAAAGTTATTGCCACATTTGTGAGACCTTATATGATGAAATACTTTCGCCATATTTTGGCTCTGTCTCAGTCGTCGATCTTCCGATTTACCTGGAAAGGAAAAAAGACAAATTCACATTTAATTTGTTTCCCCCCGCCTATTTGACCGCAGTACCACGTTGGCTCCTTATTTATAAGTTAGGTTAATGGATCAAGTTTTCACTCGATCAATATGTACGATTTTATAGCCGATTAAAGTATATTATTCTCCTGAATGAAAACCACGGAGAATAAAAAAATTAAATTGTTTGGTTAATGGCATGGCCAGAGCCGGGACAAGGGCTAGGCGAGTGAGGCACCTTATTAGGGAACAGCATAATTAGGATCGCAACGAACGGCAATTTGAACTTTTAATTTTAATGTTTCATATTATAAATATATTTTTATTTTACTTCTACAATGTAAATAAACTACTGAAATGAGAGGTAAAACTGTGTAATGTATACTTTCATTCGGAGGGAGGCGTAGTTTTCAAACATGGCCTAGGGCCCAAAAATATCTTGTCCCGGATCTGGCTGTTAGGTCTCATTGATTGCTGAATAGAGAAATGACACAAATAATTCTCCTCCGAGAAATTCCGCGATTTTTTAGAAAACGTAGGAAACTTTCACTTGGGATCTAGAACTGTCTAATACGTATGACTTTTCTCAAACAATGCCAACTAAAACTATAAGCGAAAAGTACACGTCGACTTATCCATTAAAACAGATAGGCAATAAAACTTAAGATAGTATTTTTCTTGAGAGAGAAATGAAAAAATGATTAGCCCAAATCGAGGAAGGAGGAGACGACGCTTAAGATTAAATCGAGTATGACCCTCGAAACGCGGGTTTATTATATAGAGCGTGCGGGGGAAGGAAAGTGAGAGGGAGAGAGAGTGATTGATAACGTAGACGGTTACGAAAGCGATGGAAAGGAAACGAAAAAAGAGGATCGGAAAAGAGGCCTGGAGGGAGAAGAAGAGGACATATGACGGGAGAGGAAGGGGAGGGGGAAGGAGAGAGAGCGCAAGGAGGAGAGAGAGAGAGAAGGAGAGTGCCCGATTGCTTCGCTTCATGTTTCGGACTGGTTTTTCGATGTGCCTCTTGGTGCTCTCCTATTCCTTTTTTTTCACTTCATCTCAGATTCTCCTTTTTGCCCTTTCCCGATTCATGGGTGGAGTAGAGCGCAAAAGAAGAAGAGGGGGAGTCGGAGTACAGTGGTGGGAGGAGGAGAGAAAGAAGAGCGAGATAAAGGGCTTATGGTGCGGGAGGGGCTGGGATGCGCTGCTTGCAAAGAGTGGAGCATATCAAAATTAGATGTAACAAATTCGGAGAGTCGACCAAAAGGAAAGAGATTTTAAGAAACTAGAATGAAAGAGTGTTGTGATCAGAAATTTGACAGCGAATACATGGGGTTACGAGAAGTGATGTAATGAGGGCACATGCGTGGGTTTAATTTACGAGCTAAGAAACAAAAGAAACGCGACAAATAAACGAAATTTATGGCGAAACGCAGGTATTTATTTTGAGCAATTTTGATTCAGTCGAGTATCTATTGCAACTTTGAAGAAATAAGACAAAATATATTATATGCCAACGGAGAAAGCTTAATAAGCCAAGGTAGTTTACTTTCCACTTGTTGCTGGAACGTTAGGTTGTATGTAATGTAGGAGCAAAGGATCTATGATTCCTTTTGAAGATTTATAGATGTTAGGGAAGCAAACTTTGGCCAGAGTCCGAATATTTATATTTTTTTATCTGGCACTCATATCAAACCGGAGAGACATTATAAATGTAGAAAACGAAAGTGAGATAAAATTTAGCAAAATATTAACGCTTGTACCTGTTGGCTTCAGGTTAGAACTCATGCATTTTTAGGGATGGTGTAGTTCTAATTATCAAAAAGACGGAAAAACAAATTTTGTTAAGTGTAAAAGCAAAACAGCTTAAAAATACCTACTGAATCTCAAAGAACTCGAGAGCCTGGCTAAAAACGACTTGAAAGAGAAAATGCGGAAACTGAAAACTACGATAGAGTACAGTGCTCCGCGGAACTAATCTCAGAACATGTTGCTTCTAATTTATGAAATGTCTTTTCTTTACTAGTTTATGCGAGTGTTAATGTCTTTATATACATTCATTTTATACGGGAATTAATTGAATTGTATGAGGTAGGACAATTCGGCGGCGAGCCGTAACACCAAAACTTTGAAGGGCGAGCTATGAATAACTGAAGGACGATGAAAGAAGATTTAACGAGAGAACGCGACGCGAGATCAAATAAAATAATAAACACGTTTTCAAAATCACAACTAACAACACCAAAGAAATACATATTGGCCGCAGCTCCAGCGCTCTTTTACTTTATCGTCACAACGATCGCATTCAAACAGTTTTCAATTGAATCCTCGAGCATCAGGTTATGAGTCATCCAAGCTGAATCGGGAGACAAAAAAAGCCCTCCCGTAGCCGGGAGATTCCTCCGTTAAAGTGGAGCTTTTAACTAATTTGAAATCCTCCAACAGTCCCACCCATTCATCCCTCCCCCGTTTAACGAGATAGAATATATGTCTGGTGAATGCGGTTAATATTCCTCGGAGACAGAAAATGATAACGAACGCATTCCTTTAAAAGCAATTTCCCTTTCGTTAATAATTAATTCTCGACGTTTATGGCGCTTCATATTTCACGAGAGAGAGAGAGAGAAAGATATGTATAAAAACGCACGAATGCTTCCCTCTTTTATTATTTAAATTTTTTTCTTTGGACCTCTCTACCTCGGCCATCGTCGTCCCATCTAGTCCAAAACCGATTCTTGCCGAGAGAGAAAGAAATCCGTTCTTCATATTTTTATCTCTCCCGCGCGCGCGCTAATCCACCTTAACAATAATGAGTTGAGTGAATCCAGCGCCTCTCCTCCCTTGTTTAAGAAAAGCAATCTTCGTAATTGATGAATCATTGTTATAAACCCGTTGACACAGCGCGCGCTCTCGCGTCCCAAAAACGTTCTCCTCGTTCCATCCATCATGCTCCCGCCGTCTCCCTCTCCCCTGCCCGTATTCCGGACAACTCTCGCTCCCCTACTCCCTCCGTTTCCTCCTCCTCTCACTCCTTGCCTCCACCCTTAGCCACCACACCCTTAGGTTCTGCCCCCTCACCCTCTCTCTCTCTCTCTCTCTCTCTCTCCACCTCTCCCCCCACCTCTCCGTGCCCGTCTCCATCCTTCCCATTCCTGTCACCTCACTCCCTCACTCCTCTACCGTCTTCCTCCCTCTCTCTCTCTCCCTCCCTCCATCCCTCTCTCTCCTCTCCGGTATCTCCTGAAACCGGAGATGTTGCTGTGAGGACGACGGGATATCCAATGGCCTGGACCTGGTGGCCCAGGCTGCAGGTGGGAGGAAGAGTGAGAGAGAGTGTGGGTGGGAGAGTAGGGGTGGGGTAAAAGAGGAAGGCGATGGAATACTATGGGATGGGTGTGTGGGAGGAAGGAGGAGAAAGGGAAGTTTGTGGAGGTGGGCGGGATGGAGGAGGAGGAGATGGGGGTGGAAGGAAATGTCGAATGTGGGAGTAGTGTGTGTGTGTGTGCACGTATGGAGGAGAAAGGAAGTCGAGGAGGGAGGTAAGAGGAGGTGGAAGAGGACAGATGTAGGATGAGGAAAGGGAGGAGAAAAAAAATACGGTTTAGGAAGTGGAGTCTTTTGCCCCGACGGTGGAAACGGCGACGAACGCAGGTTTCGTCCACACGCGGGCTTTTTAGAGGAAAACATAATTCGAGGAAATGCGGTTATAATTCGACGACAAAACCTGATTAATAATGCCAAGCAAAATTTTCCTGTTGGATCCGACGTTATGTCGACCACAATCTATGGGAAGATTATATTTTATGAATGGAAGGAGCGGAATTCGTCGTTGGTGGGTGATCTCATTTTCAAGCCGGCGGGTCAAGTCAGCAGCCAATGATCCAAGACGGATGAATCGCAGATGAGGACGGCCGTCAAAAGTGTATCTTATTTTTCCTTACAGTTTTAAAACTATAGGATATGCAAAGATCGACTAAATGGGTGATCAGGAATCCAAATGTTTTGCGTCGGATTAAGTACTTGCCTTCCATAAGAAACAATCGAAAAATCTGTTCCAGTATATGTCAATTGTGCTAAAATTATTCAAGTTATACGAACTCTTAAATTTTCACGAAAACACTCGATATAGGACAGTGACTCTCAACCAGGGTGAAATCACACCCCTGGGTGACGCGAGAGCTATTGAGGGATGACGCGAATATTTGATAAATTCGGTGTGCCATATTCTGGCTTATGTAAATAAATAAAATCAGGAGAATACGCGTACGTAAATACGTAAATTTTAATTTCTGTGTAGTACGGAAAGCCCAATTTATCTTTAAATGTCACTCGAAGGAAATGCAAATATAAACGCAGAACTGTAAATGGGGTGAAGCAGGCAAAAAAAGGTTGAAAACCACTGATATAGGAACTAGTTCTGCAAACCGCATTTACTATACGGCCACTTCGAATTTAAGGCGACTCCCTTTACAGAAACTAATTTTGAGGAAAAAAATGTTTATGAAGTATTTAGAAGGAAATTGATTTAACAAGATTATCTGAGTTATTTTTTATTTAAATCTCGAAAAAATTGTCATTATAATGCACAGTGCAAAAATAAATGTGATTTAAGCCATGCTAGACTAACAATAATCGCTGTCACTATTTTTTATTTATTCACTTCTCTGTTTGCGAACATAAGACGATCCCCAACCTTTGACTGAAAAAAACCTTTTATAATCGGGCTAATACGGTATTTATGTTAAAGATTTTTTTTATTCTCTTTACGAAGCAAAGCGTTCTCGGGTATGATTTTTTATTCACAAATCGTTTACATATTTGATCTCTAATAAAGATAGTATGAAGCGCATTATTATTCGTTTGTACTTGATACAATTGTTTCAAGTCGGCATATAACTTTGGGTATAGATTTGTCTTGTACAAAGAAACAGCAAAGACTCAAAATATATTTATAGTTCTAGGTCTTGACTAATTTTTTCAGCAATTGCTAAATAAGAAATTCTGCCTTTTGAATCTCGGTTTCTAATATGAATGTAGAAATAGATCAACAGAATGGCGAAAAAAACCCATTAAATATTCAGTTTATTTTTTTAAATCAATGGAAGCGATAATATTATTTAAGTGCAATTGCGACATAAAGTGCATGTGGATTTCTTAGTAGAGAACTCTCTTGATGACGCAAAGCATGTCGTCATTTATTATACATACTTGAAACCCAAGTGCGAATTACAATATGTAGCAACTTGTTACCATCTCGTGCTATGGATTTAAGGTGACATAATTTGTATAACTTCCCTTGTATAAACTAAACATTTCGTTCCGGCTGTCTTGTGGATAAAGTTTACGTCGCCATACATACTTTTCGGATCACTTCATTATATATAGCGTGACAGCTGAATTTTTCAAAAAATTGATCGACTTAAAAGTTATGCGCGATCCCGAAAAAACCACGTGGGATATAGTGCGGGAATTCAACGAGGAGTTTCATATTTAAATATCAAATCCTCGACATTTCAGAGAACGTCTCTAGACACTAAACCTCTTTCTCCTGCCGTCTTGATATGAAAGGAATAATTTTAATCCTTCGAAATAGCAACCGGATTAGGATTTATTCGCACTGTTCGGAGATCTCTAGGCTACTTACGTGGTTATCCTGGTTTAAGGTGGCGGAGAATAAGGTTTTCTCTTCCATTTGGACGACCAAAAAGCTAGGCTTTCTACTACCTCCTAGAAGATAAAACCTAAAAAAAACACCGTTTAACAAGTGTGTGAATCATAACGTATATACGTATATAGAAAAAACTGTAGGATGCACTCAACGTCGAATAAAACTCTATTCGGAACTCTCGCTTAAAATAGTATGTATGTTGAATAAACTCCCCAAACATTTTACTTGTACAGCGATATTTTCGAAACAATACTTCTCTTCAGTCATAGATTTTCATAGCAAAACGAATTACGAGTTATCCACGTATAGAACATTTGCGACATAACAAACTCGATATTTTCCAGCCACAAGTTGAGTTTAATTTTTAGATTGCCACCGTAGTTCATGCATCTTGACGCCGCAATATTCTTGTAACGATTAAGTGGAATGTAAAATTTAATGAATAACAAATGTTATTTTTTCACTATTTTTATACCAACAGGCAAATAATATTTATAAGGGTACTATTTATTGCGGCATGCTGGAAGGTATTTGATGAAACACTTCGTAATTATAAACAACACTAGAAAATGCAAACATTATGTTTACCGAAGATACGCGCGTCCACGGGGTGGGCGTGGCAGGGAAGGAATCAAAAATAAGGTTGAGCGGATGAAATCAGTACCTCGAGAGACTAATCCAGCAGCTCCTGAAAGCTGAACATATCCTGGAAATTGAAATACGATTCCGTTGCGTACAATGTATAAAAAAGAAAACCATGGATCTCATCCTTCACGGCCCTTCATTGCTTTATTTATACTGGGATACGCACGATTCTGAAGAAACAAAAGAAAAGTTTCGTCACCGTTATTAGGTAAACAACCCGAAATAAAACGCAAATCTCACCGACCAATCTCTCCCTATTTCTCTCGCCACTTCGTCGCGGGATTTCCACGCATGTTTTCAACGCCCATGCATCATAAACTTTTCTTTTAATCGATCCGATAGCCACGGGTATCTGGCAACGCTGCTCATGACGTCTCGCGGCGCAAACAAACCCTCAACTGCTGTCAATCCAAGGCGATCCCTGCCAAGAGTTCCGTCCGATTCGAATTCCGTGCAAAAACTATAAAGTTCATAAACTCTTTCGGACCCACTAAATGCGAACGCGAGAAGGGAAAGGAGTTGAAGGGAGACCGGAGTGCTTTCAATCACGCCCGAATAAACATCCCTCTTGTGTACTGGACCATCCTCCAACTTTGAAACCGTCTCGTAGTCCTAGAAAGAACGAAACGGTCGTCTTTTAGACGAAGAAAATGCGACGGATATCACTGAGTGGTTCGGAAAGGAATGGAACCTCGCGATATATTAAGTCCACGGGCGGATATTTTTGGAAAAGGGGAAAAAATGTATGAAAAGCGGTGTCGGTGTAACCACTCCCGCAAAAAATATAAATTATGCAGACAGCTTCTGTTACCACAAGACAATCTAAATGGCTATTGGAGTAACCTAGTAACATTTACCATTAAATTCATCTCATTGACAAACATCAAGGAAGCGAAAGTGACAAAATTAATTCGCGAAGGAAACATTAATAAGCGTAATACTAAGGTTTACAAAGCGAATTTAATCTGGTAAGATGTAAAACCTAAGACTCATTATGACGAGAAGCACAATTTAAGGAGGAATATAAAGCGATCGACTCTGTATAAGCTTAATAAATTAACTCTTCGTATATGCCTCTTGTTATAGTCCACAAACCGTCGAATGCTTGCTTCGATTATGCAATCCGTACTATAAATAATGCCCCCCTTGCTACAATGGCGCCCGCAAATACCTACCAGCGAGAGACGCAGGAAATTTGAATGACAAGAGCGAGATTGAATTATTTTTTTCTTTCGCGTCCGGCGATTGTATCCACGCGTGTTATCACATCTCCGGTTCGCCCGAACTATCCGCGTGGCTCGACCGCTTCACTTCCGCGTCCTCAAATATAAATTAATCGAACGCGCATGCAGACTTAACTCCCCGTTTCGTCGAAAAACCATCGCTTTCTACGTCCCTGCGCCCATGCAGAGCGTTACTTCTTTTCAAAATCGTATCCACCAACCCTCTCCATTATCCCTTCCCAGGGAAACACGAAACGACCGACAAATTACCTTTCCTCTTCTTTCGTCCGCGTTTTTTTGCGTTCGAATTCCGACGCCACGAACGAAAAAAACCGCCTCGGACGAAACCTTCTTCGCCTTCCGACCCTCTCGCCGACTTCATGCTCCCATTGACGAATGATAACTGACCACTCCCTTAACAGGAGAAGTGGCGAGCGGTGTGGCAGAAGGAGCTCGGATACACACACACGCACGCGCGCGCTCACACACACACATAAAAGCCTGAAAGGGAAGAAACATCTCGAATTGCTACCCCATCCCCTTAACGTACCACTCTTATAGTTTCTCCTCCTCCTCTCTCTTTCACACACCATCTCATCTACCCTCCCTTTTATTCTCTGATCCATTTCCTCCTTAGCGCCTTAGGATCGGGAAACTCTCGCAGAGGGAGCTAAAGGCGGCAGTGGTACACACTTTTACCACACTTCGTCCTCTACCCACCTCGCACCCTCCCCCGACCACACAGCAGTACGAGTTGAACTTTAAAACCGTGAAGTTTTTCTCGGATAAAATAAAAAGTTGAAGAGCGAAAAGGGTCGCCTGGCAATCCGCGAAGTGGGAGCGAGGGATAAATGACGGAGGAATTTTCCACGCCCCCTTCCTTTTTCGACCCCCGTGCGCGTGTACGTAACACCTGCGACGCCACGCTCCCGTGGACGTCTTCCCATTGTTGGACGTGGAGGGCGCGAGCTACTTGCGCTTCTCCTATGTCTTGATGAACGTCTTGGATAACCATTGTGCGCGCCGCTGCTTCGCTGTTATCCCGAGAGGTTCTCGCGTTTCTTCTTCCTATCTCTCTCTTTTGTTTTATGCATTTTTTTTTCTCATCATGCCTCCGCGAGGCGCAACATTCTGCGAGTTGTACAAGATACGAGAGAGAAGGGAGTGATGGTCGGGAGCACGCCCGTGTAAAACCTTAGGAAACGCTTCCTTGAGCAAACCTCCCCGATTTATCTTCGTACGAGCATTAAAAAAATGGCTCTCTTTACACGTCTTAATCTTCATTTTTTGGAGGGGAATCGTATGCAGTTGAAATGAACTCAAATTCAGATTTCACCTACGAGTTTTTTCTGTTTATAATTTAGAATTGAGAACTCCGAATACTTTATCAGTGATGACTATGCGAAGAGCCTTTAAGAAAATCTATCTCTTGACATTTCTGCGATCTCCGTCGCTTCGGTAGTTTTGCAGTTATTTGTTATGTCTCATAAAAAAGTAAGGTCGGTAATATTAGGAAAAATGCTATTCCTATTTGGCTTCACTCACAGTTTAATGGTATACATTCGGTACAAAACCTGAATAAGAAAACTTAATGTTTCATGGCCATGTAATTTCTTATAGAAATGACCTATAAACCCCTTTAAAAGAACCAGATAATCCACGTACACTGGAACAAGAAAGGAAACGATAATGTGGGTTACTGAATAAAATCGTTTTAATAAAACCCTCGTTTTTTTATCCGTTCGGTCAAGATTAATTGAACACTAAAAAATTCCATTAACTAAATATTCTAAAATTGAAGTTAGGGAGATATTAAAAGTGAAGAATGAGGCCATTACGGTATTTAATTCATAAATCAAATAAAAAAACCCTTAGTGTAGATTAAATCATTAAGGCTGGATGATGGTGAGATATTATTCCGAAACACCTGCTTAGGCTGCCAGTCCTCTATACCCCACCTGTTTCCTACATTTGATCAGATGGAGTTAAACCCAACAATTACATGAACGAAAAGCACGCCGCTTCCTTAATTTCGTTTCGCATCACGCCGAATTAAAAACATATTAAGCAATCTTTCCCTCGTTCTACAAATGTTTCCGGTATGATAAGAACGTGCCTCAATATAAAGTACCGCGCAAAAGTATTCATAATCGATTTCGAAAAGATAGCGAGATTTTGGAAAAGGCGTATTAAAAGTATCGAGGCTTCACGTGCCCAAATTCGATGCGCTAACTTACAATTAATCACGTGAAATATTCTGCGACGAAAAGTGACGTGGAATTCATCCAACATTTCGAAATATCAGTTGTTCTAAAAACCCGCCATGACTCCCACCAGCGTCTTGCAGGCATCACTTTCATCGCGTTAATTGGTCTCGTCGTTGGGAGTTACTGTTTCGGAAAAAGACGAAGTCCACCGTCCGCACCGACACGTTTCCGTCACCCTTCTCAACCAAATATTCTCTCTCTCCGCGACTATTACCTTTCCTGCCATTCCATTTTCCCTTTTCTTTTTCCATCTCGTTCTCTTTCTCTCCCTCACCTCCTCCCTCCCTCTCTGCCATTACCCGCCATCCCCTTCCTTCCATTTCCTTCCTGTCCATTTTCTTCTACCCCCCGTTTTGTCCGTGCAGGCGATATTTCACGCATTCCTCAACCCATCCCCAACGCGTTTACCCATTCCCTCATTTGTCCACTCCCCGTTTTCCTCCTTCCTCCACTCGCGCTCAACCGCCACATTCCCTTTTTCTTCCCTAACCCTACTTTTCTGTGGCTCGCATCCTCTCCCCCTCCCCCTCTGTTCCCTCCCCCATCTCAATCGTGAAGGGTTATCCCAACCGGAGAGGAAGTTTTGAGGACAATTACGGCCGGGACTGAGCGTGTTTGGGGCATAACATGACATTTAATGACGTGACGTACCCTTAGGACTACCTCTACACGAGGTCAGAAACTGTATGGGAACAATGGGAAACTGAAAGCGGAACGAATTGGTTGGGGAATTAGCGATGGCTGAGAGGAATCGAGAGAATGTTTGTCCGGAACGAAATTGGAAATGGGAAAGTACATATCCTATGGCTGCGAATAAATCATTCGAATCCGAGAGATTTTATGGTAAATAAGCTGGGGTTGTATGTATCTATTTGAATGAAATTATAAAGCAACATCTGTTTACTCGTGGATATAAGGATAATGTGTGGAATACTAAACAATTCTCTCCGACGGTTCTCCTTGCAATAAGTTCAAGAATAACAAGCTAGAAGTTTAAAGCTTTGATCTTTAGGTCGCCAGATTAATAGCTACTAAATAATGACAGTTTTAATCGTAGTTAGGGCATGAGCATTTGCACTCATCGTTGATTTTGTTAACGAGAACACTATAATTGGCTTAGAATGCTGCCTATGGGTTAATGGTCATCAAATAACTAAAGTAACAAATATATTTCGAAATCGTAAATAAAATCTCAATAAAAAGTCGAATTCCCTTTTATTTCCTTTTGTGAACAATTTTTATGAGATATACTTTGTAACATATTTGGTTACAGAAAATTATTGTGCATCTTCAGCTGCTTTATTTTGACTTCAAGATTGCAGCTTTTCGTTGCAGTGAAAACAAATAGTAATAGGTAATTAAGAAGGAAACAAGAAATGTTACATTTAGGCAACGGTATTTTAAATAAAGAAAAAGAGCGTGAAACATAGGTCTCGAATTCAAAATTGCATGAGGGCCAAATAATTGATTTCCAAATAGTGTATGGCGGTCATGAACATGAGTAGTTTGTGGAAATTCAAACACTCGGTCCCGAATAGTAAATATTTCAATTAAAACAATATATTACTATTCCGGAATATTAACCATTTTATGCTATCGTCTCTTCCACGGTCGCTTACGTTATTAAAAAGCAAAATCAAAGTAACGAGAAGTTCCCGCTTTTTCTGTCGGGCGGCGTTAATTGGAGGCACCTGACGCAATGAGCGATGACGAAACCATCTCGACTTTATTCTCCCTATCTTCAGAAAATTAAAAAATAATAGATACGGAAATGAACGAACTTGCCATCCCTAAATCCAGGTTTCGAATGCTCGAAGTTCCTTTTTGACGCCGATGCATTTCCATGGTCTGATGAGGATCGGGCGTTGAAGTCACTTTGGTTGGGCCGAGACGCTCGGATCGCCCCAATGCATTATCATAGTCGCGCGTCATCGCAACATGTTATTTAACCTCCGAAGAGAATACCGAGTGGTAAAAAGCTAACCAATAAACCATCGGGAGCCGAACAAAAAACTTACACAAGACTACGAAAAAAAGTAAGCGACGTTCACCATACCGCCTCCCTCTTTCATAACCTCCCACCTCCGTGCATACACTCAACACTTGATGCTCTGCGAGACACCAAACTATGCACCGTGTCGGTGGGTATGGGAGTAAGTAGAGCAGGCGGGTGTGAGGTATAAAGTTAGCGATAGGTAAGACTGGTCGGGGAGGATGGAAACTCACGGAATGGAGAAGGGGTAAAATATAAACTGGGTACACACACGGGAAGGGCATGAGGGAATAGGTGGAATAATGTTACCCAGAAGTCTAGAGAGAGACAGAGAGGGAGGGGGTTATAGGGATAATATAGGAGGAAGGGAGGAGGTGAGGGTGAGTAGACAAGGAAAGGATGTGGCTTGGGGAGGTCAGATACTGGAACGGGGTGTTAGGGTTAGGTTTGTGTCGACGCTATAAGGAGAGAAAGAGAGGGAAGGGTAGGGTTAAGAGATCCACGTACCAACACGCATCTCAGGGATCGCATCACCTAAGGACCCAACAGTCGTAACCGCTTTCTCGGTCTTCCTTTCCCCTTCCTCACCTTAGCTTCCTCCTTCCTCTCCCCTCCGAGACCCCATACCTCTTTTGTCTACCCATCACCCACCCCCCGCTCTCCACTCCTCCACTCTCGTATTCACGAGAGTTAGCGGCAACGGTTTCTCCCTTCCGTGAGCTCTTGTGGGTCAGTCAGTATTGTGTGTGCGGGTGTATCTGTGACGCCGTGAGCACGCTTGTGTGTTGAAGGAATGGGATATACGGGGAAATGGACGGTTGGGTGCGGTTGGGTGTGCGTGTGTGAGCGCGCGTGCGTGTGTGTAGGTGTGTGGTGACGGATTTCAAGGGAGTGAATACGATGACATGTGCTCATCCTCCAATTTTCTCTCTCTCCCTCTCTCTCTTGAAGTTTCCTCGTGTGGAACGCTTGAGACCCTCAAGTACCGCCACCACCGACCGGGAAGACGACACAAGCACCTCGGACTCTTCCAGGGAAGGTAGTCGCAAGAAAGAGAGAGGAAACTTCCGGCGTTCTTTCTTCTCCGTGAATGGACGAAGGTCCTTCGGGGAAGTACGGCGGACCAAGCTGGGAAGTTCCCGACGCGGGCCGTGGAAAAGGACTCGGCAGATCCCGGACGTCGCCGCCTTCCAGCCGCAGGTGGGAGCCTCTTTCGAAACCTTCCGTACATCCGGAGGCGCCTCTCGCAGAAGGGTTATCCGATTGGAATCGGGACCATGATAGTTCTCGGAGCTGTTAAAGGGAGGGCGCTCTCTCACCCAGGGCGTGTCTTTCCCTCGAGCCGATCGTCGATTTTTCCCACGCCGGTAGGAGGGTTCCGTCGCGTGAAGGGACGTAGGGGAGAGGCAGACTGAAGGGGAATGGGGAAGTAGTCGGGGTGGGAGAGTCTCCGGGAAAGAGAGAGAGAAACCGGAGGCTGTTCGCCGGAGGAGTTGCTCCATGGACGGAGGACACGCGAGGCCGGCCACGAGTCTTGATTGGATGGACGTCGGAGGCTGAGAGAGAGACTGCGGCATCTGGGAGAGAGGAAGGAGAGTGTGTGTGAGAGAGAGGGAGGGAGAAAAAGAACCGAATGCCCCCGTGGCGGCGTCGACGGCCAGCGGCGGTATGGATTTGGCCACAGGAACTACCCTCGAGGGACTACGTCGGTGTGGACGAGAGCGTGGGTAAAAAAATAAATATCCCAGGTGGGAATCGTCGGAAGGGTGAGAGAACAGCAGCGGTGGCCGCAGGACGGTGTGACCTAGCCGGAGGCGACGGGAAGTATCGTAATTTTGTTTCAGGATTGCAACAGGTAAGCGAAAGATCGAATCCAAATTGAAAGTCTCCCGCGCTCGCTCAATGCAACAAAAAATAAGCGCCCAAGGAGTTTCGTAACCTCTGGTTCGACGCATTTTTAAAAGCTTTTTGCAAAGGTTTATGTTCCGGGTTTTTCTGAAGGTCTCGCGTTTTTCTTTTATTTCGCACGTATTATATTTCTGGCGTTCCTCGTGTCGAATAACTTATTGAAAATACCAGAGCGCAAGTGGAATTAGAAACGATACGAGTGATTTTCCGTTCTCCTTGTTTCTTCCGTCGCCGAATGCTGTGAAAGTGTCATAGGGTAAGGTAGGACTTTTTCCTCGGGCACCTGAAATGGCGCAGGTTGCAGCCATATCTGGCGCCTTTGAGGTACACTTTTCGTACCTCCTTAAAAACGCTCCTTCAACGTAAGAAAGCTTAAGTAGACCCTTGCTTGCAAATATGCGTCGAATTTAAAAAAGTCATCTATACGTATATTTCGTCTCTTTCAAAGAGCCGTCTGTGTTATTTGCGTCGCTTTATTTAGCCCTAAATGATGGAGTAAAAAAGCGAAACCTTTAAATGGCTTAGAAAATATCGCTAAAAACATAATTTATTTCTCTTACATTTGCCGTCTGTAATTCTTTGCGTCTTCGGTATTTCACATAAAGCTCATTGGCAGAAGGCAACTCGCTGCTATGATCAAGCCAAGCACGTCACTCGTTCGCCACAAATCGAATCGCCAATGACTCGTTAATATGCGCGGCGGGCTTCTCCCTACACGTGGCATATACAGTACTTCGACCGACCAAGAGAGAGAGACCTTTTTGTATTTGTTTCTCGCCGAGCATTAGCGTCATCGATTTATTAACACATTTCGGAACGACAAAAAATTGATTTCGAATAAAAAAGAATAATCATACGGGACTTCTATGGGAATCCTCGAATCGTTTCCGTAAATCCAATCGTAATGTTAAAGGTATTTTATGCATACAAATTTCCACGGAATGTATTTCCTCCGTGCAATTCCATTGACTGAATAGTTCTCTTTTGTTACACCGGCCGAGTGTCCTCAAACCTGTTCGGCTACGGAAGGAACTTTTTTTAACCACTAGATATAGCAGACAAGCGCGACACGTAATTCCTTGCTTCCGGAGAGGCCACGCCCCGGCAACCAGGAGGATGGGGTGCTGAGAAGTGTGGGATGAGGAGGAAGGGAAAGGACAGTGGCCAAAGGAGGTGGCGTCAGGAGGTAGGTGAGGAGAGATAAGGAGGGGGTGGAGGGAATTCGGCATGAGAAGGGAGTGTACTTCCGGCTAAGTCGCCAATAAGTCACGATACTTTTTTTCTTTCGCATCCTTCCGGGATTTGTCGTCCGTTCGGATACGTCCCGTGCCTCGTGTAGCACACGCAATTATTACCACGAGGATGGAATTCATTCTTTTTTCGGCGGGGGTTTTCAAGGTGCGCACCGTGACCAACCGGAGAACTTAAGATAATACAGAATGGGCTTTAAACAGTGGCAGGCCCAAGACATTTTTTCAGTAGAGTAAGACTGAAAGGCTGCCAACCAGGCCGAAATTTAATAATACGGGTTTAAAATTAATAAATAGCATCGTTTTATTAAAAGAACTTATTTTTACAACAAAATTCTGATTTCAACGGGTCAACAAACATTTTCTAGTCTACACGAGGAGGCGGAGTAAAAAATTCTTTTTCTAAAAACTCATACTAACAGATCTTGAGAAAAAGATTGCGAAAAAGAATATTTGATATGTACTAATATTACTGTCGGAACGGCTACTTAAACTGAGATACTCGAGCGAAATTCAATTTCAAATTAAATTTTCACAATACTGCATCTAGCAGCACCTGAACGCAAAGACCTTGTAGGCACGAATGTGGTCACCTGTGATTACAAATTAACTTATTTTTCACCGTATTCCAATTAAGGGTACTATCATTATATAGACCGCAATGTTACCAACCCGAGGACAAACGAAACCTTCTGAAGGACATTCGCATTTTTTTAGCGCAGGCATGGGGTACATAGCCAGCTAGAGCAGAGCAAATTTTTTGTCGACGTCAACAGCCTGCAAGCCAAGTCTCTTTTGCTTATTCGCTCTTATGCATAATTCCGTGACGGCGGACTTCCTTTACGATTTTAGATTCGTTGACAAAAATTCTACTAGTAAGCAGTAAACCATAATAGGCTGGGGTGGGATCACACGCGCGCGATAAGAAAGAAATGACTTTCATTACCCCAAGATATGTTACTGTATTTCTACCAACATACTAGGAAAAAAGGATACTAAATCAAGCAACATATTTTTTGATGAGGAACAGAAAAAAACGCTTACGTTGTACTCACCAGAGAACCTATTTTTCTCTTGCAAAGTTCGCGTGCCTCGTTTCTTTTAAAGGAATTTTGTCGAGCAAACGTCTGCCATGCGTCGAAGGAATGCCCCCACACGGAACATCCGATAAGCTTGTTGTCTCTGACTGCTTATGACGTTCGCCATTGTGGCTCTTTTGTCCGAGACAGAGAAAGAGAATATCGAGAGAGATAAGGTTGAACGCCGTTTGAGCAGACAACGGAAGTCGTACCTATACAATATGAATGTCGTATTTCCTCCGGCTTCCATAAGCTAGGATTCTATTCCAATGACTCATGTTCGTGCGCCTCTTAAGCTATCATGTTTATTGCACGGAGAGAACGATATGTGAAGGGCGAGATAGAGTGAGAAAGACGAAGAGGGCGAAAAAGAAAGACGAAGAGAGGGAAAATACAGGGAAAGAATGCGCATTGCGTGCCTTTCGTGTCGGATACGTCGGGAGTTGATGAGGCTAAATTGGTCCGAGTTGCGTTATTAATAATCCTTTTCGCGGAAAATGAGCTTATCGACTGTGCCATTGCGGTTCGTGAATGGGAGAGGGAGGGGCGGCTAATATTGCGAGCTAAAGATTGATCGAAGAGCATTCCCTTCCTCAAGTTCGGAAGTGCTGCGAGAGGTCGAAATAACATTCCAGTTCTATTCGTCCGTCGGTTTGACGACATTTCGATTAAACGAACGAACATCGGATGTTCATTTCGGAAGGGTTTGCGTGACGATCTCGATGGATATTCTAATTTCACTGAAATTTGTTTCGAGGAACATATAACCAATTTACTTTCGCGTTGTAAATATTTCGTTTTTACGAGAGATCTGAAGAAAATTCACGAAAAATGAGTGGTCGATGGGGTGAAATATTTAATTTTATTTTATTTTACTCTACTCGAGGATAGTAGATATAAATTACATTTGGAAACTTCCAATTCGGAAAGACGTTTAACTGTTTATCGAGATTCTGCAGAAAATGTCCTTTTAAGTCTTTGGCGCGCGAAACGTTTAATTTGAAAGAATGCAAGGCCAGCAAATAGGAAATTCTGAAAGAATTTCTAGCATCCGAAAAAGCATGCGTGGATAGGCAATGGCGCCCGAGAAAAATTTCCCTTCCCTCATTAGTCCGCAAAAGATTTTTAAAAAGAACGTCCGCATTCTCCCACGTGCGACATTTTCGCCGTCTCCCGTTAGGTGGCAGTAATATCGCTAAGGCCGCATCCGCAGGAGAGAAACCTTCATTAGATAGTCTCCTCAACAAACTTCACCATGCCCCCTCTCGAGTTCTCCTTGTTAGTGTCCTACGATCCACTCCCATTTTCGTATCATAGTTGGAACGCGATGAGAAGGGGAGGAAAAAAGAAGAGAAAGAGCGGGAAAAATTAAAGGAGTTTTTAACGATCCAGATTCCGCCATTTTGAGAAGGACCGAGTCCTTCAAACCGAGAAAAAATCCCGCCATCGATCAGTGCGCCGCCTTCGACGTGACAATGACCCCGTGCTTTTTTTGAGGAGGGGAGAACGTCCCCTGCAGTGTGCGACAAATTCCGTCATTCTTTTTTATCCTCCCTCCCCTCCCCCTGCCCCTGATGGGTTAAGTAGTCCTCTCTTTCTCTTAACGTTAATCAGGGGGACTTTGGGTGAGGATTGGATGGAGAAAATGGAGGTGAGGATTGGATGGAGAAAATGGAGGTGAGGATTGGATGGAGAAAATGGAGGTTTTTAAGGGAGTAAGAGTTAAGCGAAGAAGAGATTGGGGGGTTAGGAGATCTCCTGTCTTCGATTCGTGCTGGAAAGTTCCAGAAAAATGAACGTTCTACAATTTTTTGTGCGTCTCACATTGTCTTTCTCTCTCAGTCACTCTCCATATACCCTCCCGTGTACCTCTGTTATCCTCGACTCGTTCCCCTCCCTTCTTTCCCCCATTCTGTTCCCCAAAAATCTTCTGAAAAATAAGGGTATACGGGGGGGGGGAGGAGTAAGTCCCCTCCTCCTCCTTTCTTTCTTTACCCTCCTTGGGACGAATTGAAGAATGCTCTACCCTTACCGACCTTACCTCCACCACATCGGAACATATCCCTCCCTCCCCTCCTCTACTTATCCCTCCCTTTCTCCTTTCTCCTCCATATTGCCCTGCCCCGTCACTCGGACACCTGGCTTCCGCAAGGCACACAGCAACTGCCCACCTGGCAACGGAGAAGGGGCGGCATAGGAGGAACTGTCTCTCGCCCTTTCTCTCTCTCTCTCTCATTCTCTCCCGACTGCTGCTTGCCTCCCGCGTTTCTTTTAAAACTTAGGTCCTTCCAAAAAAGAACACGCCACTCTGCTCAACTCTCCAAGTGCGTTAAACCTTCAATGACCAATGAGGTATGCCTCCCACGCAGTGCGAAATAAAAACACAGCCTTCAGCGGATATATTGCGTTCACGGAGCGCAAATAAGTGACAAATCTCGGCTCTTTCTTTGTGTGACGCAAAGGATTCGGAGTCAATCACAGCCAGGGGATGAAATATTAAGAGTAGTTTGTTCTTGCTTAACAAACACAGCGTAAAATATAAGAACAAAACGCAACGGCGAAGGTTCGCCTTATATTTCACAGTTATAAAAATCGGAATAATTTTAAAGCATTATTTGGCGTGCCGCGAAAACATGAACTAGTACAAAGGATTCGTTCATTCCGTTGTATCCTTCATTGTGGCTGAAGAGGGATCATACCCAAAAAGATTTTCACCGTACCTCTGTTCTTGTGTATCTCTTCGACATCCCCAGCGTCTCTCCAACCACGCCCACTGGGCTTCCTAACAGTTTTTGCTAAATTCGAAATCATGAGATTCTTTTAATATTTCAAGCTCCACGTTAAGATAATTTTATTTGAAAATAGCACAGAATCAATCTTAACTGTGCGAGAATTTAACGTAACGCAAGTCTTTCATTATTTGTCTTCAAGGGCTACTAAGCGTATGATTTCTCTCCAGGCATTTTACCATAAACAGTAAAATTTACTTATCACCCTTTACTTTTCTTCTGATCTCGATTTAACGAGTCTTCAGGGACTTACTCCCCCTTCTCGGCATAACAAAGTGAAATCGTGATCAACAGGAGGCGATAAATAGATAATTATGAATGAATGCATGGTTTCTCGGAGACTAGGGAAACACGAATCGTGACCCTTGTCACCTTGTCTCGTCGACCGATCGAAATACAAACTCTTAACTCGAACGCGTAAATTTTAAATTAACCGTAATAACTAATGCCCAGCCGTACGCAATTTGGGTCAACTGATATTTTCTTATTTTATGGTTTAAGGCGTTTCTTGCTTTTATCAAAACCAAGTGGCTGTTGATCGGCTGATATGAATTTTTATTAGTTAAGATATCGAAATTTGGAGCTGCCCAATCAGATTTTGCGGTTTCAGTGTGGGTTATTTACATTTTCTATATTTTTAGGCAAACTTCTATTGCTTGAGGGGAACACGGGAAAGCGATTTTTACGAAAAACATGTCACAAGCACTTTTTGACGAAAAATTAACGAGGTAACCGACGCATGTTGAAAAAATTTGAATCCCCAATCCCCGTACCATCAAAGTCTAGTTTTAATTGCTGGAAAATGGAATTGGGTATCCACTAGTATTTCCACATTCTTCGTAATTATACGATTTCAAAAGGGAATAAGTATTCAATAAACTTCGAAAGACACGTTTTCGAGCATAAGAGATCAAAAAAGAGTAATATGCTAAAGTATTAATATTTTTAATAAACTTCGTGAAGCTTAATGAATGTTGGAAAATTCCTCGGAACTGCAGTCTTGCTTCCCGCTGCACACTTGCTGAAATCTTGAAATAGTTCACCGAGGAAAAAGAAGGAAAACGGGTTATCGCGCCGAGTACGCTGCCATATGGAAACAAGGGAAAAAAACATTACGGCTAAAAATACCGAAGCCTCACCACGTTTGATAAAAACTCTCGAATCGTGACGTATTAAGCCTCAACGTCGACCTCAGCGCCGCCCGTACCAAACGTTCCGATAAGCGAAAATTTGTATCTCGATGATTCGTCCGCATTCGATCCTAATTAGGCGATTTACTCTCGCCCACCTCTCCCTCTACATTAAAAAATAATAATAATAACGTATCTCGCGTCACCGTCGTTGTTTCGCGTTTTCCCCGCGTTTCTCCCGCTCATTTTTTTATCCATCCGGAGATTTTTTCGCCCGCCCGACAACAGCGCGTGGCTCGGCGAAAAGAAATTTAACCGAGATGCTCGTTAGTTCCTTTCCACTCTTCGCCCTCCGACACTCCGAAGGAATAGAGAACTCTGAAGCGAGAGAAGTTAAAAATAAAAAAAAGCCAAAAGAATAATAACATATATACCAAAGATATTTAAGAAAAAAATAATTATAAATCTCGTATAAGTCTGTTCTCCATTTTCTTCTTATTTTTTCTTGATTTTTTCGAAATATTTTCCGAGGCGAAAAGAACTCAAGTGGTTTCAATAGAAAAAGGTCGCGATAATTATATATATATATATATATATATATATATATATATATATATATATATATATATATATATATATATATATGATATCGCGAAAGAGTCGTTACCAAGAGGTTTTCTTCCGCGTGTTGTGCTTGAAAACTAAAAAAACGTTAAATGAATCCGCCGGGATAGGTAGATTAATTAGAATAGTCGGTTGAAAGTTCGGTCGGGTCGGGAGCCATCGTTATCCTTCTTTACCGGAAAGTATTTACGGGAATTTTTCTTGACAAATGTGTTCAACCTCTTTTGTCCCCCCCCTCTCTCTCTCATTCTCTCTTTCATTCTCTCTTATTCTCTCTCTCTCTCTCATTCTCTCTCTCACACTATTTCTCGCTCTCTGGAGCGGGAACTCTCTCTCTCATTCTCTCTCTCATTTCCCTCTCACACTCTTTCTCGCTCTCTGGAGCGGGAACTCTCTCATTCTCTCTCTCATTCTCTTTCTCATTCTCTCTCTCATTCTCTCTTTCACACTCTTTCTCGCTCTCTGGAGCGGGAAGAACGCCGCGATCGTTATTTCTTTTCTCCTGCGATATTTATTTCGACTCGCACAAGATATCGTTGTTTCCACGACTTCTCGGCAGAAATTGCTTCATTCTAATGACGCGGAAGATGTCGGTGAAAAGGGAAGTACTTCGGAACAAAAGAACGGGAGAAGGGGAGGGGTTACGGAGGAGGGGTTAGGGAGGGGGAAAGGAAGAGGGGGGAAATGAAAAAGGACGATGCCTGACGGAGGAAGAACAGGTTGGAAAAGAGGGGAAGAAGAGGAGGAAGAGAGTAAGAGAGGAGAGACGGAAGGAGAAGAGGTCAGGGGAGGAAGGGAAAATGGGAGAGAGAAATCGGAGCAGATTCTTAGAAACGGAGGCAAAAAGCGAGCGAAAGATAGAGGTAGAGAGAGAGAGAGATAAAGCGCAATGAGAATTAGAAAGAAGAAAGGAAAGGAAAAATCGTAGAGAGAATTTAAAACACAGAAAATTAAAGAGTGAGGGGATGGAGATTTACTTTGGGTGGGGGGGAATGACCAACATTTTTTATCGAATTCCCTATTTCCGAACAAAAAACGGCGGTGAACGTAAATGATCGGTAACTCTAACGCCCGTAGCACGAATTTCCGATTAGTCGAAGTAGATATTATTTCTCGTTCATATTCATCCACTCTTCAAACGAATTTCTGCGACTTCGATAAATTGACATTTTCACATCTTCCTTCGGGGTTCGAGTTATTGAGGTGCCACTGAACTTTAAACACGTTAATGATAACTCCAAACGACGCGTCTTTATAAAAATGTATACATTTCAGAGAAAAGTTGTTTAAAAAACGGATCGTTCCCTTCGCCTAACAAAAATATATGGTGCCAATTTTACTGTTCATTTTCACAATCACTTCGCGAGCAAGTAAACGAGGATACAAAAGACAACGACTCGTGGCCGGAAAAAAGCGAGGACTTAAATTAATTGACCGAGTGGGTCACGGTTGATGATTAAACAAAGACATTATTTTTTAACGTCTAAAAAAGGTGGCTTAAAAACTAGCGATAAGTAAGGTGACACTTGAAAATAGAAAAAACGCGATGGACTTAATTTGTTAAAAATAAGAAAGGGGTTAATAATGTCGATCCGTTAAGGATCGGAAGGAAATTCTCAATCATTTTTTCTATAAATGCTACTTCTCCTTCCTCGAGAAATAGGGAAGGAAAGGTAGAACTCCAAAAACGATTGTCATTTTTCTCGAGGTTCTCCGAGCGTAAAAAAATAATTAATTGAAGATATAATACGCCTCGGAATTATTAAAAAATATATAAAACAAAAGGGGAAAATATCCGCATGGAGAGCGTATAATAGAGTGGGAGCGGTAAAAAGGGAATTAGGGAATTAAGAGGGGAGGAGGAACGAAAGAGGTAAAGGGATATTGTGTTTGTGAGAGAGAGGGAGAGAGAGAGAGAGGCTTAGGGAGGGAACAAGAAGGGAGAGACGAAAAGAGATGTGGAGAAAAGGCAATGAGAGAGGAAGGCGAAAAAAGAAGGGAATCTGGCATAGAAGGGTAAATCGAGGTGGGGGGAGGTGAAATCGCGTGGCGACTGGGTGAGGAAGGGGATGAGTGATGGAAGTGAAGATAAAGAGGAGACAGGCAGAGAGAGAGAAAGAGAGAAGCCAGAGGGTACAGCTCAGAGGAAAGAGAGGGAGGGACTATAGAGGTAGGGAGAGAGAGAGAGGTAAAGAAAGGAAGGACGAGGGGGCGTGCGAGTCAGGAAAGGGGTGGCAGGCGCACTTAAGTCTCGTCCGCCTGGAAACAGCATGAGAAGAGCGAAAGGTCCTTTAGTCCGCCCAAAAAAATTAAAAAAGCGAAAAAAATATAACGGGCGAAAATAAAGCGCCACCTACCTTACCTTCCCACCTGACATGCCTTACCTCCTGAAAAAATGCGACCAAAAAAAAAGAAATAAAGCCTGCGGGTCGATGCTGTGATCCGCGCAAGATTAGGGAGATCTAATGCCCCTCCCCCTCCCCTCTCCAATTCCTCCACCTTCCCCATCTCATCCCACCCCCTTCCCACCCCCTTCTCACCCCCTACTCACCCCCTTCCCACCCTCATCAAACCTTTTTCGAGATCATCCCCCTTTGTTCCTCCCCCATAACGGGGAAGGGAGGGGGAGATTCCTCGCGTGTAATATGTCACCCAATACTCAATGCCATGGGTCAGATTCACGGACAATGATTTTCCACGTCCCCTTTTTTTGGAGGAGGGGTGGCAAGGGCAAGGTGAATTCTTATCTGGTCTTCATCCCATTCCAGATTCGTCGGAGTCGTGCCATTAAACCTTCGCGGGGGATTTTTTTTTCTTATTCGACTCGGGAGGTAATTGATATTTTTCGAATGCTACGGGGGAAAAAAGTTTTTTTTTCCTTCGCATAGTTTTTCGGAATTTCTGGAGGAGTCGTCCGAAGCGGCGTTTTCCGCAACCTATCGATCGGCGTCAGTTAAAGGAAAATGTACGTCTTTCGTGGCACCAGGACGCGTACGTGGTTTTTTTCGATCGGTCGAAATACGGATTATACACAGGAAAGCGAATCAAATAGTCGCGATGTTTCTTTTCGATCTATTAATTACATAGGGAGTACGAAAGTGCGCGAGGGAAATGCCACGTTCACGGATTTACCTTTTTTTTACGCAATTAAAACTGCTCGGTGGTTTATGAAACGAACTATTTTTTAGTATATATTTTGAGGGCCCCCTTCTCCATCTCTCCCTCCATTCCCGTCTCCTCGAACCCCGGAGTGGCGTTTTTTATATTAATTTATTCATTCATTCATTCGAGATAAAAAATCAACGCGTTTTCAGTAATCCGCCCGAACGCCTGTGTTAATTATACATCGGATATCTCTCGCAAACCGCGAGATTAAAAAAAATGAACGAACCTTTGTATAAAATAATGATTTCCTCCAAAGATTTTTTTCTGCCGCACGGCGTAAGATTGTTTTTAAAAACCTTTCGTGGAGAAGTTTAACAGCACCGGAATTCGCTTTTCGTTTCTGTATTGTTTCGCGTCCGTAAAAAAAATATCCCCGTATCGAGCGACTGATGGCCGATTCGCGGGAAGCGTGAATAGAAAACCCGAATAATAATAATACTCCGGGAGTTTTTTTTTCCTTCGTTAGGAAAGCGGGCGTCGCGATCATAAACCACAGGTGAAGAGCTACGAGAGGAGTAAACGAACGGAGGAATTTCAAAAAATTAAATGAAAATTTAAAAAACCCTACCTCCTCCTCGTTCCTTCGTCTGCCGTCGTTGCTACGGGCGCTTAGCGACAAGTAACACCACGGTTAGAGACATTGCGGTGACTTAATTCCGACGAATCGACGTGAAATTGAGGAGCTTGGCTTTGTTGCTCGGTGGAGTGGAGTGAAAGAGGGAACGGAGAGAGAGAGAAAGGAGTGGGTGAAAGGATTAAAAAAATAAAATGGCGGGCGTAATAGGAAAGGAGAGGGAATGAGCGAGGGAGTGAGGTTAAGAGGAGGGAGAGAAAAGGAGAGAGGAAGGGAGAGAGTGGAAGGCATAGATTTTTGGTGTACCTCTCTAGGGACCTAAAGACAAGAGTGGAAGAGAGAAAGAGAGAGAGAAAGTATAAACTGATAGGAGAGGGAGGGTGGTAGAAGAGAAAGCAAGACTGAGAGTAGGATTTGGCGAGGAAGGAGTGGAGGAGAAACAGAAGGGTGGGCGGAGGTGGGGATCGGTGAGGCGTAAAGAAGCTTTGAGTATAAATGAGTACGAGAGAAATAAGTAAGGAGAAATCTGGAAGAAAAGTAGAGATAAAGAGAGATTATGAAGTAGAATAAAGAGGATAGTGAGAGAACGAGATAAGAGTGGGGGAGGATTGAAGGAAAGAAAGAGAGGTATAAGAAGGGAAGAGGTGGAGAGATAGATAGATATGCGCCTTTATTTGAGCGAGATTGAGACTAAGCAGTCTCTTCTTCCATCTAAGAGGGGAGTAAGGGAGGAGAGGGAGGGAAAAAATGAGAGGGAGGGGTGCTTCAGAGAGAGAGAGAATGAGGGATAATGACAGTGGTGGAGAGATTGCGGAACAGAAGAGAGTGAGAGGGAGCGAAAACAAGAGGGAAGGGGGTGGAGGGTGGGCGGGAGACGGAGGGAGGAGGGGTAGCGTTGGTGGTATGGGGAGCTGGAGAGGGGCAGGAGGAGTGGCGAGGGAGATGATGAAGGAAAGAGAGCGAGAGATGAGAGTGGTCCGCAGGGTTGCCAACTTGGCGCGTCGGATATTTTTTTATAACCGAGGAGGAGAAACTTCTGGATATACCTGCCCTACCTGCCTGGGCTGGCGCTGTTATAGGTCGGCCGAGTCAGTCCGGAGATGACGATGACTTGAGGCTGCGTTTGCCCCCCTCTACCACACTTCTGCCCTAACCTCTCCCCTTCCTCCCCCGCTCTACCACCAGTACTCTTCGCGCCTCCCCTTCCCGTCTCTCTCCTCGCCTTCTCCTTCAACCGTTTCGACCCTCCACCTACTCCCACCCCCTATATCTCCTTCCCCCGCACTCCCCTCCCCCCTCACTACTCCATTCTCTCGCTCTCTCTTCACCTCCTCCGCCTCCCACAAACTCCACCCGCCCTCCAAAACACGAACTCAGAAGTGGTTTATGATGAGTCGAGGAAAATTCGGTTCCCGGAGACACACGATCTTCATCTTTTTTTCCAGGGCTCCATTTATACGCGGGTGGCAACAGCATCATTGCGCGAATAATAAAAAAATTACTGGAGAATGTTGTCGCGCACATATATAGGGCTAATGATAAAAGCTTCTCGGCTGACAGGAATTCAGAGATATGGTGGATTTTACTTTAAAAATTATGTGAGTGTTTATTTTTAATCCTCGTCTCGTAAAAAACGTGAAGCGATCGATGAGATTGTTTAAGACACATCTACATTACTGTCTCACCCGTAAAGCGCGCGCAAGGCGAAGCTTTAAAATTCCGGTTTCTTCGAAAATTTAATCCGCTGGGAAATATACCGCGCTTAGGAATGACGTCACGAGAGAGGATTCTCGTCGATTATGCCCGCGAGGCATTTACGATTCAATATTTTGACAGGAACTTAAGGTTGAGCGAATTTAAGAGAAAAGAAGCTCTTCTTATCGGATCTGGCGAATTGTGCGTGAGTGACAGCTCTGCAAGGCATTAAAACCTCCCCGTCAATTATTATCTAATTAAATATATTATAATGACGATTTTTCTCTCATTCATTAGTGCAGCCTGTTTTGGCTGTTTACTTAGTCAAACAACGCACTTTTTTCGAAAGAGACTATCTATAAATAGACTTTCCCTTTACCCCTTACGTGATTTGATTTGGAAAAACTCGGCGAAAACCCTCTTCAAGCATACTCCCTCAATCCGATTTTCTATCGAGGCAAACAGACGGAGAGAGAGAAAAATATTCCGGCGTAATTTCCAACTTCGGCAGTTTCCTTATCGATTCGCGCCGGGATCATGAGCGTTCGAGACATACGCGAGCCCATTATGTTGCACAAAAAGGCCGCAGCTCACGAGTCGAGAGTTTTAAGAGCACGTACACACTGATAGCCATTGACGTGAAACGCGAAAAATGATTAAAGATTAACCGATGGGAAAAAAACACGGCGCGTGGAAGTCAACTGTCGAAAAAGACGCTTCCTGCGTCCGACTCGCTGGAGCGAAAAAAGTATATATAAAACGCAACCTCCCTAAAGAGGGTCTCGCTTAATAACGCGTAGTCTATGGGGCCCGCTGCTATCTGAGAGGACACGGAAAGAGTTTAAGAGGGGCATGAAGAGGAAAGGAGTGGAGGAGAGATCTTTTATATAGAGAAGGGGGAAGAGAGAGGGAGGAGTGAGAGCGAAAGAAGAGGCTGAAGGAGGTTGAAGGACCGAAAGAACTGGGGTGGAGAGATTCAGGGGAAGAACTGGGAAACATTGAGGAATTAAAGAAAAAATGGAAGTTGGTGCGCGTTCCCTGGTGGCGGGAAGACGCACCGAGCAGGAAACAATTGTTCGCTTCCGCTATTGACATCCAAGATTACTTGAGGACGCATTGGTATCGTTTCGGTGTTAGAATAAAATGACCGGTAAAGCGACCCGCCAGAGGAAAAATTCGCCTAATCCCTTTCGATGGCGTAAATCGGCGGGAAACGTTTCGCATTGACGGAAAATTGACTTTCTTCGGAGGTAAAAATAGTCGAAAGGAGTAAGGAATGGATTTTAACATTTTTGAAGGAGAAAAATTCTGTACTTGACCGGGAATCGAACTCGGGTCTCCCCTTCGAAAAAGCAGAAACAGGTTGGCTTGATAGCTTGGTCGGTTAAAGCACCTATCCGGCAAGTGTGGACAGGCGGGTTCGACTCCCGGTCAAGCATCGAGTTTTTCTTCTTCTAAAATGTCATAATTTAGTTTCAGCTTTATGCGAACATGCATAATAAGTCATTTCAACACCTTCGTAACTTGAGTAAGGAATGAGCTGCTGAAGCAGACAGTAAATGGCGTTTTTTTTTATTTTAGACAGACGGACAGACCGAGAAAACGTGCGCAACGAGGCAGGATACTGAATCGAATGGCGAAAAATCTGAGTCTCTAACTGCTCCCGTTTAGGAGGAGCTAGCGCGTCAGGCAGACAGACGGACAAACCGAACGCATAAGGATATTTTTTTGAAAAACCGCTAAAAACGTATCAACCTCCAAAAGTACGCAGGTGAAATGCTTCGGAAGGCGTAACACTCGGGAAAAAAACATTCCGCTACCTCATACGCTATATATCTATATAAATCTCCGCGCCAATTTCTAACTCAAATACATCCATCCCTAAAACAAACGCGTCTGCGGCGAGAGGCACCGCTTTATCGCGTCTTATACATGGAATAGGGCGCGGTAAGGAGGGAAGGGGGAGGAAAAATGCGAAGGTGAGGAAGTAAGGGGTTTTTTGTGGGCGCGCTCTTTGCCTCCCATGTCTCGCTGCGTGACCCTACGACCTCTCCCCAGATTATGTCTCGAGGGTTTCCCCCCTTTTACCCTCCCATCGCAGAGTGCCTAGCCTTCATTGTGTTTCGATGTTAGGACGCATTATGTTTTTCTTTAGGGCCCGGACTCGGATATGGAAGACAAGCCACACTTTTCCTTAAAGTCTTTCTTCTGCGCCGCGATTAGGAAGTGGCAGCGAAGGGGGAGCACGTGAGCTGGCGGGTGGGGGAGGGACCGCGACATGATGGGAAGAGGGTCGTGGCAATGCGGGGGCGTGAGGGACGAAAGGGAGTGAGAAGGGATCGGACCAAAGTGTAAAAGGAGCGAGAGAGAGAGAGGAAGGGAAGAGAGAGAGAGTTCCGAGGCGTGGAGGAAGAAAGAAGGAAGGGTTGGTAAAGAAATAGGGGATGTACCGTTATGTTCTTTTTTAGGGTCAGCCCTTGGCCGAGAGGCCACGCGATGTCAGCTCTGGAAATCGAACGTATCCAATGACAAGTTATTAAAAACTGTACAGCCGCTCTCTTCTCTTCGATCGGTTTCCAAATAAAATAAACTGTCCTCGATGGCATTCAAGAAGGTCGCCACGGCTTGCTTTTTCCTCGCGTCCACCCTCCCTCACCACCATTCTCCTCCTCGCTCGTTTAATTTTTTTTTGGCATGGGGTCGCCGGATTTATTTTTTCTTTGTTCTCGTTCTTGCCGGAGCCGCTTGCTTCGGTCATGGATGCCGAAAAATAATTAGAGAAAAATCGCCGATGAATCGCCAAGAGCCGTTTGAGAGAGATCGATTTCGATCCGCCTGCTAGGGGAGGGGGAAGCGACCCCCGCGAGCCATCTGAATTTTGCCTCCACCGCCCCTCTCCTCCCGACGAAAGATGTCGTTTTGTTGGGTTTAAATCTTTGTTTTTTTTCTCCTCTTACGACGTCCCTCCGTGTATGAATAGAAGGTGTTGTTCGCTTCCCATCCTTCAAACCCAGAATGCTGCGATTTACAAGCGTCGACGTTCGCTGGGAAAACTCCATTGTCACCGTCATCGAAACTTTTTCGAAAACCTTTACGGACGCAGTTTCTCCGGGAGGAGGTTTAAACTACGAACATCACCTCGGTAGAACAAAAAACCTTTTGTAAGCGTCCGCGAGAAGTTTTTTTAACGCGTATTTTTCCACGGTTATCCGTCCATTCGTTTTCCGAAAACAATCGGAAAGCTTGTTTTCCCGACGAACACGCATATATATATATATATATATATATATATATATATATATATATATATATATATATGTGTGTGTGTGCATGGCACCTTGAAGTCGCCGAGCGAGTTTCGGCCGACTTTAAACTCGTTCGAAATTTATCCGAGGGAAACAATTCCGGAAAAAGAGAGAGAAAGGGGGAGAGAAGGAAAATAAAAAAGACGGTAGCGTTAGCACCCCATACAAAGTAATATGCCAGTCGTCGGAGAAACAAAACGGAGGAAAAAGCGCACCAAAAAAATAAATGAATCGATAGGGATTTCCGGACTGAATACGAAAAGTCACCGCGAGAGAGAAGAAATCTGGCGACGTATACGCCGGAGACGGGGAGGAGGAGAGTTTCGGGATTTTGCCCCCTTCCTCCGGATGTTTATTTTATTTCGCATGAAATGGATATATATATATATATATATATATATATATATATATATATATATATATATATATGTGTGTGTGTGTGTGTGTGTGTGTGTGTGTGTGTGTGTGTGTAATTACATTTCTTCGAAGCGCTCCTTTGTTTGTTTTTGTGTGTTTTGTTGTTTTTCTCCGTGCGAAGGAGAGATCGAGCGAGAAAAGTCGAGACAAAAGACGACGACAAACATTTTTCGTCGCTCGATCCGTTGCACACCTTCGACGAAAAAAATTCCAAGTGGTAACGCCGTTGCTGGCACGAGACGTGTAGGCATTTATACGATTCTTAATTGGGAACATATAAGTTTGAAAACGGAGGAGAGAGAGGGGGGGGAGAGGATTGAGGGAGAGCGAGAAGAAATGTAGAGAAAGAGGAGAGAGAGGGATGGTTGAGGGTATATACGAGAGGTGAAAAACTCAAGAGAGTGGGACGAGAGTGAGAGAGAAAGATGGGGTGCGACCATACTGATGGTGGAGGCTGGGTTGGGGACGGGTGAAAAGGAATGAGTTGGAGGGAGAACTACTCGTCGAGAAGATGGCACGGGAGGAGGAGTAGGAGAGAGGAGGTTGCAGGATGCGAATGAGTAGGAGGAATGAGTAGGAGGTAACGAAAAAATATTATAATACAAACATCGGATGGCGAGTTGGGAGATAATGGGAAGGAGAAAGAAAGAGAGGGAGAGGAAAAAAATAGTAACGGATGGAGAGAGAGAAAGAAAGGAGAGACGGGTGGGGAGCGACGAAGTGAGAGAGAGAGAAGGGGAGCCTGAGAGAGTGACGCAAAAAATAAAGATGACACGACACGCCTCTTTTAAGAAGGGTGAAGTGGAGAGGGGAGAAGAGATAGGAAAGGGAAGTAGGAAGAAAAGAGGGGAGCGGATGAGTGGGAGAGTAAGAAATCGATGGGGGGGGGGGAGAAGAAAAGAGGGCAGGAGGGAGGATGGAGGAGGATAGCCGACGAGAGTGAGAGTGAAGCGAATAGGGGGTGATGATGAGAATGGGTTGGAAACGGGGATTCGGTGACGGGGAGGAGGAGAGAGAGGGGGGAGGAAGGAAGAAAGGAGGGAGGGTAGGGAGGGAGAGAGAGCGAGAGAAAGGGAGCGAAGTTTTCGGGGGAGGAAAGGAGGGAAGGAGGAGAGATGGGGTTAAAACGTGGGGAGTGGTGGATAAAGAGAGAGAGGGGAGGAGGTGGGAGGGGAGACGTAGTTGAGTTGGGAGGGAAGGACGGTGCCTGAAGGGGTGGCGGATTTGTATACCACAGCGTCCTTGGGATCCTGTGACGAGAGCGCATCCGCGAAATCTCGGCTCCCTTCTCCATCCCTCCTTCCCCCCCTCTCTCTCTCCTCCTTTCCTCCCTCTCTCTCTCTCCAGCTTTGAATTTCAGATTCCGCGCGGAGCATCCCGATGAATGAGAAGCGCCCTCTTCCCCTAATTGGCGGGGTTGGGCCTCGAGGTGGGAACGGGCGGAGAACGGCATTTTTTCGGGGAGAGGAAGAGGCAGAGGTAGGAAGGAGTTGGAGGAGGGGAGGGAAGGGGGGGAGGAGAAGAAAGGGTGCATGGTAGACAACGCGCTGAAAATCCTTTCCGCCAAACCGAACACTCACACCCCCCTCGATTTTTTTCCTTCAGTTTGTACGTTGTTATTATTATTATCGTCCTTTTTTGCCGAAAACCCCTTCGATATTCAGCTCTTTCCTCACGCTATCATCCTCTGTCATCCATTCAGCCATCGCGTCATGCGTCGTGGTTTACTGATTCCGAAGTGCGTCGCCTGGATTATCCCCTCCCCTATCTCTGCTTCTGACGTTTTTTCCTCCCGTAATCCGACCTTGGCAACAGGGGACGGAGTAGGGTTCTTCTTCGTCTCTTCCACTCTCTCGAGGACTTCCAACTCCTCTTACCTACATCTCGCGTCTTCTCTTATTAGCGTCGACGCGCTCGCGTTGGTGACTCGGGGAGTTGGCGATTTTTCTCGAAAACTCTCATAGTGATTCGATCAATGGACTTTCTTTTTTCAGCAGCAAGAAGTTCCTTTCCTTCCGTGGCGAATTTCTTTGAAAAATATTTTGATCCGAGTTGGCTTCATTGCGAGTCACGCCGTCACGTACCCTTCGCTTCACTTAATAAATATCAACATTCTCGACTTAAAAGATGTTTCTCCTCTTTTTAATTGTGGTAACACGCTATTAAAATTCGGCTAATATTGCGAATAAACGTCATTCCAAAGATAGGTAGGCTGGGAAGGTTTCATTAATCGTTAACCATACATTTTGTTAAAGCACTGTCACATATAGTGTATGCTTCTAATAATGACAGAAACACAAAAGTCTTTTATAACTCTTTGGAGAATAATAAAATTATGTAATTATTTTACTTTATCAGGGCAAGAGTTTCAATCAAGGAGATGTTCATTGTAACCACCAGCAGAATGGACCGAAATCTTCTATAGAGACCCGATTGTGTACTGGTTTCGAGTGGTGGTAGGATATGAATTAAAACTCTAGCACCATTTGAAATCAGTGCTCCTATGGGTCAGATCCGTCATGATGCAGAAGAAGACCGTTCTATGCTATGCATTTATCGAAGCGATGGAATATTTTGAGTTGTAGGATATAGTGATAACCAATCGTATGACGGAATCAATTTATATTGTATTAGATAAATCACATTTTAAATAACATTTAAACAACTTCTACCATAATAACTTGTGATTCATGTTTTAGCTACATAACATAATGCTAGAATTACTCATCTAGTTGTTTTCAGAGTGGGAAATGTCAACTAATAAAATGTTTTCGGCAACAAAGGATTGCTTTATATGTATAGATTATTGAACAAATAATTTATTTTGTGGCACAAAATTCAGCATGAGCTACATGCTATAGGAGTGAAGTTGATTGAATACAATTATCAAAATGGATAATTAAGAACATTCAGTTATTAAACTATAATTTGTTTTTCCTCAGATATATTCTTTGTGTTACAATTTGAGAGTTTTCATAAACTTTAAACAATCATGATCCACAATTTATTTTGTAGTTTTCATGGTAATGTGCATCCCAATTTTTTTTATTACAGGCAAGGTAATACAGGCAATATTCCTAAACTACCACAACATTAATGGTCTACTATTACTATTAATGTATATATCATTTTGGAAAATTAGTACATTAATATATTTAAAATATGAATTACTTACGGAAAGTTCCAGAAATGAATCAAAGAAGTCTCTTCAAGGCTTTCATCCCAGATGACTTAACTTTCGCGGCCATAGAACACAGCCAGATGCGCATTTTTGATTCTTTATTGTTTCTATTCACCTGCTCTATTTACGGAAATAAATGAGAAGTGGCTGAGCAGGAGCAAAATCTTGCTTTACGATTTTTCTTATTAATATTTGCTGTGTTTGTTATGTTTGTTACTCAATAAAAGTAAATGAATTCTCCAGAAAGGGCGAATAAGCTGACTGCAAGAATGTGAAGAACACGTCGTTTTAGGATATAATTTGCTACGTAACTTCCAGGAGCTACTTATAAAAATATTGGTATCATGCTCAACCATACATGGTAACTTCCAACCAGAATAACGACGTCGAACCTGGGCTCATATTTGCGAAAATATTTCATAACACCTTCAAGTTGTGCTTAGCCAGAAACGATTTAATTTGACGATATTGACCTGTCCAGTCACGTCCCAACTTTTGAGTTCAATCCCTATTTAACAACTACTCGTCTGGTAAAAAGTCGATTTCATTTATGAAACAATCACTTTAAGTTGTTAGCCATAGTTGTGAATACTTAATGATTTCGAAGGCATGAAGAGCTCCATTTATGTGCTTGTCAGAAGATAATATAGTTATTGTGTAATTATTGTAATTGTATTATAACCCAACATTACTGGAGCTGTATTTGGTGGATATGGTACCTGAAAGCCTGTCCTGCTCTCATTTAGGTTGTCAATGTCATTATGTATTAAATTATTACAACCAAATATTCTATAACTTCAATCACTTTGCATGAATTATGTCAATTGTTTGCCATTGATGTCACCGCAGTCAAAGGACATTGTATGAAATCATGATTTTATCGTGAGCTACTTTCAGTAAAAATAACAAAATGAAGAAATGAATCATCAGCGGGGTTAAGTTTAATAGAAGATATAAGTGAGTATGAAGAATATAAAAAAGAGTTTAAATTTGCATTCACAAAAAATGTGAGGATAAATTTATGTTTAGGTATTTTCCTTAATTCGAGTTACCAGTCTTCTTAACTTAATTCTCCATAATACAAAGAACAATGAGAGTTTGATTTAACCAAAAACTAGAGCCATATTCCATCTGTAATAATAAATAATTATGGTTAAATTAATTCATGAATTAAACCCCCACATAAATATCACAGGCCATTGCAACAGAAGGTCAAAACTTATCTCCAACTTTGAAATTACATATACATATTATAATTAAATGAAGACAATTTTAAAATTTCCCTGATTCTAAAGTATTTGTTTCAGCTAGATTTTTCAACAGATTTACGATAAGTATGTGATAAAAATAATAGGCATATAAATTAGGATAAATATGTATAAAATTACTGCACAATAACTAAGTTGCACATTTTGAAAAATATTAAATTTGTTGCAAAAATGTTAAAATCTGGTTTATAATTACAATTCTGTTATTTTCATAATGAAATGTACTATTTAGCAAGGATGTACCCAGGGGGAGGGGGTCAGGACCCCCTTCCCACTGGTGTACACATATTTGTGGAATCTGCGATAACCATGCTACAAACTTGCTATGTTGCCTCTTGCTACACTGCCACTTGCTGCATTGAGTTATGAAAACTAAAAACAATATAAATTTGATATTATTTGAATAGGACTTTTATTTAATCAATTGCTTGAAATTGGTTTTTGGCCTCAGATCCCCCTTCCCTCCAAAGTAAATTTCTGGGTACGTGCATGTTATTTAGTATGATTTCAGTTTTGTTATTTTTTATTCTCTTCATTATTTGTAATTACTCTCCTTTATTTAACTAAATTATATCTAAAAATAATTTGCATAGGAAAATCTCACAATTTATCACAGCCATTTTGAATATTTTTATACTATTTATTTACTTTAGTTATCTCCCTATGTATATCAGAGGCTTTTATTTGCTAATGCCAAATTCAAATTTACTATAATTAAATTTATTTTTTAAATGCAACTATATAAATAATTTACCAATTGATTCTTAATAGAGAAATTGATGAGCAAATCCTTCTCAATGTTCATAGTGAAATATTTATCCTCTTAATGTAAAATCAATAACTTGAGTGGAGTTGTGCGGCACACTCTCCCAATAATGAGGTAATATTAATTCATTGATACAGTTCAATGTAAAAGACTGTTAAATGAGCTAAAAAATAAATCAATCAACTCCCATTTCTATAATGTTTCACTGTGCTCTTCAGTGGTGGAATAAAATAAGGTGATTTCTTTGACTCTACCTCAGCAAATACACATAAATAATAATTAAAAGCCATTTCACAACTTGCTTATACTGAAAGGTGAGAATAATTTATCTCATAGATAGAGATGTACAAGTGGAAGACATGGGCTAAAATCTGAATTCGTTGTCCTCTTCTCACCCGAATTTATTAACTAAAATAAAATTTTAACTCTTATCAAGCATGTTAAGTAAAAGAGAGCGAGCTACACTGGCAAATATATAAAATGTAAGCGAAGGAAATTCTCCAAAGCCAGTCAAACTGATAAAACCCGGTTAAAAGGCCGGATAAAAACAGATGAACCCGGATAAAAACCCAATACGTATTTCGGCTACAAAGTAACCATCATCAGGGGTTAAAAAACGCTTGAGAGCGTGCCACTGGTCTTGGTTTCGGTCGCCCTCTCTCAAGTCCCCCTTCCCCCGTTTTTTAACCCCTGATGATGGTTACTTTGTAGCCGAAATACGTATTGGGTTTTTATCCGGGTTCATCTGTTTTTATCCGGCCTTTTAACCGGGTTTTATCAGTTTGACTGGCTTTGGAGAATTTCCTTCGCTTACATCTTATCAAGCATCACAAACAGAATACTTAAATTGTATAATAAGATGGGTCTACTATGAAGCAAATAACAAATATCTGGTAAAAAAACATCGGTTACACTCCAGCAAATTCCCAAATTTTGGTTTTCATGTTTTTAGTGAATTAATGCATGGCAGAATGACATGAATTCTTGATATAACATGCTCCATCTGTTCAAAAACATATTAAAAAGCTATCATAAATGATGGAAAAAAAATTTTTAATGATTGTAAATGTAAGTTCAACATCATGCTATAATACGTAATATTAAACATAGTGCATGAACCAATAATGAATTGGGTTTCAAATCACTTCAGTTAGACTTATTGGAGATTGTTAAAACATAATTGTCAGAGATATGCTTTTCAAGATTCTTTCCTCTTACTGGTCAAGTACAAGCTGTGACCCAAAATTTTCTGAGCTGAATTTGTGAACTGTAGTAGCAATACACAGTTGGTGGAACTGGAAAATTTCCCCCTGCCTCTTTGTTGTTGATACTGAATGAGGTCACAGCCATGTGTTATACCTAATTTGTGCTATGCCAGTTTTCACAATAGGTTTCTTTGCCTTTGTCATAAAAATGGTCCCAAAAGTGTATACTGATGGACAAAAATTGTGATGGGGAAATTTGTTCAGATCTCAACCAAGGAATTCAAGAGGATGAAGCATGGGTATTTCAAGCAGGGACATAACTACTATGCCACCAGGTCTGCCACTGTCTGCGATACTGCCCAGGGAGAGGGTGGTGTGCAAACAACTGGGACCCGTGACTTAGAGGTGCCCGAATTCGAGCAGTCATATATAAACTTTCCTGCATGTCTTACAAAATCATATTATAAAGACTGAGCTACGATAGACAATGGAGAATTTGAAAAAATCAATTGCTGAATCTTGACAGCAGAAAATTATATTTATATAAATAGGGTGGTGGGAAATGACGGCAATGGGCCCGAGAGCAGGAGAAGCACCAGGGACCAGGACTTCTCTTCTGGGCCCTGCATCGGTCCAGCATTGCTTACAAGTCATTAGTGAAATTCTTATTTTTTCCACCCACTATAAACTAGCAGGCTGCTCAGCCTTATGAAATTACATGTATATTATTCCTTGAGAGCCATCTGGATGACTCAAATGGAAGACAAAGGGTCTTCATTAGGCATGAGAAAAAAATAGGGAAGAAGTCTAAGCTCAGAATGGTAGAATATAGTTGGTATGTATCGCTTAAATTGTGAACACATTATTCTGTGAGGATTATCGAAAAATCAGGAATATTTTTAGGGCTCTTTGAAGAAAGAAATATTCGGGTAATTTGGTAAGTAAAACTAAATTTTTTTCTTTATTTTACTGCATTATAAAGTGTGCAAGGTATTAATCTTTATTCTGTATTGCTGCTGCTTGTGCAAGGCCAAATCACGGGCCCCTATTAAAAACATCCTGACTTTTGTGATTTCAGTGAAAAATGATGTATTTAACCATAAGAGCTTAAATATATATCATCGCAAAAGTTAGGTTTTTTCACAGATGATCAAGTTATATAAATTCTTGTCATTACATGAACAATAAAAATTGCATTACTAGAATGCCATCGCCACAAGGCATGTTCCTACAGTCCCTGGTGGAAAATCGTCCCTGTAAACACCTCCATTTTAGAAACAAGAAGTCCAAACCAGGACTAATATAGGATGGTTTCCTAAATGATGTCCTGGAATGATTACTTATATAGACAGGAAATGTTTCAGTATGTGTTAGTCATTCCAAGGAAATCTCATATCTTATATATCATTTGTAATTCATAGTATCAATGATAGAGAAAAATTGTAAAACAAATTAATAGAATTAATTAATAAAATGCTAAAAACAATGTCAAAATCTCTTTCTGGCATAATATTTTGCATGTATTTTTTTAAATAAACGAATTTTATATGTTACAGTTTATACACTTATATGTCTGGATCAACTGTCCATTGCTGAAAAGTAATCGAGCGGAAAAGAAAATGACCCATTTTTTCACTTGTTTATGCTCAAGCATAGTTCGGTAATAATCGTCTCCATGGCAACAATCCAATAAAATGCGATTTAAAATGCAAAACCGCTGTTTTAACAGAAATTCAAGAAAATACGATCAATTATCAAAATTCGGTGATAAGAATTTGAATCTAAATTCTTTTTCCCTTAGAACAGTACATACCTCACTCTGATACCACAATTTTAAGATATTTTAAAGTATTAGAGAAAACATCCCTGCACGATGGAGTTGCGACTTCCTATGTAAAACAAATTGGTAAAAAAAGTTCCAGGAATCGAACTCGGGACTTCAATCTTCATCAAATAAAATATAGCCCAGAGGTGGGCCCTGGAAGCACGAGCCTCATACCAAGTTTTATGAAAATCTGTCCATTGGTGCAAAGGTTGTTAGTAGGGGACAAACACACATACAGGACCATTTCATAAGGCTATGTTTCCTTTGGAAACCAGCCTAAAAATACCTAATAAAAAACCGGGAAATCGAAAAATTCATAAGAGTAAATTAGTTTATTAATTAATAAGACACCCTGCAACCATATTAATCATTTTACATTATTATTTAGAACAGAGACTTTCCTAGTTCGTTCAAATATACTTTTACGAGTACGATCTCCTAGCAAATCAATCAATTCATTTTGAACCGTTTTAGCACAGTAATGAACATGGGTTTCAGACGAAATTATTTGATATACATGCTTACTCATAACCAAATCAAACTTGTCTAGTAGTTCTACGAGACCTAGAAAATGACCATTATGTTGTTTAAATAATCTATCTGAACATCCATGGAAAGCTAAATTGTTTTAGGCCAATTATAAGGTTATATTAATTAACGTTTCTATCACACTTGTCCAATGGCTTGTTTCTTAATAAGCATTTGCACATCTTCATCTAAAGTTTTATTCTTGTTAAACCGCGAATCCATTTCAAACCACATTTTATGGCATTTCAAATGTTGAGGCAAGTTTTCATGTTATTTTAAGCATTCCAATCGCTCACTCACTTCATTGCTTAACTACTTCTTCTTAATAGATCAAAAAGCCTACAGCATTAATCAACTTCTTAAAAATGTTTCGCCATTGTTTATTTTCCTATAACACATCGAAATAGAAAAACTGTGATTACTAGAACCTATCGTAAAATTAAAATTATTTCTCCAAGTAGATGGACAAATCATTATAATATGATCGAATTCAGGTCATAAATTATCAGACCAAAGGCTAATATCGTCATACCGCCTTGAAACGTTTGATATAAGATTAAAACCTTGCTTAACATAAACTTATTTTGTCTTACCAAAGAAATGTGCCAAAAGAATGTTCTATTCATCAAATATGCTATTCCTCTGTATCTTGTAAATAAAATTATATATTAAAAAGTATATTTTATCATTTATATCAACATTTTCAAAGCGAGTGTAGAATGATTTTAGTATGGATGTTTTGAAGGGGATCTTTTTGAAAATTTCACGGGGGCCCAAGAATTTGTAGTTACACCACTGATTTCAAGACACCAAATTATAGTCCTTAGTAGAAAATTTCTGAATTACTTAGACCAGAATGGTGCTATTCTCAAAATGAAAGGCGAAGACAAAATTAAAGTTTTTTTATATTGAAGGTATGATTCACTCAAGATTTGTCTTAGAGGGTTAAAGAATGAAACAGCATTCTACTTGGAGGTCCCTTGCAGACTGAGAGATATAGTTAGTAGGATGAGGCCAAATTTTTTGCCATATCATTGGATTCTTCACTATGCAACATCGCATGTGACTTCTTTTTGCTCCTTAAGTTAAAGAATCCTTTGAAAGGACAACACTGAGTCAGTGGAACAAATCGTACAAAAAACAATGTTGACTCTGGGGAACTTACGAAACAGGACTTCTAAAAACGTTTCAAGGCGTGGCAACACTATCTGAAGAAGCACATGGGCTCAACAAGGAGGCTATTTTCATGTGGACTTTGTTGCCAACTTTTCTCACCTGTGATTTTACATATCAGTTTGTGAATTTTTGGGTCACACCTTATATGCAATATTAACTGGAAAACAAGACATTTTTTTAAAAAACAAAATGAAAAAAATTACCTAATTCTCTAGTCAGGGTTCAAGAAAATACTCCAAATATAATGATGAGGATTTTATGGTGAAATATGCCTTGGGTAACTAATGAGGAAAAAGCTATTCATGTATTTTTCTAAGCTATATTAAGTTATTGAATTTAATTAATTTTTTGTTAAAATATAGCCTGAAAAATTTGAAAGGCATCTTATATTCCTATCTTCCAGCAATGCAGTATTATAAGAATAAATTGCAGTTATCATGTTAAAATAAAAAATATTTTAAATAAAAATGTCGTTTTGAAAAACTGTATTTGTTACCAGAAGTTAAATTAGTAATGGTATAACTGCAACAATTTAAAAATCTTCTGAACTTCTTATTTTAATAACATCTTGTCCCAAAACTCTAGTCACCTTACTACTTCACAAGGTGAGGTCAGTTAACAAATATCTTTAGGATGCTACCACGAAATGCCTAACCATCCATTGCTAGATTCTAAGAAAGCACAATATTATAGCTAAGAGAAGAGCTAGAGGTGAAAGTTATTATCTTCTGGTTTATTAGATTCTCTCTCTAAAAGCATTGTATGATGTCAGGAGAAAAATATTGATAACATTAATTATGAATGCATACTAACATCTTTAGTGGTTCAATGTTTTTAATAATTATTTTAATAATCTTGAGCTGATTTAGCTCTGAGTTACACACTGTGCAGTTCAATACTCATGGCTTACTAGACAATGAAATTAATTGTTTCAAAGGGTATCTTAACAAAAGTCAACAGATGTTTTTCCAATAACCGAAAATATGGTACTTGTGACATTAATACATTATAGATAATAACAATTAATATTTAGGAAAACACTGGATGCCACTATCTTAGATAATGCAGCATCTTTAATCTTTTAAAAATATACGACAAGACAACCAATTGGCATAACTCTTTATCATTCATAATGTAAAAGACAATGTTTTTTCACTTTGTGTATGTATGTAAATTATTTTTCAACATGCAGGCTTTCAATCTTCTGCACAAAATGACCATTGATTTTTGTTTTAGAACATTTAAATTTGTCCTGTTACTTTTGTTGGGCATCTAGTACATGTAATAAATGAAACAATACATGAAGATCATAGCTTTCAATTGGTTAAAGCAGAATTTGCAAAATCTTTGCTTTATTTTTGCTGTATAGAGAAATGATGGAAAGGTTGTCTCGGTATATTCACACTATATAGCTTACTTCAGAGCCACAAGGCACCATCCTGATTGAACAAAGTAGGAAGTACCCTTAAATATTAATGCCCATTCTGACAGTTAATACTTAGTCAAAGTAGGATTGAAGGACAGGTATAAATAAAGATCAGCTATCCAATCTTTCAGTAAAATATAATGGATATCTTGAAAAAAAAGGGACATGTTCAGATATTTAAGATGATATTTTCAATATCACTACTTGTTTTTATAGCATTATGGTAATCAGAAAAACGGAACATGCACATGGTATTTTAACACTGTGTAAAAATCCATTCTAGCATTCCATCACTTCAGAAAATTTATGAAAACATTTTATGGTACATGTACAGATAAAAATAGAACACCATGATGATGAAAAAATTGAAGAAATGCTCGATATACCAGACTGTTCAGTGATATCCTACTGCTAGTCAAAATTTATCTACTTGCAAATAATAATAATACACAGAAGATTTTGGTGCTTCATACAACCAATCTTAATGTTAAATTAAATTTGAAAACCAAAATCGTTTAACATGTTGATGATAGTGCCTTAAAATTATATATTTACTGGTGACATTCTTTAGGATTCACCTTTGCAAAAACAAGCATGAAGTGCAGTGGCATATTGGAAACATTTATCCCCATTCCTGTCACCATGGATTCATATTTTGGTCGTGGTACCCCAACATAAGGAGAAGTAATGTGTAATTAAAAATATCAACATTAACAAACAAATTAAATCACTAAAAAAATTCTTAGGTGAAAATTTCATTGAAATAACTTCTTTAAAACTTTCCAAATATATTATTTCTTACCATCTCTTATCTTGGTCACTTCTGTAAACTTGAGTTTATTTAACAAACCTCGTCACTATGTATGCCTTCCTGCCAAATAAAATTCAACTTTCTGCACGTCTCCTAAGGTTAGCCTTTACACGCCGGATTTATTTTGGAGAAGTTTTATTTATTTTATGGAAAAATGATGTATCTCATCAATTACTGGTACTAAAATGTTCAAATAAATGCATTTTATTATAAAAATAATGAAGAATTGCTTATTTCTGATTTGTAGGGGAAAGAAACATCTTGAAAAAATATTATGAAAAATATGTGTGAAAAATTGTGTACCCATACAGGCACATTCAGCGTTTCAAGGTTAATGCTATAATAAGATTCACTAGAATCAATGTTACCAATGCCACATTAGCAATAAACACTGATAGTCCCTGGCATACCCTACTTCAGCTAAAATGCATTTATTTGCGCTTCCATTAAAAGATAAATCCAATTTATTTTTTCCAAAAGGACATCATTTACCCAAAATGCAATTCCTAAGTAAAAAATTGATATAAAACAAGCTGCAATACTTTTGGAATTATTCAGCATAAAAATTTGTTGACCAGGCTTGTATAACAAAATCATAACCACTGAGCTAAAATCAGAATGATTTTGCTACACATATTAATGAAAAAACATCTGAAGAAATGAGATTAAATTACCTGAAAAGATCAAGGTTGTAAGTAGCCAGTGATTTTCATGCGTTGTGATTCGAGAAAATATAATCAGAACAGAAACTCACTGACTTCTTCTTTAAATAATGGATTAAAGTACATATCCAGGTAAATATGATTTTTAATTTTTCTGTGGGTCGAGAAATGAAGTACACAAAGCAAAAAATAAATTCTCAAACAAAACTCTATTGCCAAAAGATTACATCAATCATCTTTGAAAAATAAAGATTGAAAGAATACAAGAAATCAAATTTACATGAAATACACATTCATTTTATGATTTTTCTAGACACTAGCGGTATACCAAATTTACAACAATAACGATGCACTTTGTGAACATCACACGGTGACTACATTATATTTATATAGATACATATCTATATGTACAACAGCTACTGCATCATCCAAGAGAGATTTTGTTATGCAAGAGAAATTACAAATCTCTGTAAGGAGTACAATTTTATGATTACTCATTCTCCATTATTGATATTCTCACTTTCCTTGGTAAAAAAAAGCATTATATCAACCTGAGATTTTTCAAAATATTGGCTTTTTCCATATGGAATGGATACCATTTTAAGACAGCCATTAACATTTCTTAATCAATTCAACAAATGGATTTCTTCACACCTCACTAAATTAGTGTATTTTTATATCTTTGGTGGCTAATAGTTTGAATACTTTTCAAAATGTACTCATATCATAAGACAAGCATATTGCATACATTTGCATCATATTTAATACAAATCCTAATGTCTTTCTTGAACACTGATTCATTACAAGCAAGGTCACTTATCAGCTTACTAAAATAATGGATGGGCACTATGAAAAAGTAAGAACAATATCAAATAAATATCCATACAATGAAATCAAACAAAAAATTAACAATATTCTTAATTTGGCAGGACAGTAATGTTCTATCAAGAAAACCTTTTTAACGTTTACTTAAAGACATTTAAAGATTTTATCCTGCAAAGTAATAGAACTGACATACCTGAAATTTTTAAAATTACATCTTACAACAATGGCTATCATTCTCGTTCATATTTTAGAGTAAATATAATCGAGAAAAATATTCATATTAAACAGATTCTAAAATTCTAAATGTGAATAAAAGTCCTGAATAGAGAAGCATAAAATGGTTAAAATTCACAAATAAAAATCCATTTTTTGAAGGCTTGAGCAAAATCAGTAAGGGAAACAAGCTTTGGTATTTAATTTTAAGATTTTAATAAGATTTGCCAGCACATTTTAATGAATGTGCTGGCAATGATAATGATGAACAAAGTGATTCTTTCACTAAATTCATCACAAAATTAGAAGATGGTGACCATATTACTTAATTTCATGAAATCAAAGTGACTAAATATCATGAGAAACTTTGCATAACACCTGATTAACATTTTTGACTGTAAAGCAACAAATAAAATTCTTCTCTATTATTTGTAACATGGGATTCAGTTTTTAAAAGATTAACAAAAATTAATTTAAAAGTTACAGCAAAGAAATCTTCAATTTTGCCAGTTTCTTAGTCAGATGTATTTAAAATTTAGATTTATCACTACATTCATTAAACTATGATGATGATATTTTTTGCAACGAACACTTAGATACTCTCCACTAAACACTGATTTCTGCCCAACGAATTCCTATTTTAAGAGAAATATTTTTTAAAGTCATAGATGGAAATAAAAAAGGTAAATGGAAAAATAACATGTCACATACGCTTAAATTATAACCAATATAATAAAAGAAATATAACATTTGTGTCCTACCAAATGAATAAGGAAAAACTTAAATGACAATCTAACTTCCCTATACTAACTTAAGAAAAATAAATATCTTTTACATGTACTCGTATTATTAAGCGACTATTTCTGACCCCTTTGGGATGAAGTCACTCACATTAATACCACATTATGTGCTAATTATACTTTCAAAGAACTGTCTATCAAACCTCTTAGATCACAATTCAATTTCAAAACTCACAGGAAAATTCACGTAATTTGATGTAGCCTAAAACATTGATACTGGGTATTGATACCATTGGGTATGATTGTCTACCAAAAGACAGCATGATAAACAAAGTGCTAGTTTTCATAATGCCTGTGTACATTACTCATAAGAAATCAAAATTTAGACAGTGACAAAGACTCCAAGATAAGGTTCTGTAAATATCTATCCATGTAAGGAAAAAGATGCTTGTAATAACAAATCAATGTTGCAAAATACGCCAAAAACTGGGTCATCTACTTTGTGTATGAATAATGAAAAAGAGGTCTTCCCACAAAAGCACCAATTCTTATGTATAATCCACCACTTGAAGTCTTTCAATATATATTGTAAAGCGAATCAATCAACTTTGAGCTACAGGACCTCATTGTAGTATCCATCCACTCCTGACTTAGGGTTACAATAATGAACAGTATTCAGTATCTCCTCACAAAAGACAATAGCCTCAGTTGAAAAACTGTTTATCACCTGAAGCTAATCTTTAACGTTGAATCATTTTCTCAAAGTCTAAAATCAAGTATACAACGTTGACCACACTTATTGTACGGATCACTCACGTTTGAAGTTCCTGAGAGAAAGATAGTGTAATCATGAGAGTCGAAAGTCTTACATTAAAATAAGTTCAGCAACTCTTTTAATAAAACACATTACGTATAAATAAAAGTCTTGCACTGCATGTTCATCATTTTCAGTGAAGTAACTTGCCACATGGTTGACGCTTCCCACAGTGCTGCCATGAACCATCACGAGTAGTACCTGAAGGTGGAGGCTGTCTTGAACCCTCGATTGGAGGACACCAAACTAATCCTCGCCTCTGTTGCTGGGACACTGTTGCTGTACACTTTGATGGTGGAGAAGGCTCTCTGTCTGAAGAGTTGCCACTCTTGGCTTCCTTGGTCATTTCTGCAGCTTGCAGCTTCAGCCAAGTCTCTCCCAAGGCCTTTGCAAAATGGTCATCCACTGTAGAAAAGATAAAAACTTATCAAAGAGGAACTTTTACATGCACTAAGTTTATTATTTCGACAATTCTTTATTCCAAGTTGTATGGGGATGAAATTAACACCACAAAGCATCAGTGGACATAGATATTGGCAATATTACAAGCTTTAACTTTAAATAAATACCATACTCTTGTTTAAATAGTATTGCTCATGCATGAAAAGGACTAAGATGAATTTTTACAAGTTTCATATAAAGCATTTTCACAAAATGTCCTCAATCATGGAGCATCAAAAACAACTGGGTATGTACCTGCAATTCTGAACAAATGTCAACAAGAGCATAAAACAAAATGAACCATCTCCACAATTATTTGACCTATTAGGCATTATAACAGTAAATAGTTTTCATGCTCTGCTAGAACTTTGAGAAGTGATTTTTAACTGCCATATTATTACAAACTTTTATATTAACTTCGCTTTATATATATATATATATATATATTATATATATATATATATATATATATATATATATATATATATATATATATATGTGTGTGTGTGTGTGTTTTGGACTCCATCTAATCTGAAAAAATCCAAAGCTGCTTGCAGGGTTTGAACCACCTCACCATCGCATAAGATGGGTGATTTAGTCACCTCGGCCACCAGATCCTTACCTTGACACTGTGATAAATGTGTATTTGATTTCATGTGGGAAGATAGAGATTAAACAAACTTTTGTCATTGTTAATGCTGTAATCTATTAATAGAAGGCTCTTTATTTTAATTGGTATTGATACGAGCATTCCTACGTTTTTTGAAGGGATATTTCTGCTAATAATTGTAAGTTTTTATTTATCTTAAATACTTTTGGTCTTTATTCACTATTTAAGATAGGTAATACTGTTGTAAAGGATGTTAATTTGAACAAATTTAAATGAAACATTTTAAAGTGTTGTGTTGTAGCTTAGCATTTCTTCAGATAACTATATTTATACAGTGTTTTATATGGATGGTTGATGTGATGTTAGGAAAAGAACAATTTATTATTTTTGTCATTAAGTTAGGTGACTAAAATATGAAATATTCAACAATTTCACTCCTACTAGTATCTAAAGCTGAATTACTCTGAACTAGCAGTACATTTTCGTCGATTTTAAGCAATATGAATGGATAAGTTAGTATTTCCATTAATGAAACAAAATATACTATCAAACTTCTTACTACTTATACACCAAACATTCTTACGTTTGCCACTGAGTTCTCTACTTCTGTCTGCCATTCTCTCAACTGTAAAAATATTAAAGGTTAAATAGAGATCCCCACATCACTCAACAGCTGTTAGACACTTTTGCAACTTTTTACGCCCATGCAAGCTGAAAGGTTATCATAATTATATTATAAAGTTTATTCATATTAAAGTATTAGCCATATAAAAATTCATTTTTATACCTTTATTTGTATCTCCATGAATTTCAAAGTTTGAGTGACTGAAATTCTGCAGGAATAGAAACACCAATTAGATTCTAAAAATGAACCAATGAATCAGTTTATTGGATTTTTCTGGATGTCCTCCATAAGAAGCAGCTATTTATAATAGATACCTATTATAAATAGTTGCTTCTTACAGAAGATATAGGATATATATATGATATAAAACCTGAGGTACTTCTTGAAATGCCACGGATTTGAAATTTTGCAGGATGATAGGTTATTAGGTACAACCAACCAGAAAATTCGAAAATTCCAATTTTTAAAACTTTTAGTGGGTTATTTTTGACCCCGTTTCATTTTGATACTACATAAGAAAAACATGGAAATCTGTGCAGAGTTGCATAAATTTGCATTTTTAAATCTAACAATAATAAAAGGCTACTTCTGTCCCTTCTGTCATGCTATAAAAATGCGAATAACTTGATAATGGAACAGGATTAATTTTTGATATTTGGCAGGAATGATCGATTCACATATTGTAAGATGATGACGAAAAGAAATCTCGAAAAAATTCCTAGGTTCGACTCCAAGGTAAGCCTTTCCATTTCCCATATGATAACACGTAAAAATAGACTTTTTGACTTGCAGGCTTTTATTCTTTTTGAGATCTAAATTAGAAAGAATCCACCTAAGATCTTCGGATCTAGCCCATTTTAAAGAAAAACTATGAAGTTTCTTATTCTGTTCATCTACTCCCGCCTACAGTTCGAAATTCCTCATGTTAAATGTTCACATATTTTGGAGAAATATTGCCATTTTAACGGGATGTGAACCCATTACATTGTTAAATCACGAAATCCTATTGTTATTTCAATCTTTATGGGTGAAAGCGTGCTTTAAATGCTCTTGCAATTAGTATGAGAGAGAGAAATTCTTTTCATAGCAATGAATGTAAACAACATTCGTTGCGTTATTTATGAAGAGTACATTTGAATGTAGAATATTAATCATTCACATATTAAAATTAGGTACTTAGAATCATTGTAGGAGTTTGAAACTTGAAACAATGAAAGCCTAAAAGAACGAAAGTTTATTTTCTTGCCATCCAAAGAAAGTCAAGGCATATTTGTTCATTTTTTATTTCACAAAAACCTTTCCCATTGAATTTCAACAGGCATCTCCCTAGTTAGTTATAATTCAGGTAGAAACTCGTGACAAAAACAATTCTATAGCTAAAAGAATGAGGTTTCTTATTTTTGAAGACTAAATTCAAATCTGTGCTGAATATGTTTTTAATCGGAAAAAAGCAGATGCTCAACAATAAAGAACTTCAGCTACCATAGCAACCAGGACAATGCTCTTCAATGGGAATTGGCAATCCATATTATAATAGCATCGCTTTAATGCTTTTTAATAGGGAAATTCTTATTGTCCCATTGATTTCAACCAAAGATGTGTACATATGATGACATAATTTTAAAACACAGCCTTGGTAGAGGGGTGGTTAGTGTGTCTGGCTCCCAATGCTAGGTTGCAGGTTCAAATCTTACCGCGAGCATGGTTGTATGTGTTCGTCTTTGTTAACGTTATTATGCTCATTGTAAAAGGCCATTAATGGCTGTTTATGAGCTAATATAAAATAAATAAACAAATAAGTATGTTATTAAATAAAAGAACATTACTCCTTTCAATTATGGGGGTTGATTAACTGTATATAATAATAACTTTAATTTAGTGATTCTAAAGAGTGTGAATTGTATTGTAATGCAATTGATTTAAAACTACACCGTAAACTTATAACGGCGTCAAAATCCAAAAACAAGAAATATTAGAGAATTATGAAAAAAGTAATGTCGTGTCGGAGCTGAAATTTTAAAGTTATGAGCTTAGTGCAGATACCCAAATAAACATTTGAAAATCTTGATGAATAAGTTGTTGCGGCCGTTAAAATTATTTAAAATTTAAACAAATAGATTAATATTATTTCACTTCTAGATAAGCTACAACTTTAAAATTTGGCAGAAATGTGTGGCTTTAGTACCCTACTGTGGAAAAAGTATAATATTCTTAAAATTGCAAATTTTAGAGATTGTTTTACTCTATTATTGTGACATGAGGAAAGAACAAAAATCGGTGCAGAGGTGAAATCTTTAGAATTAAAAAAATATTTTCAATGATGAAATATCTCCCTGAAAAATGAATGTTATTTCAAGATGAGATGAAATGTTTGCAGAATGCAAGCACCTTTTACTAGTATCATTATAAATAGCTGCTTCTTACATATATAGGATATATCATATAAAACCTAAGGTACTTCTAGAAGAGCTACAGAGCTGAAATTTGGATGAAAGATAGGTCATTGGGTACAACCTCGGGAAAAAATTACAGAAGAAGTTATATTTCAAGGGTGTATTTGACCCCAAAGTCCAATTTTAAACACCCATATGAAAAATAAAGGTTGGTGGCTTGATTAACTTATGGCATGATCTATCATCAGTGGGAAAACTCCTTCAGCCATAAAAGTTTATAATAAACTTTTATGGCTGAAGGAGTTTTCCCACCGATGATACCCATAAGAAAAGCATTAAAAACTGTGCAGGGCTACATAAAATTGCTTTTTTAAATTATTTAAAATTAAGATACAAAGTCAAGACATGCACAGTACTGTGGATGAAAGAATGAAGCTTATTTTTCTTGAAGACAAAATTCAAATCCATTTGATTATGAAAGTTTTTTCGGTCTTCAACAATGAAAAATATAAACTACCATAGCAACGACTCCAATGCCCTTCAATGGAAATTAATTTTCCATACTACAAGAGAATTTAGTACTTATACTGCATTATAGTCCATTTGATTGCAGCCAACGATGTATACATATGATGACGTGATATTTTAAAATTAATTTCTTATCCGGATATGTACTAAAAGGCACGGATGATGACACCATAATCATAACACACAAAATATCCTAATTTTTACATAAATTTTAGTGTAACATATAGGCTATTGTCTTAATGATGATTATAGTTATTGCTGAAAAAGTGCGATCTGAACAATGAAACTTGAAATTAAAAAACTTGGACGCAATCCGATTGCCAGAGAATTTTAAATTCCAGATAGATAGCTTAATTTAGCAGAAAATGAAAACTATTATATTATTTAAATGGGTGGTTCAAATGCTGTCATGTCGGTTTATTTACAAGTTAATATCTTGGTGTAAAGTGATTTTTTAAGCACTTGCAGTATGCAAGCACCAACAACTCGTATATACAAACCCAAAACATGAGGCATGGGACACCTAGGATGTACGTTTACAAGATTTTTATATTTTTTGTGCAAAAGTTCCAATGGTTTTAAAACAGGATCAGAAAGAAGTGCTACAGACTATTTCTCAAAAAACTGATTAATAAGATAAGTGAATGATCAACTGTTGCTTCTCTATTTAGGGTAAATACAGATTATAAATTAAGTAGCATTACAAGGTGTATTTATCTCAAGATATTGATTAAGTCTAGTTTCTGAAAATTGCAATTCATTTAACTGGTTCAAAAATATGAATTATGGAATATAGCAAGATAATAAATCCAAAAATGTCCAGATACATGGATAAATGGAGGTTCAAGGTTAACAATGTATGAATGAAAACAATATCTATGGATAGAAATTTATCCTGAATTCGAAAAATATCAAAAAAGAACCGACATTATTTTTAATTTAAAATTTATGATATCATAGTTCTTCATATGACATATAAACCATTTTACGCTCATATTCTCAATAAGAAAACAATCATAACCGTCTAGAAAAAATGTAATATTAAGATTCATATTAAGGACCATTTTAGAAGAGTAGCTTCTCAAAATTAGTAATAAGATGCAGAGTGGCTAATAGTTACCTGACATTCCAGTAATGGTGACACTATTCCCATTGTCCCAGCTTCCCTTTCCTCCACTGCTAGCCGGAGCAGCTGATCCAGATGAGGAAGATGAAGATGAGGATGATGAACCTTTTGGAGAAAACAGATGAGCGTAGTCACTGCCCAATGAGCGCCTGAAGTGCTCATCTATTACGGGATCACAACTATCACCTAAAATAGGGATAAATGATTGGAAAAATTCATGAGAAACTGCAATTCTATAAAAAATAAAGCATTTCATTAAATAATTAATTTCATTAAAAAAGACCATCAATACAATAAATATGAAAACTCAAACTCTACGGTCATCACATGGAAATATAATAATGATTCTCATTTTCAAGGAAATGATTGTAATTGGAATATAATGAGAGGCAAGTTTAAAACACACCATAAAAGCTAAATATTGAAGCAGACTAAACTGTAATTCTTGTTTAATATATTCCAGCTGGGCTCATTAGCTTGTATTTGGATGATATACGAGGGGTGTTCGAAAAGTTCTAGGAATATTGTAGAGAAACAAGAATTCTTTAACCAATTAAGACAAAACTTATTTACAATGTAGATAAATGTGTAATCTCTAAAGTTTTAGAAATTAATTCAGTTGCGATTCTTTGGTTGTCTTGTAGTGACCATATTGTTAAGTGCCCTTAGCCCATAATGTAAGACGCAGTGAAATCTCACCATTTTGTTATTTTCTTTTTGTGGAAGGAAGGAGTGAAGGCAGCAGAAATAGTGAGACATTTGCAGGATGTTTTCAGACTCATAAAGCACACTTTACTTTTGGGTAGGACTATTCAAGAGTGGCCGGCAGTCTTGAAGATGACCCTCAGACTAGCAGGCCTTTGACCGCTCTTAATGAGGAAAACATTGGGGCAGTTGAAAAATTGGTGTTGGAAGACCGACAAGTGACCATTCAAGAGTTCAAGAGATCTCTGGAACTATCGGCATTGGTCTTGACTCTCTATTCATGAGATCCTACACAACCACTTGGGCATGAGCAAAGTTCCTGCCAGATGGGTACCTAGGCTGTTGGAGCCTGACCAAAAGATCAACCATATAGAGACAGATATGTCACCAGCTGCTGGGGCTAGGAAGCAATTATGGTGTAAACTTTTTGCAAAGAATATTAAGCACAGACAAATCTAGACTGCCTTACTTCAATCTTGAGACCAAAACTCCATCAATGGAATTGCAGCAGTCTACTGATGGACCTCCACTCAAAGCATGCTCTACTCCATCTGTTGTTAAAGTTATGATCACTATTTTCTGGGACTGTGAAGGGATTATTCACATTGAAAACCTTCTTAAGGGAGACACTGTTAATGCAGCATACTATTCAGGGCTATTCAAGGGTTCTGTATGGCAAGCACTGACTCAAAAACGGCCAGAAAATCTTCGCCTACGACCTCTGCTGCAGCAGGACAATGCCAGGCCTCACGCTGCCAGGCTTTCTATGGATACCATAGCCAATCTTTATGGGGAGTTGGTTCCTCATCTACCCTACTCTCTTGACCTAGCACCCAGTGACTTCCATCTGTTCTCAGAATTGAAGAAACCACTCCGGGGAATAAGATTCTCTTCCATAAAAGAGCTGAAATCGACAGTAAATATCTGGATCAAAACACTCCAAAATAGTTCTTTAATAATGGATTCCAAAAGCTAATTTCTCGTTGGGAATGGTGTATTAAACTAGAAGGCAACTATGTTGAAAAACTAAGTCTAAATAATGAAGAATAAATCTTTTATTTCATCTTTCTTGAAAAATTCCTAGAAATTTTCAAACCCTCGTATTTTTAAAGGCATATATGGTGCAGATATTTATTTCTCAATCTCTACATAAGGGGTTTTCAACCTTTCTTTGCTGATATACCCCTTAGAACATTTTGCTAATGGTTGCATACCCCTTAGAGCAGGCATGTGAAACACATCACATAGTGATCTTCATGCATCATGTTCACATTTTCCATGCAAAATTAACTTGAAAAAATTTAATTTATTAATTATAAATGTATATAATTATCATCACAGAATTTAACAGAAAACTACATGATTCCTTTACTGGATTTTCTTAAAAAGCCTCAAAGAAAATAAATTTTAAAAAATTTAGTGTGGCCATAGGGGATATTTTTAAATGAGTTCTTACCCTCGATGCTTTTACAGTTTTAAAACATGTCACATTCCCACGACTTATAGACCAATGAGACATTTCTTTTTATTACTTACTACCAACCTTCTTAAACGAATTTAGTATATAAATCAAATCATGATTTTTTTATAAAAGAAATAATTTTAAATATATTTTTTAATAAAAAAATTTCTGTAAATTTATTAACTTAAAAAAAAAATCTGTAGGAAATCAAATAATTCTGCATCTGAGTATACTTGTTTATCCATTACTATAAAGTCACAGTATGAAAGCACTCAAGAGTAACAGCAATAAGACAGTTTGGCCCAATGAAATTAACCCAAACAGTAGCACAGAAAAAATATCTCTATATCCATGAATATGCTGTTATCTAGCATCTAGTGGTATTTTTGTAAACTAAACAGTCATAGCAGACTGGTAATATATCACGAAAGATGTATCACAGTGGCTGCCACCATAACATTTGCGTGGAAGTGTGGAAGACATTCATGAACATCACCTGCACGGAAGGCACCTACCAACTAAGACAGCCAAATGTCTTTAGCACTCAAAGTGTAAAGGTGTGGTGATTTACTTATCTACATAAAAGGGGGCTATTTCTCATGCCAATGGAAATAATTACCATATGGCAACATGCCCTACATAATTCTTATGTGGAGTGAACTGAAAAGAACTTTAATTTGTGATCAATTCAACTGCACTACATTACTTATGTAAGAGGAACTACATTCTAAGTTATCTGATAAAGGATTCACATTCTGGGATATTTTATTCATAGCAACTTAAGAACTAACTAATCCACCTGGGGAATAAAAAATGCAGCAATAGAAATTAGGATTGTCTTTTCGAGAAGATATTGATGGAGGTATATTCTCCATTAACAATCTAGAATTATTCACATGGAAACAGATAATTTTCAAAGGCTAGTATACAATGAAAAGAATTTGTGAGAAGTGCCTGAAAACAAAAAAGACCCTCAGCCCTTGGTGAAAGAAGTTAAGGTCTATTAGGCATTATATCTTTAAAAAATGAGCATCAAACATTATAAAACCCTTATTCTCTTGGTCATTTTGTCAATAACACTCAATATCTTCAGTCAAGTCAACGAAACTTTGCGTAGGCTCCTCATTTTTCCTCAGGATTGTCATAGGCAAAAAAATTCCCCAAAAAAAGACCCAGATTCAACTCCAGTAGATAATTTCTATTTCTCATAACAAATAAAAATCAATTTAGCGACGTGCAAGCCTTCATTCTATTGTTCATTAAAATTAGAAAACTTGACCCTCGATCTTCAAACCAGAACTGTTCTAAAGGAAAATAAACAAAGTTTCTTAGTCTTATTGCCATTTGTCTCCCTCAGTCTGCAAACACTCGAATTTAATGTTCAAATGACTTATTTTGGCAAAATTTAACAATTTCATGAGGATCTGCCTTGACAACCACGCCATCGTTGAAGTCGAGGCCCCATTATTATCTCAGTACGAAATTTTAAGTTAAATAATAAACCCATCATATTGATGGGTTTCTATACTAGTTTAACATAAAAAGAGTCAAACTGTCATTGCTTCAATTTTTAACAGCACCCTATTAGGAATAAAATATCAACAATTTCAAGAATTCTACCATTGAATAACCAATAGTTTTTTTAAAAAATCTATCAAAAGAAACATTTTCTGACAAAGATGCTACATCCACATACTACTGTAAATTACATAACAACCTTAGCACTTTCTTCAAATAATGTGCTTTATATCGCACTACAATAGCTTCATAATAAAATTCAGACAAGCTTAAGGGTCAATAATCTCCAACATTAAAAATAAATAAATATCCACTTTGAAAATTAAACTGTAGGAACAAAGAAAAACAATCAAAATTAGCCGATGAATATACAAAACATACACAGCTAAATGTATGTACAACTAGGGTATTTATGATAACAGCATTAATGTGAAAGCATAGAACAAAAGGGTCTTACCCGAGATCATTTCTCTTCTGTGACCTGGTTTGACATTTTCTTCATCGGACTCCTCGCTTTTTAACTTGCCAGGAATGCTAGAGAAGGACTGAGGAGAAATTGGTGCTGAGGCTGGAGGCGGAGATGAAGAGAATGAGGGAGAGGATGACTGGGGGAGGTTCAACCTCCCTGCACCTGGTGCGCAGGTAATCACCGATGGTCGCTGATACTGAGGCGGAGGGGGGCTGTTAGAGCCATCTGATATGGTCCTGCAATCCCTTGGTTGTGTCATATCCAGAGGAGACTCAGCCCCTATGGGCCTCTGCCTTCCCTCATAATTACTGCCATTCTCGGGCATCTCGTCTTCGGATGTCACCTCCTCAGCCTTAGCCTCAGATTTTATTGCAATATCAACTCTAAGGAAATGAGAAAAATCACATTTAACAAGAGATTGAAAGAAGGAGATAGTGATGGCAAAACACTAACACCTAGAAATAATTTCCTTGAACAACTACAAAATTTACCCCACTAAAAGACAAGGTTCATTCTGTATTTTCCAATCCAAGGTTGGGGTCATTTTACATTTGTGAGCAATGAATTAAATAAAAACAGTGAGGGTGGTCATGACTAGTCTAGCATGGTCAAATCACACTGTGCACATTGTGATGACAATTTTTCGAGACTTGAATAAAAAAGTTCATATAATCTTTTTTAATTAATTTGCTTCAGAATACCTAACAAATGATTTTGTCCTCCAAATTAGCTTCTGTAAAGGAGGATATCTTATATTTGAGGCCTTCTTACAGCTGGGTATGTATGGTATAGTATGTAAAATATTAGAGAAGAAATGATAAATTACATATAAACATAATCCAGTTTTATTCATTGTGCATTTGGAATGTAAATACAAAATATTTTGGGATAAATTGCTAGGTAGAATGTATATTGGGTGGATTAAAGGGAGAAAAATTTCTTTTATAACAATCTAATTAAAAAATTATGCATTGGGGTGTGCAGAATTACCAGAATTACACTGGCATTACTGCCGAAAGAATCATTTAAATAATTTATAACAAAATAATGTGGGAATTTTTCATACAATATCAAACATCTAAAAGTGGTGTGGTAATGGCTTATGAGCCCATTATACTCTACTCATGTGTATGAAAATTTTTAATTCAGAGTTTGCCACCCCACCTCTGCATAAAGCGATAAATCTGCTACTCAAATGATGTTTATCTTTTCTAGAAAACAATGAAGAATTATTATCCCATAAAAAAGTGGAATGCACAAAAATCATACATTAGATTAAGATTTCATAAATGCTTTATTCCACTGACAATCTAAAGCAGTGGTTCCCAAACATTTTAATTCATATAACTCTCACACAAATTCATGTGACATTCTTTACCACCTACATTGAAAATATGTCGTAGAAATGTATTAAGTACCTTTTTTATTGTGACGTTAAAGTCGTGAAAGTATTAAAAATGAACGAAACAAATTATAAAATATAAAGCAAGAGGTAAAATAAATTTATTCGCAAAATTTTTTAAAAAATTATGGTTTGAATACAACTCTTCGTCAGGGGGCGAGGGAAACTACTTCGCTCATCTAAACGAACCGGTCAAAAATGAAACATCAACCGTACGTATCGGTAGGTTCAATTTTAGAGAGCCCGTAGCCCCAGTTCCACCCTCCCCTCTCGCCAAGTTGGCACCCGCGGCACCGGTGGCATGCATATAGATCGGATGAGGGGATAACATTCCAAGACCGAAAATTCCACCGCACACACACACACGCACAAAGGTACGCCCAATGCCAACCACGAGTGATTAAGAAGCCAGACAAAAATTTACAAACCAAAGAAAGTATTTACCATAATTACACGGGACCTACACGTCGGAAACAGAAGCTACCCCTATACTTTACATTTCAACTTCGCTTAACTCTAATTGCAGAGGTCTTTCCGAGCCACCGGATAGGAGGTTAGGGAGATAGAAGAGAAAAAACATCGTATCCGAATCCATCATCCGATTCGCTCACTCACCCCCTTATTTCCCTCGGAGCATGGGAAGGCTCCGTGGGCGGTTTTCCTCTGCCTCCGGCCTCGCCGTTGGGTGCCGCCGCCGGGGCGCCGCCTCCCCTGACCGACAGTGGCACCAGGAGGAACAGTTTGGCCGCCGCGGCCGCCGTCGAACCCACGGAAGGTAGGCGGGCCTCGACGCCGGCGGCTGCCTTTGCAGACGCCGCGGCCACGGAACGCCTCTCCTTCCTCCATTTCCTGAGGTGCGGAGGTCCGGAGGATGGGGGCGGCGACGAGGAGGCGGGAGGAGAGGAGGAGGCTGAGGGGGCCGCCGCGGCCGAAGCAGAGGAGGAGGTGACGAGCGCCGTTCCGCTCCTCGCACCCGAAACGGAATCACCTGCGGGAGAAAGAGGCGTGATCGATCGGTCAGTGAGTGGTATTGAAGAAGCCACCCGTGTGAGACGATGTTAATAGGAGGCAGGGGCGGCCCGAGGAATTTTGGCGCCCCGGGCGAGAAAGCACTGCAGCGCCCCCCTCCGTTAATGCTTGTTGAGATATTTACAAAATACATGTTAATTTTTTCATCACTCCGTAAAAATTATTGATAATGAAAAATTAAAAGGAATGCCATCAAGATTTTAGCCTGTTCCTCGATATAAATTGATATCCAATATTTATTCAATTGCAGGTAATGCATAGATACATGACCGGGATAGCGCCCCCAAAACTTTGGCGCCCCGGGCAGCCGCCCGGCTCGCCCGTAGCTCGGGCAAGCCCTGATAGGAGGGGCGATGAACGGAGATATATGAGCGGATGGGGATGGCTGGCGTAAAACGTCTCGAATTTTCGGTCAGATCTCATACTCAACCGTATCGTAGGGAAACTATTTATGTAATTTTTTTACGTTGAGCGTGTTCAACAAGGATTTAAGCCTGCAATTTGCTATAGTGCAGCAAAAATAATGGAAAAAAACTTTAAAGCTCCTTAGCATATCAAACAATAATGTAAGATTGTTATTTGCCATTGTGTCGCAAAGATAACAATGACAAAAACTTCAAAACTCCTTTGCGATAACACGAGTATAATACAAGACCTGGCGATTGATGAATTACCACTACGGAAGATTGCTTTGTATACGAGATACTAGTTCATTCAAGCGTTTTATGGATACAGAATTTACCCAAATCATTAATCGGAAAAAAGGCATAAGGTGTACTCGGTGATTCATTTTCTGAAATCAGTTTTCTTGACGTAATAAAAAAACATCTCTCCAATAAATCAAATTATAGAGAAAATACCTATAATAAATGCAACACACAAACTTTCTTCTCTTGAGGCACACTGCGCCAAGATTCAAAGCAACGTGAATTTCGCAACGAGCCCTTTTCTGTAACGGCAAGCAACCAACACATACCAAATATAATACTGTCTCTGGTCTCGGGCTCTTGTGACCGCCCAGCGATACATTTTGAAAAAGAAAAAAAACGCAAGATGTAGAGAGGGGGGAGAGAAAGAGAGCGAGAAAGGAGGAAGGGTTTAAATTCCTCTATCATAAGATTCAAGTCAAATCCTCCGGTATTGTCCAAAACCATTCATTATAAAATCTGGTCTTAAATCTCTCGTCTTGATGCAAATAAGAACGGGGTCGGAGACTTAGGAAGACATTCTCCCGTTCGCCTCACGGCCATCCAAAGAGAGAAAAAAGGGAGCGAGAGAGAGAAAGATGACTATCTCCCAGAGATGGAGAAAAATAGGATCACAAAACTCTTCTCTTACTCTCCTCCATCTTGTAACCTTTCTCTCTCCCTCAGCCATCAACCTCACTCCATCCCTCCTCCTTTTCCTCTCCTCTCTCTCTCAATCTCCTCCTTCCCTTCAAGAGAAAGAAGACGAACGAATGCCCTCTCATGGGGCCTCATCGCATTCGGGTGTGGTAGGGAGAGAGAATGAATCTTAAAAGCACCGGCGTGCCTAATTCGGACGTCAAACTACCCGTGTTACGCGCCGACGCCGGAGCGGCCATTTGAAACGAAAGAGTGGGGGGAAAGGGGAGAGGAAGGGCGTGGGGTGGAATGGGAAGAGAAACAAAAAATATAGGGGCTGAAAAAAAGCCGAAAAACGAAAAGAGCGGCGTGCGTGTGTGTGTGGGGGGGATTGATGGCATTTAATAGGTTCGAGCGTTTTGTGTGGGTCGGAGAAGGTAAGATTCGCCGGAACGAGGAGCTACCTGCGTTCCGAAGATGATTCCTTGCCCCCTCCCCTTCCATCCTTCCACGCATATCCCGCTCACACCACGCCCACTTGTTCCAGTATCTCCACCTTCCCAATTCCACATCCTTCGTCCCTCTCCACTCCGAGCATCCCCGCCACTCCCTAAGTCATTTCCTCCCTCCCTCCGAAAACACTCATCCCTTCCGAGCGCCCGCGGGCTAACATAGAAAAGATGAGGAAGAAAGGAAGGTATAAGAGGGTAGGAGGAGGTTAGCAACAAATGATACAAAAGACTTCCTGCGCTCTTAAAAGCGCCCCGGGAGGTTGCTAGTATGACAATAGAGAAAAAAAAGTTCGGTAAAGCGTGAGGCTGTGGGGCGATATTTACCGGAAAATGAAGTAATATCTTCCGGTGCGTGGGTTCGTGAAAAGTTCGGCTCTGCCATAAGAGCAGTCGAAACTCATGAACGTCGATACCGATTTCTAGAGAAAAAACAGACGCGTACGTACGGTATTCAGCGCGATCCAATCGGTTCAAGTGTCGTAATTGACAGACAATAAATAACGCGCAGTTTCGATATTAATTTTTCCACTAAAAAAACAAATTCAACATTAATCGAGGCCAAAAAACGCCGATTTTTCCGTATAGTTAATGTTTAAGACGGCAAATGTAACGCTAGGAAAGCCAATCCGGACGGCATGCGAGAAAAAGACGAAGGAATCCAATTTTAAATAAATTAACGGACGGAAAGGAAAAAAACGGAGACAAACAATCTTAAGTATAATTTGCCGCATGTCTTCATCCTCGAAAGACCGACGGCATTTGCTGAAGAAGTCGACCAACAGACTGCTTCATGTAAAAGAGCGCCCGAAGCGAAGGGAAGAAAAAATCTCCTTTTTCGTTCTTCCTTTCGTTCTCCCTTCGAAAGAGGGACAACCTTATATGGGGTACGAAACCGCAAGAGAAGTTTCAGAGAAAAAAAGGCAGAAGATGGGTTTTGGAGAAAGAGAGAGATGGAGGGAGAAGGGAAAAATTATAGGAAACAAAAGAAGGACGAGAAGAAAATGGAGCGAGATTATGGGACGGAAAGAGGTTTTGTTGAGTCAAGAAAGTGGAATAGAGAGAGAGAGAAGGGAAGAGAGGAGAGAAAATGAGACGAAATGAAATAGAGAGAAAGAGGAGATAAAAAAGGTAATAACTCTGTGTAAATGGGATGGAGAGAGAGAAAGAGAGAGGGCAAAAAAAAACGCGGGGAGGAGATATGGCGGGTAAGAGAGGTAGTCAAGTCGGTAACGAGCAATACGAGGAGCGCTCCCTCGTAAAAAAAAGATAAGGATTTTTATTTATCCGCCGTGTCGTTAGGTCCCCTAAGTGCTACCTTACGAATAATAGTTTTCGTGATGACGAGAAAAAAGAGACTAGCGGCCGTTGGAATCTAAGTCGCGACATCGTCATTAGGCGGTAACAGTGCGGTAAATTGTGAGGAAAAGATGAGTACAAAAAAAATCCTTTCCGCTGATAGGTGTCTTGCTTTGACAAGCGATTTAAAAGTTGTTACTCTCCGAAACCGGGCTTCCGCTCATATGTTACTTGGTAGTAGTTTCCGAAATTCTTTAGAAACTATAAAATTATCACCGGAACGCTTTGTAAGAAGGAATACATTTTCGCTAAGGCGTGAAATTTTGTTCAAGGATATCTACATCTATAAAACATGTATTGTTGTTTGGACGCTTCGGAACCATATTTAATCTATTGTGACGACTTCGACATGTTTGATGATCTGTAATTTCTTCCGGATGTTCCATCGTTAAACAGTGTCGATATGAAAAAAACATTCCATGGATGAGTGAAATACAATGATAAATTATAAGTATAGAGTAAAAAAGTAAACGAAATTTTAGTTACATGTTTAGAAAAAGCAAATCTGTATTTCAACGCGCGTAATATTTTTATGGCGTATCTGGCGGCGAATAAAGTTTCTTGAGGTCACGGCGAGATTTACTTCGCACTTTTTTTTACCTTTAAGAAGAATCGCGAAGATGGCGCATAAGAAGAAGAAAACCCAAATAGGTAGGAAAAATGTATGTATGTATGTATGTAAGAGATATTAAGTTGATGGATAAAGGAATAAGAAAGAATGAGAAAGAAGGTAAAAAAGCCAGAGGTATTCCGTATGAGTTGGGTGAGAAAGGAAGCGATGGGTGGAGATAGAGAGCGGAAGAGAGAAATGGGGAGACTGCGAAATAGCGAGTGCGAAAGAGAAATAGATAAAGAAAAAGGAAAAAGGAAAAAGAGAAAAGGAGAGTGCGAAAGGGCGAGAAAGAGAAAATCCGCGAGAGGTCACGATGAATTGGATGGAGCCGCGATTACAAAGAGAGTAAGAAAAATGGAGAGAATATGTTACATTAGGATTAAGGAATCGAGAGTGTCCCTACCGCTTGGAGTATAAAAATCGACAGAAAGAAATGGAAAAAGAGAAATATGGAAAGGGAGAAAGAGAGAGACGAAAAGGGAGAAAGAGAGAGACGAAAAGGGAGAAAGAGAGAGACGGAAAGGGAGAAAGAGAGACGGAAAGGGAGAAAGAGAGACGGAAAGGGAGAAAGAGAGAGAAGGAAAGGGAGAGAAGGAAAGGGAGAGAAGGAAAGGGAGAGAATGAAATAGAGAGAAGGAAAGGGAGAGACGGAAAGGGAGAAAGAGAGACGGAAAGGGAGAAAGATATAGAAAGGGGGGAAGAGAGGGAGAGACGGAAAGGGAGAAAGAGATAGAAAGGGGAAGAGAGGAAATCTATTAGGATTCACGAGGATTAAAGATAGGGAGGAACAACATATGAGATGTGCACAGGAGAGGGAGAGAGAGGTCGTGCCGGAGAAAGAGAATGAGAGTCGGTCGACTACCTGCACGCAACGCTTTTAAAAGCGAGGAAAAACCCATTCATCCATCGAAGGAAGAGCTTTCTGGGTGCCTACGTTTTTATTCCACGCCGTCTCAGTCCCAAAACCTCCATCCATGCTGACGCAAAAAAGCACCCTGGTAACACGCCATGCTACAGTCCATAGATTCTATTCTCTTTTATTTTTTTCTCCTTCTGGTGGTAGTCTTCCGAAGAGACTTCATGAGGCTATAGAGAAAAGGAGGACCCTTCTCCCCTTTTCGCCCCGCCCTCGCCTACTTTCTCCTCCATCTCTTCCCACCCTCCCTCCATCTCTCTCAAACACACCAGACACGCAAACGCACGGATGCCCATAACCCATAAGGATTTCCGAAAATCTGGGCTCTCAGCCAGGAGCTTTTGCCACTCCCATAACACATCGTATGATTTGAGTACCTGTGCGGCCACCGCGGGCTATCTCCCAAGGCCATGAGTGTCGGGGAGGCGATGTACGCAAAAAAAAGTTAAGACGAATAAAGAAGAAAAAAGAAGACTCCGCGGCCGCGAGTTGGTTCGTTCTTTATTCGTCTGGGATGGTCAAGTGGCGCCCGAGGGGTCAAACGAACGCGCCGCGTGCATGACGATAAATCACCCGGGGACTCGTTGAGGAGACGAGGGGAATAGGAAGCGAAAATTACTCTCTCTCTCGCTTGCGCAACTACGGACGTAGGAGATAATTACGGCGTTAGTTTAAAAGTGGGAGTTTCTTTCTTTTTTTTAAGCTGGCGAAGTCTCGTTGAATTTTAAGTGTTTCGAATTTTTTTTAAGGGCAACCTCAAGGAATGTCTTCCCTTTATGGTTTGGAGCGGAAAATGGTAGTCGCACCTTTATTTTTCCTAAAATCGCCGCTTATGGCGTTATCGGCGCCTTTAGCGCAAATCGAATGTTTGAGATCGCGTAGCGATTCAACCGTTGAAAAAACAATCTCATCAAATCACTTGCGCGAAAATCAAATCACGAACGGCGAGAGTATCGCATAACTCGAGAATGGTAAGCCGTGCGCGTGAATACGAAATGACAGCATAGTTTAAAATGTTAAATTATGGATAAAGAAAAAACATCATTCGGGTAGGAATATTATTTCGATATTCTTTGCAGAATAATATTGTAAATCAGGACAAAATCTTTCGACTACTACCGCGAGCTCTTAACTGCCGAAACCTAAGTTTGCAAACATTTTTCACGCTACGATTTTATTCGCTTACTACAGCGGTGAGCAACCCTTTCTACGTGGCGGGCCGCATTAGTGGTTGGGATATCTTCGGCGGGCCGCATTTCACGTTGTCAATGCATCGGCAGGCCAGCTTTGACTTTAAGTCGGACGTTAAATAGATATCTGAGGTACCATATCAGTGGAAATCAAGTCTAAATTTGGTTTTTATGGTTAACATTTCAATATAAAGTGTTTTATTATTGTAATTTGAATGTATATTATATAAATTTGTCAAATCTCTTTTAAAACATAGCTTCACGGGCCGCATAAAACGTTCTCGATGTTCGCATGGCATGGCCTAAGGTTGCTTACCACTGGCTCACCACGAAGGTTGTGATACGTATTCAAAAGGAATTGAAACCTTTCGCTCGGCGACTCTCGGAGCAGTAGATACCGAACGGTATCTGTTATCTAAGATAGTTTAATTGGAGAAGGTGTCTCAGATCATGTCGAATATAACATTTAAGAACAATTTATCCCACGAAGAAACGAAAATGTAAAACGCTCCAGAAAATAGAGTAAAATGTCACCTTAACTGAACGCGGAGGTTGTTTCGGAGCTGGGCAAAAATGAAAAAATCGAACAAGAAACCTAACTCAGTTGGTACTCCGCAATGACTTTAAGAGGAAAGGTTTAGCAACAAATAAAAAATGGTACATACGATAAAGAGGCGGATTCACACAGGGAGCTGAGATGATTAATCACTCAGAAACTCGGTCCTTGGCACGCGAAATATTCTTTGCAATTTATACTGCCCAAACACGAAGAAAAAATATTAAAGAAAAATCATGTATGTTTTACTCTATTATTTTGAAAGTCAACTTTTACGCAATAAATTTTCAAAGCTGAAATACAAAAACTTCCCTGAGTTTAGTACAAAAAACGGTCGAAAAGCTCCAAATGGAGGAGAAAGATCACGGAAAGTTTTTTTGGAGTCACGCAGCGTACATCCCGATAACATCAGCGCATAAATGCCGACGATTCACAAGCGTGATGGAAGAGATTTTTTTGGAATACCCGTTATTATAAAAATATATATTTGAATAAATAATAAAAACTTACTCATCTTCATACTCGGCGAATATTTATGGCGCATTACAGCTTAAAAAGTTTAAGCTTAATGCAATACATCATCCAACGAAGGAGAAGAAAATAATTTTTTAATATAAAGGCACTCAGGACGACGCCAGGTAGACGACGGAAGCGGCCACCGATAAAATTCATTTCCTGCGAGAATATCTTTTCTTCTAAAACTTGTGAAAAATGTAGGATTATAAATAAGAGAAAAATATTTTAGAGTGACATTTGGTTTTTAATTTAAATGTATAGCCATCCACAATGTTACGCAGTTACAGATAAATTCGGAGTGGTGCCTTTATATCTGGGATTCATCGACTTTAGTTCACCCGAAAGAATTTTTTTGCTGATTCCACCTCGACGTCCATTAAAGAAGAGAACCGCTCAGGAATTTCATCCATTCGACCAAAACTTGGTGCATTTCCTTCAACCCATAAATGCCAATATAGAGGGCTGTAATTTAAGATAACAAAAAAGCTCACAGCTGCGCGACATGAGGCACAAACGCAGTGGTATATTTTGTATTTTCGCAAGAAAACTATAATATATACGGAATTTCTCCAGCCATATGCGAACTTAACCGTAGTCAAAACACCATACATGAATTTTCACCTCGAACAGCCATTCTCAGGGGCATTCCACCAATCGTCGATTCCTTTTGGTACAGACGAATTGCCACCGAAGACGGTCTACTTAAATCGAAACTTTCTTTAATGACCGGTTATTATGGATGCGGAAATTACTCATATGAAATATGTGATCAAGAGCCACTAGCACAGGTCTCTGATTTAATCATCAATTTAAAAAAACACATTTTAATTTATTTATCGTATACCTTGAATACGTCACGGGATCAGAACTAAATTCTTCGAAACTTTGACATTTTCCGGGGCTTTTTAGAAACCGTAATATTGGTCGTTCTGGGCAAAAAAATACCGAGGCCGTTTCCTCGGAAGTTTCTTCGTTAAGGAAGAGCCGTCGTACGCCGACCCGGATCGCCCCACCAAGGTTCCGATGAGGAATTCCCCTCTCGGCGGTGATGTAATGAAAGAAGTTCAAATTCTGTACTTTTTGTCACCTGCCAACGCTGCTCCACGCCTCATCATCATCATCGCGGTCGTCATGATGGCGGCGGGCCCACCTTCCTCTCTTTAAAGATTAGACCCGAGACGCCATAAATGGGTACGCAATCGAGGTCCTCGGCCTTTATGTTCAAAAAAACGAGCGAGGCGCTCCCGAATTCCGCGGTCGTTACACGTACGTAAGGAAGCGCTGCGGAAAACGCTTTCGCGGAAAGAAGCGCGCCGAAATTTCTGCGGGCGTAGAAAAAAAACGCGAGAGGAAACCGACTTCGATCCCCGACGAGAAAAATAACACACTCGCGAAAGTAATATCGGCGAGGGGAAGGAAAAATTGAAGAAAAAAAACATTCTTTTCTCTCGCACAGCACTCAAGAGGGAAACAAAACACTAACGCCGAACAGACACGAAAAACAGAACGAGAACATTTCGCGAAAGAAAACATATTGACCCTCGGGGAGAAACACGCACGCACCGGGGAGAAAAAACAACACATAAATCGAGCGTTTCGACCATTTCGCGAAAAAAAACGATAGTTCAGAAAAACATAAAAATAAAAAAAGGCGAGTTTTTCGACGCGCTCGAAAAAAAGAAAAACGACGATAATAATAAACGGACGCCGACGGGTTTACCACTCCGAATAACAGGTTCGGGTTTAATTGGAAAAAGGGGGTTAATTTAAATACGGCGAAGGAAGAGAAGAGAAAGAGAGAAAAGAAAATTTGCATGCATTTGAATGGGCACTCGGGGACAACGAGAAGAGGGAGGGAGGTGCAAAGGGTAGGGGGAGGAAAGGGGGGAGAGAGGGAGAGAGCTATTTACGTCACGGATTATTGCCACCTCACATCCGGTCACTGCGAGAGACTCTTCGGTACCCTCGAGACCTTCCCCACAGCCTCTTCCTCATCCTTCCTTCCCGATGGCCCGGAGGCGTACGTACCCATCTCCTCTTCCTCCCTCACCTAACCCTACCCTCCACTTGTGAGGAGAAGGTATTTCTCCCCTCTTTAATTACCCTTTCCAGAATGGGTTTCTTTCCCCCTCCTCCTCTCTCTACGGACATCCGAAACAACCGAAAAACCCATCCAAGCCTCCCCCTTCACATACACACCACCTCCCCAAAACACCTCTCGAAAATCTAACACGGACCCCCCGCTATCATTATTCTCTCGGGTACCAAAAAAAAGAGACACCCATCACATCTTTTCCATCCCTAAAAACCATCCCACCCTCTCCCTTTCTGCTCGGTTTATTCTTTCTTCCCATCCCACCCATTCCCTTCCCACCGACCGGCGCTTCTCCTCCTCCTCCTCAGGTCTTATCCGACATTACGGAGCCATCCTCCTACCGATAGCCTTAAAAATAAAAAAAATATACCTATAGGGACCCGAGACCTTTCTAATCACAGGAGAAACTTTGGAAGGGAACGGGCGAGGACGGGAAGGAATGAATGGACGAAAGAAGATAAATGATGGGAGAGGGGACGAGAAAGTAAGTAAAAAAAGTAGAGAGAGAGCGGGGGAAGGGTAGGGTGTCGAGTCGAAAGTACAAGAGAAGAAAAGATGTGTCGCGAGGAAAGGGAGGGGAAAGGGAAAAGGAACGCAGACGGAATGAAGGAGAAGAATGCGTCAAAGAAAAAAAAAATGAGAAGAGGAATGCGTTGTTATCGTAAAAAAAGAGGTATGAACATGGCGATTCTCAATGGATAACAGAAGAAGTATCCCGTCCTTTCGAGATGATTACGCCACGAGAGAGTGAAAAGAGAGGCTGTGACGCGGAGAACGTTTTAACGGAGATGAAGACGAGAAGATGATAAAGACAAAAGAATGAGGTATGCGCTGCGGAGGTGCGAGGAGATGAGGAAAACGGGACGACAGGAAAACCGGATGACGAAAGAACGAGGAACCGAAGGAGAGAGAGAGAGAGGAAGAAAAGCACGTGAGGAGGAGGTTAAGCTAAGAGGAAGGAGAGGAATATATCCGAGAGCGAGGGAGAGAATAAGAAAATGGCAGTTGGGAAAGAAGCGAATGGGACTCTCCAGTTGGGAAATTCCGGACGAGATTCGTTTCGAAATACGGGACAGGTAGGACGTCACGCTCGGAACATTTCGTTTTGTTCTCCGTCGTTATGCGAGATCTCCTGATGCGAACTTGCGCTCGGGTCCGGAAAGAAAAAAATTAAGGACCGAAAGAAAAAGCACAGCCGCTTATTTCAGAACAAAAACTAAGGAATACGAAGGAACCGTAGGTTAAGCATGGACCGAATAATCGGTGCAACATACAATGCACAAACGTTTCCAGTCCGTATAATAGCGTCACTGTTTACATTATTGTATGCACGGTTTGGCGGTAGCTGGGTGCACAACTCGATATATCACAATTTTAAGGAGCAATATATAGTTATTTTTTGAGAAATACCGCTGATGTAGTATTGTTTATAACATCAAGCTATAAAATTGGATGAATTTCAATCGAAATCCTTCGAGCATTTTTGGGTAAATCGACATTTTGTGAAACTCGAAAAGGCAGAATCTTCCCCCTCATTACGGTTTTTTCCATATTCTAGCATATAGCGGTCGCACAAGAGATCCAGCATCCGCACTCTCCATTATGCTCGAAAGGTAATCTCGACAATGTGAGGATAGTGGGTTTTCTTTAGTGTACTTCATGGAGGACATCTGTTGGGAAAGATTGATACTAGCATTGCTATCCCGGCCTCAAACTAAGTAAACAGCTATTCCGAAACATAAAAATTAATCCGCCACGATAGTTAAGAGGCAGAATAGCTGACCGAAAAGTTGAAAACTCGCGTTTTATTCACGGTCAAATCAGAAAATTTCTCCCGTTTTCTAGTTTCGCCCAAAATCGAGAAGAATAATTGTCGCGCGATGTGATTAATTTCACCGAGATTTCTACGTATTTCGGATGATACTATTATTGTTAAAGTAGTCTTTAATACGAGATTTCTTCAAATTCTGTTAAACCGTCTAGCCACTAGAGCCACGCACAGACGGCAGACTACAAGCAGACGAAATCGCAAAAACCACTTCTTTGGACTCGGAGGAATTTGAAACGCGCACATTCATCAAAATCTCGAGGTCGATTTTTTTTCACGATCGCAATATTTTCTTCGTGTACTCTGTGCACGAAAAAAGTAAAAATAGAACGCTGTTAATTGGACACGATGATGAAGGAAATACTTCACGAAGCTCGGACTAAATGACGCCTCCTTAAAACGTTCGCACCTTTGTCTGTGAGACGTTTCTCGAGCGTTTGTAGAAGTTATACGCGCAGTTAACCTCGACTCCGAATCAGCCAGTGTCAGCTTTTTCGGCGGCTTTCGAATTACCATTTTTCCTCGGCATTAAACCGTGAAATGTGTCGACGTTGCTCTAAGAGTTCTTGGCGTAAAGAAAAAGAAGCCCAAAGAAATGTCATAATTAATGCAAAAGAGCACAAATGTCCCTTCCTCCCGGTTTCTCCCCCTCCATTTAGTAAATCTAACCACGCGCGCCACGCGTTGCTCGAATGTTTAAAATCTGGTAATTTCCGGTGTCGACGCGGTAATCTGAAGCATTGGGATCGCTCCGCGGAATACAAAACGTGGGATAAATTATTCCGAAAGATTGAAACTTACAGTTAAATGGAATGGAGGGTGACAGAAGGGATCGAAGGGATACGAGTGTGATGGAAATGACGCGCGGGTAGGGCGGGGAGGATAGGAAGTGTGTCGGGAAAGAAAACGTGGCATAGGAAATTATGTATTAAAAGGTAAACAGGGACAGTATGAGATAATGCGCAGAGATAGCCAATTTGAATATATAACACGGAGAGAGGGGACACGGTCCAAAGCAATGGGAAAAGTTTACGAACGCTTCACGTAACAGAAAGATCTGCTTATTAAAAAATTGCGTAGTCCTTCCTTATTACCATATTTTCCCGATTATAGGCGACCCTCAATTTCAGAAACCACGCGAAAGAAAAAATAATTTCGGTGTATTGATACTAATACTATCATTATTTTTAATTGTTAAACTATTTCGACAATTTTTTATTATTTTAACATGATACCGCAACTCACGAAAATGCTTAATTTTTGCCTAATCTAACTATGCGACAAGATTAACGAATGATTACGATAAAACATGTACATTTATTGGCTTCCAGTGATCTATATTAAATTATTAATTTTATTTCTTAAAACGTTTAATACGGGGCGAAAACATACGCACTGGCTCCAATGCAGAAGAAATTTGGCAGCTGCGCGCGCCATAAGAGCAATACTGTCTTCTAATGGTGGGATAGACTACAAAACATAAGAGGATTGAATTTTAGTGTGGGTGAGAAAAAGAGGAGGAAAAGAAGACATCTTTGGTCGCAATTATAAGGTGAGTTTGAATTTTTCGGCTTATATTTTACAAAAACACATCGCCTTATAATCTGGCGAATATGGTATGTCCGGGAAAATGATAATAAATTTTGCCAGTCAAATATTTGTTGGCAAAGACTGCTCAGGCAAAAGTGGCATAAGCCCATAAAAACACGGATTCGTGCCTTTATTGTTTTTTATTGTGTTGAAAGATATAAGAGGAGCCATTTTCACATCTTACCAAAGCTTCTCCTCGCCGCCATAATAATAATAATAAATGACATCATCTAAGTTCGTTGCATAACTTATGACTCAACGCAAACCCTCTTGATGCACAGACACGTGTAGCCAACTACAGAGGCGACAAGAGTTCAGACACGCATAAGCACGCACAAACCCTCGATACGCCACGAAAATCTTTTCCTTGAATGGAAACGAGCCTAAAAATAGAATTCTCCCTTAACCTTCGGGCTTTAATGTTTTCGAGCACTTGACGTAAAAAAACTATACGCGGCTTATGTTTGCCCTAAAGATAACACCCCGAATAATTAAAAATTAAGAGAACGAAAAACAGGAAGCTCGACGGAACATGTTGACAAAAGAAAAATAAACAATCGCGCTACTGGTTGCTATTCACTCCATTTACGTCGCGATTTCGCAATCCCAAAAGTAAAAAATTGAAAGGAAAATTCGAATTCGGATTTGCATGAACCGAAAAGGGACGGCGTTCTGGGAACCGGAAGAAAAATATAAACCCATCATGGACAAATACGCGGGGGAAAAGCGATAATCGGAAGATTTGACGCGAGGAAAAAAATAAAGAGGGCGACATTTTTGACGTCTCACGGGGCATTCCACGGGCGCGGCGACATAAGACACGTGGGAGAGGGGGAAAATCACACTGGCCGACGGGTAATTAAAACCCGAAGAGGGGAGGTAGCGCGGGAAGGAGACGGTGGGAAGGACGGAGAGATGGAAGAGACCACTTAAGGCATTTAGCAGGCGTGGAAATTGTTTGAGAAAACGTGTGAATGGAGTGCGCAAGCGCAAGGGAGAGACACACACTTATTGGAAAGCGAGTGGGAGGAAAAGAGAGGAAACAGCTTGGGGAGTGGTAAGGAGTGAAAGAGGGGGGAGGGGAGTGGCGGGTGAAGAGAGAGATGCGGGGAGTGTCGCGGCAGATAAGGAGACAGATATAAGCGGAGACCTACGAGCGTTGAAGTGAGAGGGAGGGAGAAGGTCGGTTGGGAGAGTCAGGGTGGGCGTGAAAGGAACTAAGGCTATGAGAGATTAAGATGGGAAGATAATAGAAGTATGTTACGGAGAGGAGATGAATAAGAGAACGACGCCGGAGTGAGGGAGAAAGAAAGGCGAAGAGGGAAAAAGGGAGTAGGAGAAGAAGGAGCGGCCTTTGTCCGCCATCTTGAGACCTGGCACGAATGCGCCATCTTTTGTCCATCCGCGTATAGAAGCCGCAGAGTCATTAGCCTCCACGACTGTAGGATTAACTCTTTTTCACGAGGGTGACGGGAGTTCACGCGCGGTTATATCGGTCCAGCGTCCTCTGTCGCATTAATTCGGCTAAACGCAAAAGTTGAATAAACTTATTTTAACCGGAAGAAACGAACTTAATTCCGCCTGCTATAATTTGCGAAAAAATACAGATGAAGACGGTCAAGTAAAAAACATTTTCTTAGATCTACTCCTTTGACCATTCGTACTACGTTAAGCCATCTTTTGTTTCACGCAATTACAGCCTCCGTGAAGGTCGTCCAGGGATTTGACGTCTTCTACCGCTTGTCTTTCTCGTTCAGTTGTATTTATTAGGACAGCTGCATAGCAACCGTTAGCAACCAGAGAACATGCATTACGACATCTGTTTAGCAACCGGTATTATTCATATGGTCACGCTTTAATCAGAAAAAGAAACACATTCATTTGAAAAAGAAATATCCAACACTGAATGAAAATTTAAAAGATTTAATCTTGGAACAATTTTTGTTTGACCAAGAAAGTTTTTTGAGTTTTGTTGAGGCTTGGAGAGGATCATTAATATCCGAGGGTCAGCACAATAATGTGTTACAGCTACACTCAGGCTCCCAGATGAATGTAAAGAGAAAGTTAACACGAAACTGTTTTTGAAAAATAAACGATTTTTTGGAAAACAAACGACGAGAAAATTGTCGTCAGTTAAGAATGACAAACTTCAGCAAGAAATTCGCATGATAAACTGAAAACGATCGAAATATTATGCACAGCCGCAAAGGCTGAGAACAAGTTTCTCAATGATTAGGTGATTTTTTGTAATCCTCAAGATGACGATTAGACCTCGAAGTACAAATATATCCCCGTCGGCATTAATAATGCACCTCACTACACCGCGTCTGGCGAAGACTTCCATTATTCAACAAGTCACTACTCTCTCTCGAAGAATATATGACTCACACTAAGAATAAAGGATGACTGCTTTAAGTCGTATTTTTACAAAAACGGGATTAGGTCTCCAGTGGAAAAGAAGAAAAGATGACAGGGAAAGAGAAAAATGAGTATTAAGCCGTAATTCAGTGAGGTAGCGGACAGGAAGGTAGACGCAAAAACCATTAGTAATGAAGGCAAGGATAGAAAATAAAGAAATGAATATGACGAAAAAAACGGGCGAAAGAGTTGGAAGCTGAGAGACCTTCTGGCACTAAGATTGTAGATGGACCAACAAAACAGAAAAAAATTCTCGAGAAACTCCGCCAGACGATGTTTAAAATGTGGGCTATTTCGTCAACAATTCTACAATGGTCCTAACTTTGACTGGGACTCAAATTAAAATATGTTACTGACCCCTCGTAATGTCGATAACCATAAGACGATAAATACATCAGCTATTTTCGAAGTTCGCACATCGTTGAAAGCTGCAAGTATCTGACAAATAATTATTCCATCCAATTACACCAGAGAATTTTTTGACTCGTAATGCCGTTAAAATATGCATGAAACTTCATAATTTCACTAGGCTTACAATAAATTTATCCATTAATGAGACAATAAGGAAAGGTAAAAATAAATAATAATGAATAACGAAGTTGCAAACTGCTTCTCGATTACCTACTTTCCGCTTTGGACCGAAATATTTGGATGAAATCATTCTGAGTAAGTACCCTGGATACTCAAAATTTATCACGAAAAATGAACCTACGTTATATACGGCCCAAACAGAAAACCATTCAACCATCTTAAGAAAACGTTAAAGAGCGCGGAGATAGCGTGACGAGGGATTTAAAATGAGAGGAGGAATACTGGCGAGCAGGGCTGGAGAAGGGTAGGGTGGGCGAATAAGAGTGCATAAAGATTTGGGGTTGTGAGATCCCTGGAGGGAGATAAACGCAAATTTATTGCAGCGCGGAGTGCGAGGAGGGTAAGGGAGCGAACGAGAGAGGGGTCGTCCAGGAAGGAGTTAAGGAATGACAGTGCAACTCCCGCATTTGCATCCTTCGCTATACCACGTCCGGCGGGTGGCCGAGGAGAACTGGCTGAGGAGACGGGGGCGGAATGGAAGAAGGGGAAAGAGAGAAGGAAGGAGGGGCAGCGGAGGAAAAGAGCGATGCGAGAGACGAGAAAGATGGAAATAAGAAGAAGAAAGGCACTACAGAACGAGGAGCGACTCCCAAGAGCACCAAGCCTAAAAGAATTGTCCTCTTCGCGAGTTTTTTCTCCTCTGTGAATATTTTAAGCCCGAGGGTTAGGGACCGAAAGAAGGTGGGGAGGAAGGATATGACGGAAAACCGTTAGCAAACCTGCACGGAGGAATATGAATGAGTACATGAAAGAGAACGTGTAGACGAAGAGGAACGAAGAGGAAAAAGTCCTTAAATCTCGATAAAATAATTTTTTTAACTAAAGATCGCGCCTTCGACTCCGGATAAAAGAAGCGTAACATTTCAATTTGCTGATACGTACGTTTTTCTACGGGTAATCGGACGGATCGGACGCCTAGGAGACAAACAAGAACAGGCGCCAACGTTAACTAGGGAAGGAGATGGGGATTTCTCGAAGTCTTGAACAATGACCGAGCGGCGGCATGGAATGAAAATAATCAGGAAAAACGGAAGGAGAAAACGATCAACGTGCGTTGAAAATACATGAGGTGGGAGAACGCACAAAGAGTAAGTTAGGTTGATGATGAGAAAATCGCGAGGAATCGTTCGTACGTTTCGTGTAGCGCCGAGGCCGAACCAAAAGAAATGACAAAAGTGAACCCTAAGAAGAAAAAAGAACATCGGAAAACGTTAAACGTTGTAACCGTGCGAGGCGCTAAGCAGTCCCTTTAACACCGCAAAGAGAAAAAACCACGCGAAGTCCCAAGGATAAAAGACGTACGAGGAGACGCGAAAGACGGGAGAGAGCCGAGTGACCGTAAGAAGAGTCGGCCGTAAAAATATGACAAAAAGAGAAGAGAGGAACAAAGTGGCCGGTTAATGGGAAAAGAGAAGAGAAAGAAACGACGCGAGCAGATGTGAGAACGGAAAAAAGGGAGACAAAGAATGCGAATTAAATCGTCCCGCGTGCGTGTAAAATTGAAAGGAGGGGATAGAGAGACGCGGGCGACTCGCTGGAGACTTTAACGGCCGAATAGGAGAGACGACAACACAGAAAAACGCTAGAAAGCGGCCATACGTTCCAGCAGATGGGAGATAAAGCGCGACCAGAAAGAAAGCGAGAAAAGAATGGTCGGAGAGACGTAACGGAGGAGAAAGAGTCGACGAGAAAGAGAGGGAAGGGGGAAGGAAAAAAGAGAGAAATAGCTAGCCAAAGGTGAATGAGACTTGAATGGGTTCCGAGGGACGTGGGAGGAGGAAATATTATGACAACAAACTTCTTTGGAAGTGGATGGAGACGGAGGATGAGAAGGATGGAGAGAAGAAACCTAAGTCTGTGTGATGAGAGAGGCGGAAACTGAATGCGGAGAAAAGACGGAGATAAATGAACTAAAGAGAGAACGAGTTGGAGGGAGAGGAGAGAAAGCGAGGAGGAAAAGAGATGAGACCTGAATGAGAGAGGAGGCAATGGAAGGATGAAGGTAAGAGGATTGGTAAGATGAAGAGGGAGGGGAGGTAGAAAGGGGAGAGGAAGAGGTACATGCGCCGGGACGTGGCTGAGGGCGAGTTGGGAGAAGGGAGGGAGACAAGGAGTTACGTCTGGGGGCAGAGGCCCGGGGCAGATTCGTCGAGAAGAGTGGGGAGAGTTCACGGAATACGTTAATATGTAGGGATGGGGATAGAAAAGGAGAGAGAGAAAAGAAGGGACCTCTTCCAACTTTTCTCCTCGCGGCGACCTTGAACAGATCGAGGGGTGAGGGAAAAAGAGGAGGAGAGAAGATAGAGGACGCTCCCAGTCTCCTACACCTTTCCATCTTTTTTTTTCGCCGTCTCCTCCACTCCCATCTCCATCCCAACCAACCCCTTTCCTCCGCTAGCCTAGCCACAAAACACGACCCACTCCCCTCTTCACTCCTCACCGCCGCCGTGAGAGGCGGTAGGGATATAGGTGGAGGGAGGAGGAGGAGGTAGGGAGGAAGGAAAGGAAGGGAAAACTACGTTCATTCAAAGAGAGAGTGTGGCGTGATGGCCGTGTTGGTGGGGCGGTGGCTTCCAACGCTGGCTTTACGGGAGATGGGAGCGGAGAGAGGATGGAGGGAGGCGAGGAAGAGATGTAGGGAGGGGTTGGGGTATCGTCCGAGGTGAGGGAAGGGAGGATAAAGGATGATGGGAAAATTCTCCCAAGCGGCCCGTCCGCCCGCATTTTTCACATTTCCTTCCCTTCCTCAGACGTCGTCCGCCTCCACGTGGTTGACTATTCCCTTGTAGCCATCTAAACATTGATACCTCCAGCAGAGTGGGGTTTTGTAGGAAAGCGACACGTAGGGAGGATGGAGGTTGGGATAAGAGTTAGGGGCGAAAGAAACATGGCCGGTCCATTCTGTAAGAGTGTTTACGTTCGTCTTTCCTTCGGTCACGTACTCCGTGAAGCCAGTTTGGCGAGCGAAGTTTTTACGAGTTTTGGAAACGGAGAACTTTTAAGTAAAGGGTAAACTAATCCTACTAGACCAGTGTTTTCTAAACTGGGTGCCGTAGTCGATTCTTAGGAGTGTCGCGAAGAACTTGGTTGATCAACGATTTTGAAATGCTGATAGGACATTAGAGCAATAATATTTTCTCTAATAAATTATGGTGTAGTACCAACAAATGGATGCGTCCAAGCGTTGTGGTACCCGTATGTCTTAACTACAAAATTGTGTTCCAAGGGGAGGGGCCGCGAAATTCTGTTTATCTTTGAAAGGGTGTCGGGCCTAAAATAAAATAGTTTGGGAACCACTGCTCTAGACACTTCAAAAGAGGCGAATGCGCAGCCTTGGAGGTCAACGAAAAAATCGGTCGCTTAATATGTAATAGAGCTGAAAATCTTTGCGTCCACCTGTAGCTGCATGCAAGGAAGACACATTCCAAAAAATACTTCTGCATTTTTGAGAACCAACGCCAAAATGACCTTCTCGTAATACTCGAAATATTTTATCAAGTCATCCATCCGATCTTACATCACTTCACATGATAAAAAAATCGTTTAATAGACAATTTTAAAGTAAATCAAGTTAAAAAAATATAACCCTTTATGGTTATACTAACCACCATCATGCTTGGTAGAGTGCAATAAATATTTCAGTAGGGATGATTCAAAACGGTGACTATCAAAAGAGCATTTATCTCGAACCAATGAAAAATCACGCCTATGAATATGTATTGCGTTGACGACCGATGGATCTCTTAGACGATATTCGTCGAATATTTTTACAACACTGGTGCGTAAATTCGACACCCAAATAAGTTGACAAGAAAGTAAAAACATTATCAAAAAAGGTTAACGCGACCAACTGCCACGAATTTTATCATATACTTTTGAGAGTACTACTCTTACACCGCCGTTTTTCTTTAGACTCGGCGGGATTCATACCAAAATAAAATTTCGAGCAATTTCTTTGGAATGCGAAAAGACAGAGAAGTTGGAATAGGTAGTGAGAGAGAGAGAGAGAGAGAGAGAGAGAGAGAGAGAGAGAGAGAGAGAGAGAACAGAGGAGAGAGTTGAAGCGGCCAGGTGGAAAAAAGCGAAGATTCTTTTCCCCGGAGATTCCGACCCGACACCTTTTCCAGTCGCGCAAGTGCGATCAAAAAAAAATAAAGAACGGGAGAGCTTAAAGGAAGAGAAAAGCAATGCGGAAAAAGAGAAAAACGTAAACGCTACAGGATGTGTGAGACGGGGGTGTGAGAGAAGGCGCTCACAAAGAGGAATGTGTGGTGGTTTTATATGAGAGGAAGGGAGCGGCGCTGAGAGAGAGAAAGGAAGTAGGGAGAGAGAGTGAGGGAAGGGGGGGGGGGAAGATGACTTAATGAAGGAAAACAGGAAAAACGGAGCGAGCAAAACATATATCGAGCGACTTAAAGAGTCTCTCGGATTTATTGAGACACTTAAAATTCATCGGCTGCGGGGCTCGTTACCGCGGACTGATGACGGAAATTTTCAAATCGCCGAAAGGATCAGTAAAATATGAAGAGGAACTTTTTAACGAGCGAACGACGAAGGGGATTCTTTTCCCTTTTTTTTTGAAAGGATTTATTCGGATTCTCGGGTCTCGCGTCGGGAAGCATTTTTACGCAACGCCGGTAGCAATTTCCAACCTCGCGCCAAGACAAGTGGCGGAGAAAACATAAACGCTGCAGCGAGAAATCCGATTTATCTCCAGAGAATAGGGTGGAAAAATTTTCCTGCGAATGTCATTTCCTCTTCACTCCCGATTACGTCACACGAGACTCCGCCGAGTGAAACCCGAGTCTGAATGAGAAAAACAAAAGCGGCGACGGCAAAGAATTGCCCTCTAAAGAACTCGCGGACATTTTCCTTGGTTTGAATAAAAGTCAGTTCCTTTATAAAGGTCACGGGTAGACAAAAAAAAAATATTAACGACACATGAAGCGAACGCATGAACTTCTGCAAACAACTCGAGCAAAGAGCAATCTTCGATTGGGAATAATATCTCCGACGAATGACAGTCGTCAAATCTTTGAATCAGTCATAAAAGATCGGAGTGGTTCGTATCGACGCATCGACGTCTCGATCTCTCATCGACGTGACGAAGAAATTTCCATCTGCAGGATTCGCACAAGGATTGGGGAGCAAAAAACACGAAAATGCCGTCCAAATCGTCCGAAATCATAACGGAGGACGAGCGAAATTTTCACGCACGGACGGAGTTACGCAAGATGAAAGCAGGGCAAAAAAATATCTCAAGGACGGCATGCAGCGATGGAAAAAGATGCGGATCTGCAAATATTTCAACCCGTCATTTCAGCTGTTATCTGCGGCGCGACATGCCAACCGTCCCCTTATCTCGACTTATATTCATGTTTACCCAAGATATAAAAACGTTTCCCGAAAAATATATGCAACCGGGTGACTAATGGTCAAGTTGACATAACCGCTGGACCAGCCACTCGAGTTGGCACTCAAACGAGGACGTGATATCGGCTCTCTAGAGTTACGAAAGGCGATAGTGCACCTGGAAAGGAGTTATTTAAATGCGGAAGAGATAACACGAATGCGAGGTTTAATTGCGTGGCGGCCGCCATGGAATTAGCCAAAAGACCAACAGACGAAGGCGTGTCGCTCGAAGGTTTCGTACGATGAATACCGAAATAAGAGCGCGAAAGGAAACTTATTTTTCAGATGTTACTAAGAATGAAAACATTTAAAAACTCTCACGTATTTTAATGAGGAAAAAAACATAAGGTTAATCAACTTGATAAGAAATCAGAACGAAACCATCGAGACAATAGTGGAGAAATTTATCAGTTCGACAGAAGCTAAATTTCCCCAATTATGCGGATAATAGATTTGTAGGCGTTGGAGAATTCCCCAAATGTTTGACGCACGGATCGCACGATATAAAGATATCTAATCGGGATGGAATTAAAAAGTAGTTGTTCGAGCATTTAAGAAAATCACCAACGCCTGGGTTATTTACAAGCGATAAGGAAGCGAGATTAAAATGAAGAAAGTGTTTCCCGTTGACTCAATGAAGAAGGGAGAACCTCCATACGAATTCGATCGAACCAACGAAGCAACATCCTAGGAATGGTTTCTCAACCTTTTCTTACCGAGTACCCCTTCCGAAAAATTGGAATAAGTAATCAATCAAGTATACACGTTTCATTTAATTTTATATTTACAGATACAGAAAACAGGTTTTTGCTATATTATATTAAATAAGGGTACCATTTATCCAGATTTACTCTTTTTTAGGGAATTTTAGAAGTTTTTTAAACACATATGACATTATAAGGTGTAGTGTTATTTAAAAATAGAAATTGAAGTACCCACCGAGCATGTATCGTGTACCCCCAGAGGGTACGCGTACCACTGATTGAGAAACTCGATCCTAGGACAGTGGTTCTCAAACTTTCAGTTGCCGCGGCCCCCTTGAATATCATGCGGCCCTCTTTGAATTTAAAGTAGTAAAAGTAAGAAACTTTATTGCGAATTTCTTCATTTTTTGTAACTAACAATAAATTTTATCACATCGTTTTTCCAAAAATTCCCTGATAAAAATTTATTATTTGTGAAAACTTTATTTTTCGACATTTCACCTTCCATCCAAAATAACAGTTTGAGAAACACTGTCCTAGGATATGGGTCGGAAACTTTCCGACATGGTAGGAAAGTTGATGGTATCGGATGCTTCCGTGGGACCCTTAAGAGTTTACAGCAGATGATTCTGTGTCATCATATACACCCGACTCTTCTGTAATATGGGTTCTTATAACACCGATTCGCAACAATACGTTTTTTTACACAAAAAATTCTGATACATAATGCGGGTTATGATTCGCATTAACGTGGTTTGGTCGGACTTGTGAAATAGGATTCCAGATTGCTGAGCGAGGAAGAGGCATTTTGGAATGCTTATATAATCGACAACAACACACTATTTGTAGATATGTGTATCAGAGAGTGGTTTGGAAATTTTGAGTCTAGACGCCTGAAGGGGTATATAACACAACTCACCTAGGTTCGCGTAACACGGATTCTCATTACGCGGCACATTTTCAGAACACATCCCTCGCGTTATATGAGAGCCGGACGTACGTGAAAGTCGAATCTATACATTTATTTAACGTCGTAATGTAAACGTTCAATGTATTATGACCAATATTTCAATTTAAAAAAGTCGGAACTAAATTTTACGGATTGTCTCTTCGCCGTAGCTTCTCGGGCCGCATAAAACGCTTTCGAGGGCCGCACGCAGACTGCAGGTCGAAAATTATCGACCCCTTTTCTAGGGTAAAGCAAAAACGCGCGCAACGCGAATCCCCAGCGAAAAAAAGTGTCGCGATTCGTAAATAAAAATTAAAAAACGAAAGTGAAGAAGCACACCACCATCTTCGGATAAGAAAAAGACCTACGGAGAAAAAAGAACCGAACCAACCTTGCGCGTCACAAACTTCCGAACACTTTTTCACGGAGGGAAAAATTAAATAAATAATCCACGCGGGCGCATGTCCAACAAACGGCCGAGAACGAAATTAAGCCCCCTAAAAAGGCATAAAGATCGATGTTTTCTCTCGTGCCGAGAAGAAAAAAAAGACCCAAGGCCGCCTAACAAATCAAAATCGCCCGTTCCTCCTCCCCCTCCAAACCCACATTCCTCGGGAAAGGGAGAAAAAAAATTTAGGAGGCCCACATCTCCTTAATGGAGCGAAACAAAAGAAGGCATAACGATCTCCATTTTCTCCCAACGTACGAGAGGAGAGGGAAAAACCAATCGCGACGGGTAAAGTGAAACGGGTTTGTCTCAATTGGAGATGGAGAACCCTCGAGGCAGGGAGAGTGGGAAGAGACTTTAATTTTTGCCGGGAAATAGGGAGAGAGAGAAAAAAGATCGGAGTAAGAGAAAGAGAAGTAGGAGGAGGAGGCTGAACGAGAGAGAAATGGAAGTGGAGTCGGATGGACTCATTAACGGACCACATCCGGTGGCTGGGATGGGACGCCCCTAGACCCCTCTTAAAGGGTCCGGCCAAAGCTAAGCTCATCATTATCCTCCTCCTTACCTCCCTTCCCATCTCCTTGACTGAAATCCTCCGGTGGGAACGGCCTTCCTTTCTCCCATCCTCCTCCGCTTCGGGGAGAGTGGGATCGGTGCGCGTGGAATGAAGGGACGGGAGAAAGGGCGGGGGGAGGGTAGGAAAAGTTCTTTTTTAAACAGGATGGGATGAGGGTGCGGGGGGATGATAGTATTCTGAGAGGATGGGAAGAGAGAGAGAGAGAGAAAGGGAAGGAGGGGAGAAGAGAGGGAGGGAAAGGTGGGAGTGGCTATCGACGGCAAGAAGCCGGCTTGGGCATACCTGCCGACTCCTCGAGAGCGTCTTCGGGAGACCTCCAGGGTTGCCAGACTTTAGGCGCCGTCCGGCCGGTTGGCGGCATACGGAGCATCACTTCATTCATGGCCCCACAAACAAGACGCGACTCAAACCACTCCCACCTCTCTTTCTCTCTCCTCCCGACCCCAACGCTCTTCCTCCTCCCTCTACGCTCTCTCTCTCTTTCCCACCCTTCCGTCCTTCCCCTTCCACGGTCCTCGATGAACACACACTTTTCTTCACACACACGCACAGAAAATCCCTATCACGCCTTCTTCGCTGGGAAACAACTGCCTTTCCTGTTGGGGATACCAAAGTCTCCAAAACGGCGATGTTGGCTATGTCTCTTGTTCCGTCGCTTCGATCTTATTCAGCAAACGCTCGTCGTCGAAGATCGTCGGTGATTGGCATAGCGTTTCTTTCACGATCGTCTTCCTTCGATAGTAGTCCTTTTACAAAAATCAGTTATTTTTTCTCGCAATTTAAAGCACTGGAACGGCGACGCACGTCTTATTTCGCTCTCAACCACGCGCCCAAAACGAAGTTCCACAGGTGGCACGAGGAAAGAAGGGAACGAAATATCAGGATCTCGGTTGCATCCCGATGGGTACTTTGGTCCTTCCGGTCACTGTCGCGGAGTATTGGGGAAGTAGGGGAGAGCTCCTGGCAAATCCAAAAAAATACACAGCTCCGTTTCCTTCGCTTTCCTCTTTCGCTAACGAGAGATCGCCTCTTACGATGACACCCGATTCAGGAAAAAACAACCGAGTGACGATTGGCAGAAGCACGGCGCGAAAAACGAATCCTTCTCACTTAGCGGCCCCGCCGTTAATTTCCCCTCCCCCTCCTCTCTTCGCCGTCTTAATTTTTTCGCACGTCCCGTAAAATATCTCCCGCTCGTGCCTTCGCCCTCATTTCCTCGCGCGCCGATGGTCCGATTCCGCGCGCGAGCCTCTTCGCACGCCTCACTCCACGCCGCGGATGGATGAATCACCAGCGAACGGCGGCCGCCCCCACGAAGGCGACGACGACACGGACGGTCGCGAGTCCTCCGAGTGTATTATAAATCACCTCCGACCCGGAGAGAGTCCGTTAACGTATTCCGAAACGAACCGGGAGAAGCATCCGAAAAAAAATAGTCAAGGTGCGCGCACTCAATTTTCCGGACTTGACTTTTCGAGCGAAAAAAACACGCGCGAGTTGGAAACCTTTTTTTACGCCAAGGTGAAACGCACACACTCACCCAAAACACACAAACACACGCACGTTGCCTTTCCTCCGCCGTCGTCCAGCACGGACTGAATGATTCTCCCGAGAGTGTAGTGGTGGTGGTGGAGTGAGAATAAGAAAAGGGAGAGAGAGAGAGGGAGACCGAAGGAGTAGGAGGTGGAGAGAGCGGAGGGGAAGAGATGGTGGAGTCGGCAGGAGGGAGGGAGGGAGGTGGAGCGGTGATGAGTTTAAACCCACACCACCTCGCAAGATAGGCTGAGGTGAGTTGAGAGGAAGAGAGAGGGAGCGGGAGGAGAGGGTAGAGGCGAGCGATGGGATGAGGCGGAGGAGTGGTCAAGGAACGAAGGAGGCGAGCGTGGAGGAGAAGCAAAAGGGGAGAGGCGGGGAGGGGGGCGGAGGGAGGGGAAGCAGATGATGATTGCCGGTGTTTTGTAGGCGCCAAAGAAACGGGTGGGTGGGGTAGGACGGCGGGTCGGGGAGCGGGGTGAGGGGAATGGGCGGGAGAGCGAAGGCAGGAAGGAGGAAGGGTAGGTTTCAGAACGCTTACTCTTCCATCCACCCCCCCCCCCCCACTTCTCCTCCTCTCGTTCTCTTCTTCCTGACATTTCCTCTCACCTCATTGCATTCTCACTCCTCAAAACAAAGCCGACCTCAAGAATGATGGTATTTGAAATCTTTAATGTCCCTCTGTAATGCCCTTGAAAAAACTGCCGGCCTTCCTTACCCTCCTCCTCACTCACCCCCGCATTCCCCTTTCAAAGGTACACCGGCTCGCTCACACAGCCTACCCTTTACACTTGCCTGCACCGAAAGAGGATTTTTCCTCGGACGTCTCTCCAATCACCCCGAACGCTGCTGTTATCCTCCCCCCCGTAACACCACTCCATTACCGCCAATTTTCTTTTCCGAGGGAATACCTTTTTTCTCTCTCTCCTCTTGGTCTTTGGGAGGGTCGAGGATATAGGAAGAGAAAAGAGGAGTCGCCGCAAAGAAGAACGGTGACTCGGGAAGTGATTGGGGGAGGAAAAGAAGTTATGTTGCGAAAGAGCTAAGAAATGGTGACCCCGCTTTATTGCTTCCGAAAATCGAAGCGAGTAGGGCCAAGGGGAAAATTCGATCAAAGAATCTTGATAGAAATGGAAGAATGCTCAGGAAGAAAATGTGTTGTTTAACCTTTCGACATGTTATATCTATCACTGATGTAAAACCACGTTAACAAAAAAATCTGTTTGCACAAATTTCTCGATTATACGACGTACATTTCGGTCCTCGGAGAAAACAAATGTATGTATCGGTTAATATAACTCTTTCGATCCTTAAAGCAAACTATTAAAATTTTAGTAAAGAAAAAATGGCAGCTGTAAAATTGAGTCATTTTTACTTGAATAACAATTTCATCGTGGACTCCACCATTATTTATTATTATTATTAAATTTGAAGTCCAATGAAGTTTGTATTAATTATACTTACTTCATATACCCATAAAATATAATCTATAGTGGTATAATATATAGTAGATTACGGACTAGTGACATCAACCAATGTGGAAAAATTATGATCCTAGCGCAATAGATTTGGTTGGTTTCTGAACATGAGATCACTAGTCTCGCTTAACGGCTATTTGTAGGACCTGTTTTAAAAAAGGATGCCTTCCCTCCAATAAGATTCAGGAACGCTAAAAGAAGATAGAAAGTTGTAGCTTTAATCGCAGTCTTCAGACACGCACATCCTGTTGGGATGCCGGATATCACGCAAATAAAGATGCAATTGATGGAAGAAATTTACTTCCGGCATAGGCTGAGAAGTACATCTATCAATTAATTTGTCAAAAAAGAAACAAACAGATTCGATATCGCTGAGAGTGAAAGCGAAATTTTACGTTTGAAATTTATTTTTTTTATGAAAAACCGCGCAAATGTGATAGCTAATTTTCAGCACGTATTGCAGTCTTTCCGTATTTGTTCTTTCTATTATTTCTTTTGCATTTTATCCACACTTTTCTTGATGTAAGGATCTCAGAAAATTACTAGCAACTAAACATTATCGTCTTCCGAGAACCTCATATTTTTTCCCCTAGAGCAGGGATGGGCAAACCACGGTTCGCGGGCCACATGTACCCCGCGAGGGCATTTTATGTGGCCCGCGATGCCATTATGAAAGCGAACCGTAATATAAAATATATATAATTTCGTAATTTTTCCAGTGATGTTATGGGGATAACATATTATCTCAAATAACTTCCGATGTGAACTCTAACGAGGCCAGCCAAAGCATTTTCATCTGTTTATTCGACCCGACTAAGAAGCTGCAACTGTTAATGCGGCTTGTAAAAGGTTTGCCCACCCCTGTTCTAGAGACTGTAGATAACATTCGCATTTTATTTGAAGAAATGCAAGAGGATTTACCTTCATTTTTCCGATGGGGAACCCGAATTTTTCGCTTCGGGAAATCTTTAGGAAACATTTAGAAGCGCAGCCTTGAAAAATTACTAGTTCTACAAATCAGATTTTACGGACAGTTGATTAAAAATAACATCGTTTTGACGAGGACGACTCGTTTAATTACACTCGCCTGGGGAAACGATGGAGACATCCATCAACGATACGCTATCTGAAAAAGAAAAAAAAAACAGACAAACAAACAAACTTGACATTTCAAAATAGAATTGTATCCATGTTTTATAAGAACGCGATAAGCTTAAAAACATCCCCCCGTCTGATAAATTACTAAATCCTTTCGCGCCTCGACTTCTTAGAAGATAGCGATAATTCCGTCAACGAGTACGGACGACTCACCTGCCACTTATCGACGGCACCGCACATACGCCGAGATTTCTCACCCTTGAGCCCTTTTGGTAAACAACGCCGGCCGCAAACGAACGGATACCGACGTCCGAATATACATATATCAAGAAGAACGATCCAAACAACAACGCTCCGAGCACACCCAGCGGGTGATCCCCTTTCCCCTTAACGCCCATGAGATCCATCGGAAAGGGAAACACAATGGGACCGAACGTCCTCCATTGTTTGCATGTCCCACACCTTAAAAAAAAGTATATCATTAACGCGACGAGAAACATATTATGCTCGAAAGACTACGGACGGCGCCAACAGCAAACGTGACCGATTTCCGTTCGACGTTTTGAAAAATAGGAGGATGATGATTCATAACGAATGCCGAAATAAGTTCGGTCCGACGGAGAAGAACAGACACACGCGGCCTGGGAGACGCTTAAAAGAACTCGATCCCTGTAATTTCTACGTTCTCCCCCAATCGGCTAGTACGTTTTTCCTTCCTCCCACCACCCCGCCTCTAATTCTCGTTTCTCTCATCCTACTCTTCTTCTTCCTCCTCCGCTACTCCCACGTATACTTCGCGTCCAATCTTTCCTCCCTCTCCTCCTTCCCCCGTAATAAAGTGGTGATGCTCCGATACGTGCCTCGAAGTATGGAATCCGTGCGCAGGCCAATGCCTCATCTCTCCAGGGTTTCGTCCAGCGTTATTTCACTGCTCCCACACACGTGATAACCGCATCTACTTCCACGTACAACATAAATCAGAGCCGTCTTCCCCAAACGACTCCTATTACATCCGTATCCAACTATCTCCCCTTCCTCGTTCTTTTTCCAATTGAAACTCTCCGAGGTACAAATAACTTGGACTTTAACTTCCTACACCCACTCCACGTCTGATGATATTTCCCTTGATACGCAATCGCGGCTATGTTGTTTAGCACTCCCAACGATCATTACGCTCGTGCCTACACGGAAAAAATTCGAATTAAAAAGAAACCATTTGGTTCGTATTCGTTCGGACCACTTCACATCGCATGCGCTTACTTTCAATCATGATGAAATAAAGACACCTGGCAACAGCAGGATTCGAACCCGCGAACTCGGTGTTAGAAGACATCATTCAAACCTCGACCAAAGCCAGTATCATCACGACTATGACGCCATTGACGTAAAAGCTAAAATCGTGGAGTTATATTCATAGATACATATGTTTTCATCCTTATAATTGATTACTATCCATAAATTTTGGGGTGTTAACCCGCCTTCAACGCCAGAGTGCCATACTTCGCGAGTGATTAGGAAAATCTGGAAAGAAACTGTTTAAGGGCAAGTTCTAAATTCGAATCGAGTTGCAATGAGAACAAATCATTTATTATAAAAGAAATAGCGAGCGCGTCTTCTCCTCAGTTCTCATCTAAATATTACCTCTAACTCGACAAACTTAAATTAGACTTTCTTTTTCCTCACCAATAATTTCAATTACGATGGGCATCGGCTCTGCGTTTGTTTTTACCGCGTTTTTCATTATTATTAGTTTTCTTTTTACTGATATGGTTAATTTCTGTTACTGTTAATTTTATTTTGTTGTCATCGTGTTTGTCCTTAGTTTAATTTATATTTTTTAACCAATCGGCTGTCATTGGGCCCCTGCCGTATGCCGATTGTTTACGGACAAACGACGGATGATTAAGAATACAATCAGAGACGTCACACGACACCCAATCGTCTTTCAAGCTCCGCTCCGTATTCCCGTCTCGTCCTTCGCCTTCACTCCTAAATCCAAAAGTCATGTTATCACAATTTTCTCTCATCACTCCACCAACAAACTTAATTCCCTCCGCCTATCTAACTACATATTCCCATCTTGAGCTTCTTCCTCCCCAACCTATCTCTCTCTCCCCATCTGTTCCCACCTTCTCCCCCACCCCCTCGTCTCCCAGAACGCCTCGTTTCACTCAATTTCCAGACCTTTCCCTCTCGACGGAGTACGAGGAGGGTAAAAAAAACCCTGGCGCCACCACCCGAAAAAGGGAGAGGAAAAAAAAATCCTTTCCGACCAATCGCGTTGCACCCTTTACCACCACCTCCACCGAAATCCCCTTCCGCCCTCCCGTCTCCCAATCTCCCACCATTATCAACTTCTCGAAACCCCATCACTCTCAGTGAGCCTTTATATATATATAATGTACGGAGGCGAAGAAAAACATCCGGAGGAAGAGGACGTGAAGATGGAAGGGGAAGTTTGGTGGGGCTCAAGAATGGATACTACGCCGCGGTTTATCCCAAGAATTTTCGAATGGCCCTTTTGGGAAGACGAGAAAAAAATTACATAGCTACACGATATGGCTTCCGGAGAAATATGGCGAACGGAGGAAAGGCGAAGACACGTCGGAGGGTGGGAAAGAGGGAGGTGGCGGGAGAGGGGGAGGTGGCGGGAGAGGGGGAGGTGGCGGGAGAGGGGGAGGTGGCGGGAGAGGGGGAGGTGGCGGGAGAAGGGAAGGTGGCGGAAGAAGGGGAGGTGGCGGGAGAGGAGGCGGAAAAGAGAAAGAGGGGAAGAAGGAGAAAGGAAACGGGCGACCGCAACAAGTGGTCGGTAAAAATGGAGGTGTTCGGTGAAAGGAGAACACTTCTCCGGATAATTTTTTTTGGTCATGAAAAAAATTTAATTCTTCGGGCGGCAGGGAGTTAAGGAATGCGGTGGCCCCTCTCTAAAATAATGGCCCGACTCCGCCGTGAGGGCTGGGTGGGGCTAAAAGGGTGATAGGGAGTGGGGAGGAGAGGAAGTAAGTGGAATGATAGCCCGTGTTATGTCGCCGACTGGAATTCCCGAGAAGGAATGCACTCTCGGCGAATGCATTCGTTACGACGAGGAATTTTTTTAGCGAATAGTCCCTTGGAGGGGGATGGTGGTTTTATTGGAATAAATTAAAACGAGGAGATGAGGGCTATAAAATATCATTTTTACGAGAACTCGTTCTAATGAGAGAGAGAGAAAACTATGCAAACCGCATTACACTGGAGTGCCGGGTGATTCTTCTCAAGATCCTCGTTACACAGTATATATGGAGGGTATTATCTGTAAGTTCAGGCTTGACTCTGTGGAAATGACTAACATTCATGGCGAAAGGAGAAAAAAGCCTTAGTATCCTTTGATAATTTTATCAAATCCGATCGGTTTCACTATACTCGCAGCATCTTAAGTTGCAAATGTCAAACCAAAATCTATATAAACATATCTTTTATGTTGATTCAACATTTTCCACCTAAAGATACCATGAGTGTAGTAAAATCGTTTATATTCAATACAATTGCTATGTAATGTTGTTCAAGTTTTTCTCTCTTAACATCATGAATGTATGGAGATGTTTCTGCATATTTCATGGCTTCTTTATTTTCTGAAAACTATCACAAAATAACAATATTTCCAGTAAAATACTAACGCAACCATTCCTAAAGAACAACGCAAATGCATCTTTGCGAAAAAAGCAAAATTGTAGTTTTTTACTTTACTCTTTATTCACAAAAAATAATAATTTCACAAATTTTTATTTAAGTTTATTGAAAATCTTCATTAGCCACATTAATCTTTTTTCCACACATCTTAGTACAAGGTAACGCAACAAAAAATCTCGAAAGCACATTTTGTGTGGTTTTAAGTTTTAAGGTAAGCTTCCGAAAAATGTAGTGAAAATGAAACAAATAGCCTATATAAACATTAATAGGAAAGTAATAACGCTCATTAATGGTTCACTGACGTTTTCCTTCCAGTTTTGGTATCATTTCTATGTTATAGAACTACGGCTAAAACAGTCAACAAATTCGCAAAAAAATCAAATCTTAGATAAACTCTATTAAGAAATATTATTTTTTTTAATTGCTCAACAACATTAATTTTGTATTGTAATATGCGAGACGAAAATTCGCGTCATATTCAACAAAGTAAAGAATTTTTATTTTTGATTCACAAGTAATGGTCTATTTATTCCGAAGGGGTGAAGGAGTGCGGCTTGCTTTGTTACGCTGTTTCAATTTTGTCCAGCGTAAGCATTACATTTGTGCATAACCGTCTTAGACAGACTTTTCCACTTTTCTACTTGAAAAAATGGAGGACATAAATACGTAAATCAAAACTTGGCAACCGAAGGATTAGATTTGTGTAATTGTAGGATGAAATGATGAATAACAGAGCAATAACACATCTGTAAGAAATTTCTGGTAAAATATTTTTTATGTTAGCAAAACCTAGGCGATGTCTATAAAAATCTTTGGAATGGAGTCCGAGAAAGTTTATTTTTGCGAATCAAACTGCACACCGCAAATTCGACCAGATTTCGCCAACTTAGGTTTCTTACCAAACCAATTTTTTCATTTCCCTTCAGGATATGCAGATTTGCGGCAGTTCGATCCGAATCCATTGAGACGAGTGGACGGACGGTTTCCGCGAATTTAAGGAAGCGGCCAAACTGGTGGGGGGAGGGAGGAAGAGATAAGGTGGGAGGGAGAGATAAGGTGGGAGGGAGAGATAAAGTGGGAGGGAGAGATAGGGTGGGAGGGAGATAGATAGATAGATATACGTCTTTATTAGGGCGAGATGGAGACTAAACAGTCCCCTCTTTCGTGTGGGAGGGAGAGATAGGGTGGGAGAGAGAGAGAAAGGGTGGGAGGGGAGCGGGGGAGGGCGCACGTGTGGGCGTTGGATGCGTTCCTCGGACGTCTGCCGACCGCCTACGTGGAATGGCTCGCTTACGGGTCCGGAGAGACCGGGAGGGACGCTCCCAGCGGCGACGCGCTTGAGGTCAGGGGCAAGGAGAGGAGGAGGAGTGGGAGGAAACGAGAGAGGGTGGGCGTGGGCGGGAGAAAGGGAAACTCCACTTAAAGTTTGAAGAATCCAAGCAGGTAGCGGTATTCGTCAATGTTTTCGTCCTTTATGTTTTCAACGACCGTTCAGTTTTGGAAGATCGTTCGACGATTTGTTATACCATACCAGTGGCACCAAAAACATCGGTTAATTCCTAGGTATTTGGAGAAAATCCAATTAAAATTATTCTGCGTTACACCGCACTTATTAGAATAATAAAAACATCCCGCCGCTCCCTAAAGTAGGGTCGCGCGTTCAAAGGGGGATTGTTATCGTTTATATGTTCATTGTGAAAGATCATTAAATACCGTTTACGTGCTAGTCAGAAAAGAAACTATTCTAACGGAAACGGAAAACGATTTATGATAATCTACAACATATTCCGAAGTTAAAGGAGTGTTTTAAGCTACGACATGGTAAGATATTCTGCAGACTGTCCCGAATAGAACAAGGCGGAGACATCCTTATTTCCGCGAACCAGGATCGACTCGCCGCAAACCTAGAAAAAAGCCCAACATTTTCATCGAAGGAACCAAATTTTGGAGGTGAGAGCGAGAAGCACATTCACAAAAGCCCCGAACGTTTTAATAAAAAAACAAAAAAGGAACTACGGGCGCAAAACGACGGATGTTTTTTTCAATACCATCCGCGTCTCGCTCGTCGGATATCGGGAAAATAATCGAATTCCTTCGCATCGGAATGCGAGCGATGTTTTTGGTGAAAACGCTTTCACTTCTCCCGGAGTCGCAGGGGAGAACGATATGCACCTCGAGGGGAAAAGGGCAGATGGTTTCGACACCGAGAGAAACGCCCAGGGACGAACCGCGAAGTTTTTGTAAGTCAGGGCTATGGGAAAATACCTCGCGTTCGTGGTCTCCCGAACACAAAAGGCAACGAAAATTCTCGGGCGACTACGTGAAAGGGGTTTTCCCACGAAAAGTCCCTTTTCCGCCGTCCGGCACTTTCGATCCCTCGGGGACATTAGGCGTTTTCCCATTCTACGTGGGAACCGAGAGGAAATGCGACAGTCGGATTCTTATGTGGAGTTTTGTCCAGAAAATGCCGAGAAAAATATTTCCCAGCGCCTGAAAGGAACGGATGTATTCAGCCACCGAGAAATCGCGTCACGCGAATCTCTTTGACGGGAGAGAAGCGAGTTAACCATCGACGGAACGCTTTTTTTTCTCTCTCTTTATCTTAAGCGACCGCACTTCAGTTCAGCCGAAAAGTGGCGGGATGAGAGTGAAAAACGAACGAAAAAATCAGCAGGAGGTTGAGATATTGAATACGTCTTTTTATGTGAAAACCGCCGTCACCTCTCCGTAGCAAGGCGAAGGAAACTGATTTTTAAAAATTTCGGCAAACAAACCCGAGATTTCGATGAATTTTCCCTTGGAGTACGAAATTAAACTTGCGACCGCAATAAAATTAGACTAACAATAAGAACTCGCTACAAGTGTATTGCTCGCGCGCTCTAAGGTGGCAGGCGGAGACGAGTGCGAGGAGAAGAGAAGGAATGGGAAGGAGGAACTTTAAGGGGGAGTGACGTCCGAGCCTATGCGCAGTAACACAATTTTGGTTTTCATGAGTCCAAGTTCGCGCAACAAATGCCCAAACCTAAACACCGCTTCCCATATAGGCGGTCCCACCTCGAGGATGGGCTCGTCCTTCCGTACATCTACAAGTTACCCTGCAATTCACCAAGTTGGTGGGTGGCAGGGGGTGCAATGCACCAAATCCTACCTAAAGATTGTCTAACGCAATTCGAAATTTCCTATTGTGATCTCGTATTGTCCTCGGAAAGAACGAGCCTAGATAACGCTCCGTCCTACAATCGATCTCACGTATTTTATCGTCTCGATCATTTCTACATATATACGTTGGTGCCACAATTATTCCCACTACCTCCTCTTTTAGATGTTCCGACCTATATTTCTCCAGAAGTTTCAACCTTGGGTCCAATCTACGGTCCTCCAGTGATACCCAGTTCAAATCGCTCAATAAAGAGGTGACGCTTTCTTTATGTCCGTACTTTTGTTTTACAAATCTGGCTGCTCTGCGCTGTAAATGTGCCTATTGCGCACCGCGTTTTTACTATAGTTAGAGGAAATTTTAATGGTACTATTACTCAACGCAAGGTTCACAGTCTAAAAACCTGCCATCAGATATTGAAGTCCGAAATGACTATTTTCTAAAGGTTTTATTTGAAACTAAGGTAAATGAAAGATGAGTCAATAACGAAGGGAGTAACTCTTCCGGACGACAGACTCATGGTAGAGTGTATTAACTTAATTCGCGATGAATTTGATAATATTGAATACACAATCAGATCCCGATTTAGCGCCACCATTTGTCCATCATTGAAATTGGGGGTGTCGGTAAATCGAGGTATGTCCTTACTCTATGTAATCACAAGATGGAAATTCTGTTCACAACGTTCATGTGTGGTATGCGAGGATGGCACTATATAGGGGGCGCTATATCGAGGTTTGACTGTACGTGGCATCTACCACAGGCTCGATTAATGTATTCTTCTGACAACAAAAATACAGCACGCTCTTTTTTACCAAAAACCTGCAAATGGGCGTGCCAACGACGGGGTTAAAAAGCAGCCAATTTAAGCGAGATATCAATGGTTTGGCCTCGCTGTCTTTCGCGCCAAATCGCAAATAAACTTCGGATTGAAATGTCTCCCTCGGACCTACATATATCTGGAATACATTTGGAAAACGCCTAGATCTTATAATAAGCATTCTTCGAGCGAGAAAAAACTAAGCCAAAAGAGATGACGGGACAATTAATAAAGGCTGAAAAGACGAAGACAAAGAGGAGAAAGATGGATTTAATAAAGCAGGGAGAGAAGGGGAGTGGATAGGACGCGAAGAGGAGAAAGGGAGAAAAACGACGTACTCCTCGAGAAATAGATATAAAAATTCACCTCCGAAGCGACGCACCTGCCTCGCATCGCAAAAGACGGTTAAGGAAAACAAAAGCAATTGGGGAAAGAAAAGTCCTCTCCTCGGATTGAAATGGAAACAAGTAATCGATTGCGAATCTCTTCGCATGGACGTCCGAAATTCCTAAGCATACAACAAAACAAGAAAAAGCGGCTGAAGTAGACAGTAAATGGCGGTTAAAAAATTTTGTTGACACAGAATGTTAAACTTTATGTATACCAGTATGACTGGTCCGAAATAATATTATAAAAAATAACTCAATATAATTAAAAAGAAGAATTTTTAAATTAACGCTTATCAAAAAAGGAAATATAAATTGCATGCTTTACTCCCCATTTCGCTGGCCACTAGAACTTCCGCAAGAAAACGAGCACGACGAGACAGAATACTAAATCGATTGGAAAAAATGCTGTCTCAATCTGCTTTGGTTTAGGAGTACGTAATTATCGAGTCAGACAGACGGACAAACCGATCGCATAAGCGGATTTTTTCGAAAAAAAAGAACCGCTAATAACAGGAAAATAAGCGTCGTGATATGTAGGTTCGGAAACTATAACAACCGAATCCGCGATGCATAAGACCGGCTTTTTATCAAATCCGCCTCCAAGGACAGCGGGCGTGAGAGAAAGTGACCGCGCTCCAGAGGAAAGAGAGAGGGGGAGGGAATACCACTTCCTTCCCGACGCGAAATGACTAATAACGCCGCAAATCTATCTCGGAGGGAATGAGGAAAAACTTTCTCTGCCGTTGAGCGAGAGAGAGAGAGAGAACGACGCGTCCGGAAATTAGATTCAATTCGCGACAATTTTATTTCTCTCGCTCTCTTTAATTTGGTCGGCGTTTTCGCCGAATTCGGGTCGTGTCAGCACTCGAACGAATGGACAGGAGACCCCAAGATTCTCTCCTACGCGCGTTTGCCGAAGCCACGCGAAAGCGCTCTCCGTCATTGAAAAAATAAAAGACTACGCCAACTTCCGGCAATTTCGCTAAACGTGCGAAACGAAATCGAAAGCGATTACTTAATTCCTTTTTTTGTGGACATCTTCAGAAATTCGTTGCGCGTGAGCTAGACAAAGCAATGAGGTTGGGTCTAGGGTAAAAGTACAGTGAAACCTCGACATTGCGCGAATTTATAAAATTCAGAAAAATGCTCGCTCTAACGAGTAATCGTAATATCCGAAAAAGATTAAAATGATATTGAAGCGGGTCTCCTCGATGAACATATATATGCTGCACTAGCTTTTAAAATATAATTTAAGCGCCTAGGTGCGTATGGGATTACGTACCAATAGGTTTTAATTTTAATTTTGTATTCACAACAAATGAAGATATTTAACGTACCACACTAGTAATAAAATAAGCCTGATCATAACATACCTAGATGGGAACCGTGCCACTTTTAGTTGCAGCTTCTCTGCGTACACAACGTTACACTCATTCCACTGCTTTCACAGATCTCGTCTCGTAATATTCTAGTCTCATACGTCGAAATTGTAAAATAGGCCTCAGTACTTTTTCACACAAATATGTACCTACACTCGCAAAACAATATGCTCGCTTGCTTGAGATTATTTTTTGGCAGATAATATTTTTAAAAAGTTAAGAGCATTAATATTTAAACGAGAAAAACAACAGGCACTGTATTTTCATAGCATAACTATAAAAATGCACTGTATATACAAGAAAAACACTACATTTTTGCATAAAAATTCGGCAAAAAATATCGGGCAAGTTAGGATAGGCCAGTTACAATAAAGTTGCCGCAAAACAGACCTGATTTTATGCGTTAATTTTTCGTATATGTAGCGTTAAGAAACTGAGGGCGACGGAGTTTTCGCTCTCGTTATAGACCGTACTCGTTCTATCGTGGTTACACTGTAGTTAAAAAAATACTGAGAAATATAGAGGGGAATATTTGATTTTTATTCTGCAATTCATTCCGAATTTCATTACTATCTATAATAATTCCGCAAAAAAAGAGTTGGTTTTGAAATAAAATTATCCAGCTAATATTAGGGGTAAAATTAAATTGAAGAACTGTCTCTCCAAAAGTCATAAAAACGTTGGGAAAATCAGATACCCAATTCCACTGCAAAGCAATCTACCATCGATCAATCACCACTGACGACGGAAGCTATGTAGCCGAAATCCTCGTCTGGTTTTCCCTGTTTCTAATGGCTTTCGAAGTTTTCCAATCGGCAGTGAAAATTAGTAAATCGAACACAAAAAAATGAGCAAAATTCGCACTATGAATAAATTCAACAGGGAACTATCGAGCTCGTCTTATGGCAGGTAAAATTCAAGAACAAGCACTTGAAATATACTTGCCTCAGGTATCTCCAATAGCCACAACAAGGTTATAAAAAACTATAACCTTGTTGTGGTTATTGGAGATACCTGAGTCGAGTATTTTTCGAGTGCTTGTTCTTGAACTTTAGATAAAGCTTCGATTTAAAGTATCAATTGGAGACCTACAAACTCGCTTAATCATGAAAATCACGACTAACAAATATGGTTACTCAACACAAATGGGAAAATTTTGAAAGTTTACCAAACTTCTTAAAAAGACTCTTCTGCACTTTAAATGCTTATACTCAACCTTTCACGTATTCCGTCAACGAAGCAACGGCCGTCGTGGTAAGAAAGAAAAATCGACATTAAGCTCGATTTCGGAACCCGAAGATGCTCGAAATCGCAATCCGGTCGATTAGATTCTCAATCGCGATGCGAGGGGCGTTTTCTGTCCGGGAGAATTAAAAACGTGCGCGACATATAGGAGATGCACGTCCATATTCAAATGCGACGTAGTCGATGCATATCGCCACGTCCTCGGTTTTACGTATGCGCGGCAGATTTTTCGCCGCGAGAGATATCCCGCGATCGATGCAGATGCCGTTTTCAAGGGATTAGACATTCCGATTACAGCGACGAGGTGGTTCGAAGAAGCGGGAAAAAAACGATCGCGAGAATTTATTTTCCGCCCGCCAAAGCAACGCGCGGAATACGACGTTCGTTTTTTCCGCGCGGTCGGCAACCGACGCCGCGTTATCCCGACACCTCCCACATCGACACGCGGTGGTCATCGTGAAGACCGTCGTTCATTGTTTTATTTTTAACGGAGCGAAACATCAATTCCGACGACGCAAGAAAAAAAATCACGGAGGCACGGGCGTGTTGCGCGTGAAAATAAATTTTCGGCGCCTCCGAAATCGGACGCGCCTAACGCGCTGGACATTCCAACCGCGACTCAGCTGAACGCGACGGAGGGGAAGAGGGAGGGAGAGAGGGAGGAAGAGAGGGAGAGTGAGGGTGAGGGAGAGTGAGGGTGAGAGAGAGAGGGCGAGAGAGGGGGCGAGAGAGGGGGAGAGAGAGAGGGGGAGAGAGAGAAGGGGAGAGAGAGGGGGAGAGAGAGAGGGGGAGAGAGAGAGAGGGGGAGAGAGGGAGAGAGAGAGGGGGAGAGAGAGGGGGAGAGAGAGAGAGGGGGAGAGAGGGGGAGAGAGAGAGAGAAGGCGAGGGAGAGAGAAGGCGAGGGAGAGAGGGAGAGAGAGTATGAGAGAGAGGGTGAGAGAGAGGGAGAAAGAAAGGTAGGGAGGGAGAAAGAAAAGGGAGGGAGGAGGAAGAATGAAAGAGAGGGAGGGAAATGGAGAGGGCAGGAAAGAGAGAGACGAGTGAAAGAAAAGAGAAAAAGGAGGGGGAGGGAAATGGAGAAAAAGAGGGAGATAAATGGAGAGAGAAAGAGAGGGAGGAAAAGAGAGAAAGGTAGAGGGACGGATAAAAATGGAAAGGGAGGGAAATGGAGAGGAAGGGAAATGGAGAGGGAGGGAAATGGAGAGGGAGGGAAATGGAAAGGATAGGAGAGGGAGAAGAGGGAAACAGAGGGAGGGAGCGAGAAAAGATGAGACGGAGGGAAATGGAGAGGGGAAGAAATAGAGAGGGAGGGAAATAGACAGAGGGAGGAAAGGGGAGAGGGATGAACATGGAGGGAGAGGGAAACGGAGAGGGAAGAAAAAGAGAGAGGGGAGAAAAGGAGAGAGGGGAGAAAAGGAGAGAGGGGAGAAAAGGAGAGAGGGAAGAAAAGGAGATAGGGGAGAAAAGGAGAAGGGAGAAAAGGGTGAGAAAAGGAGATTAGGAGAAAAGGAGGGGAAAGAAAGAGAGGAAGGGAAATGAAGAGAGGGAAATGGAGAGAAAGGGAAATGGAGGGAGGGAAATGGAGAGGGAAAGGGAGATGGAAACGCCTCGTGCACCCATGTCACCGCGCGTGACCCAACATTCACACGCACTCCACGCTACGAAGAGGCGCGTGCTCCAGAGGGCTCTTCCAGCGGAGTGGACTGTGGCCAGTGTTAAGGGAAGGGGGTAAGGAAACTTTAGATGGCGGACGTGTCGGGTGGAAGGAGATGGGGAGAGGAGAGAGGGTGGGGTCAAGGGGGGGAGAGGAGTGAGAGTGGGGACAAGGGGGCAAATGAGTGAGGGTGGGGACAAGGGGCGAGACGAGAAGGGAGGGAGTGGAGGAGAGACAGAGGAGGAGGGGTAGAGTTGACGTACGAGAGACAGTGGAGGATGCACCATTCCGTGGCCCATTCCTTTGTACGCGTGTTGCCACTCCCAGTGATCCGTATTTGGCGCGCGCTCTCTCTCTTTCGCTAGGGAGAAGCGACGCGTGGCCAATGCACGCATGGGTATTCGCGCCTACGAGGCGCTCATGCGTGTTCGTCGAGTATATGCGCGACGGGGCGCTTAGGTTACGAGTCGATGCCCTCGTGAGGGGCGCCTTTAAAAAAATGCGAACCATATGAGGAAAAGATGGAATGTGGAGAGGAGTGGGGGGGCGGAGGTAAGAACAAACCAAAATGTTACACCTATGTATGAGATAGGAATAGTTTTACAGTGCAACCTCGTTAGGACAAACTTCAGGAGACTTAAAATTTCATAACCTGTACAAACGAGGTTTGTAAAAACGAGCACGTTATAACAAGGAGCATATATCTAGATTTCTGCAGGAGACTTAATTATACTACTTATAAACGAACATTTTGTACAAACCGAGTTTGCGTTATCGAGGCTTTACTGTATATTTTTACCCTCTCATTATAACATCCATATCACCAATCGTTAAAATAAGATAGACGGGGACCTCGCGGCAGTCACTCCCTTAGACCAGGTGTCCCCCAACTACGGCCCGCGGGCCGGATCCGGGCCGTGAAAGGGTTTTCGGATATTTTATTAAACATCATAAAATCACTGTTTCCAATTAAAAACAGGCGCATTGTTCGCATTAGAATTTTTTCTTCCATTTATTCACGTTTACTAATAGTTATATATGCATGCATGCTTAGGTAATTATAGAATAAAATATTTAAAATTTTGAAACATGATTTTTTTTCGATCCTGCCCGCCTAGCACTTTCAATATTTCTACGTGGCCCTACTCTCAAAAAGTTGTGGGACCCCTGCCTTCGACCGTCATTAGAGCGCGAGATATCTCAAGTCCTCGACTGTGTGAACCCTTCCTCGACGCACGAGCTCACCTTTCCCAGAGGGATATCCCCTGACCGCAGAGATCAAAACTTTTTAAATGCATTTCTGATGAGAAGGCATCTCTGTTTAACACTGTACGTAGTTTCTCGACTATGCACGTCTTTTAAACGACTTTCTACGGCAAATATCAAGGAAGTTGATATTTTTCGCTCAAAGGCACCAACCCAGTGGGTTTGTTACCCGCGGTTTCTGCCACATTTGCACACTCTTATATATCACGAGGCGACATGACGCCATTATGTCCTCATTCCAACTAGCATGAATTTTTATTTCGTCCCGCTTGATTTTTACGCTTCAAATTTAAATAATATGACACTAAATTTTTACAGGCTCCTTAAATGCTATAAAAATAATAGATTTTAAAGATCAATGGTCAAGTTCAACCAACCTATTACCGTATTTATCGCAACCCTCCGCATGTTCCAGTTTATGTTATGATGGGAGACCCCATGTGAATAGGGTAATTAGATGCTGATCGTCACAAAATAAGTTTTGAAGGAGAAAATCCGGGACATTTCGAAAAAGACGGGACAATGGAAATTTTGCTATTTTTATATGTTCTATGCTCTATATGTGAAATAAAAACGTTTAGAAAAGAGGAAGTACATTTTTATAACTATTATATATATATATATATATATATATATATATATATATATATATATATATATATATATCATGAATAATTTAACAGTATTACAATAAAGTATCCAAAGGTTTTGTCAGTCATATTTTAGAGCTCTTCTATCTTCCTTTATCAAATTTTGATCCTTTTTTATCATTTCATAAAAATCTTAACAGGCCAAATGTAAGTTAAATTTACAAAACAAAATGCAATCGATTGGTTTTATATACAGACGGTTTCGTTCATCACACCACTGAACATTTATTTGTGAAAATATTCTTCTCACAGTTCCATTATGTGCCGGAATGGCAAACAAAAAGCTACAAATTTTTTCAATATCAGAGGTCTGTCCTTGAAATTCAAATTTCGAATAAAACAATGACCACCGACAGTAACAAGATTTATTTATCTAGATATCATTGTTTTCTTTCAGCTCTTTTAAAAGTGCATTTTTAAGCAAAGAAAACTGATTTAATAATAAGTTTTCATCAATTTGAAATTCCATGTCAATAACATTTTTACACATAATTTGTACTTCTTACCAAACTGGTGTACTTTTAAATAGCATCCACTTCATATACCTCTGAATATATTTAAGGGTTCAGGTCATTTTTCAAGATAGTCATAAGTGGTTTTATACACATAAAATATTTCATCTTTAAAAGATTTTATTTCTTCCCCCTGGATATTGTGATCAGTTAAAACTTTGTAGGCACTTAAGGAAACAAATTTTCCTGCAATGCGTAATGTCAGCATATCGATCATCTCTTTCACGTAAGTCATAACCTCTGTTATGCAATTTTGCGAATATTCAAATTTTAGTATTTGCTCGTTGAAAAAAACAAGCACACTATGCATAACATAGAAGTAAGCTTCATTAAATGGTGATTCAGAAAAATTAGAATACATTTCGGAGACTTTTTAAAAAAAAACACAAAAACGTGTACACACGTGTACTTCCTTTTTCTTCAGCAAAATTTAAACGCTCGTGATTGACATACCGAAGTGCAATTCAAAACCACCTAAAGGATTCACAGACAGAATACTCTATCAATTACATTAAAGTATATAAAACCCTCAAGCGGTTCTGAAAAAAGCCTTGTCGGAGTACAGTTAACACGGACTATATACAAATAACATACAGTGGCTATTAAGGAGCCTTGCCAAGCAAAATAATTCAATAAAATCATTTCAACTACCTATACTTCATTCGAGTAGAAACACTAAATAGTGTCCATTAAATCAAAGAATAGCCCTTCCTTCGTAGCATGGAATGAGAACATAATGGTGTCATGTCTCCCCGTGATATATAAGAGTGTTTAAATGTGGCAGAAACCGCGGGTAACAAACCCACTGAGTTGGTACCTTTGAGCGAAAAATATCAACTTCCTTAATATTTGACGTAGAAAGTCGTTTAAAAGACGTGCATAGTCGAGATACTACGTCCAGTGTTAAACAGAGATGCCTTCTCATCAGAAATGCATTTAAAAAGTTTTGATTAATTCGTGCTTAATCATCTCTGCGGTCGTGGGATATCCCGCTGAGAAGGGTGAGCTCGGGCGTCGAGGAAGGGTTCACACAGCCGAGGACTTGAGGTATCTCGCGCGCTAATGACGATCCAAGGGATTGACTGCCGAGAGGTCCCCGTCTCACCCCCCCCTCACCAATACTTCTAGATTAAAATCGGGCAATTTACAGAAGGTAACAATAAAAATACAATATTAATTTAAGGTTTGAACTGAGTCTTTTAGAATGGTAAACAGAATGTAATACATCTCATATGACAGGAGATGTTGGTATTCAGATGAATAATGGACGAGAGATAAAAGTCGAAAATAAAACACTTCAACAGCTATTTCTATCAAAGGCAGATTAAAATAAATCGCTGGTATCAGATAAAAATGTTAAATATTAAATCATAGTGTTTCTAATTATTTATATATTAAACACGCATTTAGTGCAAGTTTTTCCATCTTCAACATTATACATATAGAGAATCGACGAAAATTGTCAAAAAGGCTAACGTAAATGAGACAGCAGAGATGCTAGACGGTGATTGGTTTACTAGTTTGTATGTGGCGGGTCAGCAGCTTTAAATACTATGGACCGGCACTTTCTAACAAAATCTGATGTGGCGACCACATGACTTTCTACATATCTGTAATATTTCTAAAAAGTCCAAATAGGTTACATAATAATAAATATTTTAAGAAACTGCGAGAAAATTTTAGACTTGACAAAGAACAGAAATAAACTTAACCCATAGCCTTCTGATATTGGATATAGCCATAAAGCTCAAACAATTAAGAAAAGAAAAAGGAGCGTTACTAAGACGTAACTAAGCGTCAATTGTTAACAAAAGTCGTCGCTAGGTGACGTGGTGGCGGCAGCTTAAAATATAAGATATCTCTTAAACAATGCATTACATGAAAAAATGTTTCAAACAAAGCTTGTAGAAAATTACTTTCCTACAACTTTTATTCCGATACATTTTTACATTTATCAAATATTAAATCAAATATTTCAAAATAACGGATGTGACGAGTAAACACCCACTTCCGGTTGACCGATTTTTACCATTAACTAATCAGTTCTTCTGACTTTTATAAAAATGTTAAATATAAAATTTCGCGTTGGCCTGATTAATAGTTTTTTTAGTTGGAGCACCCACAAAAAAGCTATCTCACACACACACACTAACAAACACACAGACATCATCGACAAAATGGTCAAAATCTGTTCAGGGGACCTCAAAACGTGTATTTCCGTTGAAATCTCGAACTCGATTAGTTTCATAAATACAATACTTTTCCCCTATACTACGTATATGGAGAAAGTAAAAATGGATCGGTATATTTTGTAAACGAAAGGCTACGAATATTACTCTTGGCTACAAAAAGATCACAGTGAATAGTTATAACATTAATTTGTTTTTCTGCTCATTTATCAAATGCTGAAGTGTGACTGGTTTCCCATTCTTTATAAAGCGGTAAACCAACTCCATAAATAAAGGAGCAGAGTTGGATAAAAACTAACTGTAATCGCCGATGAAAAATTGACCACGAACGTTAAAATGATGCGAATTTACCACGGCAAAATAGTAAACTGGATATTAATAGGCAAATATAGACTTTCAGACTTTAGATCTTTCAGATATTTTTTCAACTTTGAAATGATCCCGTTTATCGCTGTTTCATTCTCAACGAAACGCGAGTTAATGTGAATTAGAATTTAAGGGAAATACAATTTCAAGAGAGGGGAGGACCTCGGGAATAGCACACTTTTGCGAAGCTATTACACTTGATCGAGGATTCCATAGGAAGCCATGACGTTGGCTTTCCTTTTCTAGAACAAGAATTTAAGAAGATACAACAGACCAAGGCTGAGACAAGGGCAAGGCAAGCGCGGCGCCAGACTAGGACGCAGCACGCTTAGGAGTGCAACAAATGGCAATTTGAGCCTTTAAGTGTTAAGTTTTATATTATTAGATATTTTCTATATAAATTTTTTTCTATATTTTATTTTACTTCTTCACTGTAAATAAACTACCGTTTTGAGAGGTAAAACAGTGTAGGTACTGTATACTTTCATTGGGTGGGAAGCGTAATTTTCAAACCTTGCCTAGGGCGCAAAAATACCTTGTCCCGCTTATGCAAGATACTTTTAGCTTATAACTTTAACTGAATCCATTGACTGCCGAGGAAATTTCGCAGAAAATTGTCACGGGTCAACCAATATTTTTCACATTCTGCTAGCCAAGAGTTTCAATTTTTATCATTATAGAATACTTTTATACTGGTAGATGAACTTATCAAATACACATTTGAATAACACTGGAATGAAAGTCTTACACGAGACACATGACTACAGAAACCAGCAGTACCTAAGTGTCAACATATTAAAAATGGAACTTTTATTTAATGCATCTTATAAATAGCCAACTTAAGGATATTTTATCTCATTAATAACCCATTATTTCTTGTAATGCGATCAACTTCTTTTAGTTGCACAAACTGAGGCTGCAACTACGACAAAGTTTCCGATACGAAACTTATCCAAAGTTGAAAAATATGTTTTGAAATCCAAGAGACGTTTGTAACAATGGCTTTGAATATTGTGGCGATGATGCATGGTAATTCGAGGAAGGCTATTGCAACCCGTCATTTACAATTAAGCTACGCAATAACTATCTCAATGCTTAACGAGAGAAACAGTTGCGACAATAATTTCTAAATTCATCGCGAGACATACTTGTATGGCTAATCTGAGGAAGTAGAGCGTTAGAATATAAGGAGACGGAAACAACCGTACGTTACAAACTTCAACGGAATGGTCAAGAATACAAGATGAACAATAATACAGGGGAATTATGCTTTCACCAATAACAAAGAGCATTTACGTAATCCGTGGATAATTGGGACCGATAAATCCAGATTAAGAAACCACCATGAAAATGAACAGAAAACCACAACCAACAATTTTCAAAGTTCGGATTCAGAGGAGTGGATCACTTATAAAGAACCGCACAAGAGGCGTTTAAAAACTAAGGGGCATTCATTCGTATAAAATTCGGAAAAAAATAAATGGTAATAGGACGAAAAGAATCGATTTTGGAAAAAAGTCGAAATCGGTAACTACACTAACAGGAGCGACCGGCATGACTTCAAAAGCGGAAGCGGCAATTTCGCCAAAAAAAATCCCCGTCCATTGGATTGCGCAAATCACATTAAAATACGTGAAAATTTCACGATGAGTCGGAAAAAACACGCAACGTAAGAGAAGAAACATTTAGGGAAAAAACCGCGAACCTTAACACACATTGATAAATCAGGATTCTCCTGAATCCATGGAAACCGAACGCGCATTTCGGCTACGAAGCAGCCATCATCAGCGCCAATTCACCGATAATAGGTTTTAAAAAAAACATATTACCACGCTGAAACCCATTTTAAAAAACCCTCTCGTCACGATTAAAAAAAAACGAAAAAGAAACGTGCGTACGTGTAAGAAGACATGCGTGATCTTAAGAGGAGTAGGGAGGCTTGGAATAGATTAGCATAGCAGTCGGAAACCGTGAGTAACGAAGAGAGAGAGGTATGAGAGAAGAGATTGAAATGAGGTGGAGAAGGGAGAGGTAGGAACTGGTGAGCGTGTGAGTAAGAAAGAGAGAGAGAGGGACGGAAGCGAAGACAATGGAATCAGTGTCGACACGTTCGTTCCATTGTCACCGCGAGCGCTTCCGAAAGCAGAAATCTCGTCGGCATTGACGCATTGCTAAGGATATGAGACGCGCGGGGGTTCCGTCCACCACGGGACGGAGGGAAAATAAAACAAATACGCGCTCGCGTACCCTTCCGAGAAAACGGAGCGCTAAGACGAACCTGCTTGCTCTTCGCATTCGACGCGAAAGGTATAAGGTTACAAAATGGGGGGCGCGGACGTGTCGCACGGTCGCGCGATTCCATCTCCGGATGCTTCGCCGTTTTTCTCGCCATAGGTTGCTAGGGAGAATCTGAGTTAATTTTCGGTGTGCATCCGAGATATACGATAATTTTTAAACGAAGAAATCTGCAAAGTTTCATACCTGAAAATAATTATTGCATCGCTGCCAATACGCGAGACAAGCGAATTCGAAAAAATAATGATTATAAATGATTGTAAATTTCTCATCGTCCGGTAAATAAAAAAACACGCAATCGTAAAGTAAGCAAAGTAATGGATGCTCTGGTTAAATAAAAAAAACAATGCCCTCCGAAAGTTAAAATATTTTAATAGAACAATTACTTTGCTGTGAAAAATTGAATTTAGACACTTGAAATAGTTTTAGTGAGCGTAATGAAACGAATCACTGAACCAAGCCATCCATTGATCGTTTCAAGAGTTAAAAACAAGGATTTATGAGCTTTTCAAAAGAGAAGTTAGTCATATAAACCCCTGGCATCCACTGCCTCGTCTCTTATTTCTCCAAGGATGATCACGCGCGTGCAGTCATGAGCGCACGCAGACGTCGTCAAATATCTCGGACGCTGAGAAAACCTTAACGAAGGACAATGGAAACGAAACACACACACATCGCGCATAAGAGAAGCGCGGGAGTTATTAGGAATAATGGAACATTAAATACATTTTTTCTAATCGTAATCGTCAATAAATGCGCTCCTCATTTTAATAATAGGCACAACTGAAGTCAGCACAAAGACTTTTAAGGATCTAACAATGAGGAAAAAGAAATTCGAACCTCGTATAATAACATTTTAAAGCGGTTTGAGTTAGAAAATTTTACTTTGATGTGATGAAGGTGGGGCCGCATCTGCTATATTATCTATTATTATCTATGAACCGAAAAGACTTCAACTAGAGTAGTACGCACGATCGATGGTGGCCCGTGTTTCTACCCGTGTATTTTCCTGTCTTCACTGAAAAAGGAAGCTAAAACATTTATCGAAAACTTTTGAGATGCACTACTTATCTTAGGATGAATTCCCTTTGCAAATAAGCTTCTTTGTATACTTCGTCCGATTTCATAAACGACGAGACATTTATAACGTTATCCCAGCAACTTCTGGAATAAAGAAGAGATTCACTACTTCGTAATAAAACGCTTACAATTTTTACGTAATATCTCCGCTATCTACGATGACGCAAGGCTAAAAAGTCTTTACTCGTATCATCTTACGAGGTTTTCCAGACAGTGGATGGATTCAACTCGAGCGTAGATGCTCTGCACAAGCTAGGTTCAATTACGCTGAAATGAAATGCAAAAAAAAATTTAAAATGCGGCCGACTCGTACTTTTAATACTCCTGTGACCCTAAGCTAGAGCACAACCAGTACACAGCTGTCACGCCAGTGACTCTTCAACAGCAAAGCAATCATCGCTTAGATAAGGCGCGTTCGATGCTGGGCAACACTTCAAAGTACGCCGAATGCCTCTGCTCGAGTGAAAATAATATAAAATAAGAAGATTATTTCTTAATAGAGTACGCCATTATGTGTCACCCTTTCATGAGGGAGGAGTTTCGACATGGATCTCGGGGTTAACCAACGCCAGCTAAGCAAAGGGTATAAGGCGATGTAGCAAGCGCCAGGTCAAGGCGAATTCCGAAGCAAAAGCGAAAATGGAAAAGATAAATGACTCCATTGACATGCAATTGCCAAATATTGAAAGGAAAACTTCATGCTCCTTTCACATCATTGCGTATAGATGATTAAATGCTTCGATACACTCAAGTCTTCTTAAGCTCCAGAAATAACACAAAATAAACATGAGAAACATCTGTGAAAATTTCACGATTTCCTAAAAATTTTCAAATATTACGATATGATGAGAATAGTTTAGTTCAAGTTGAGATCAAGCAATATTCATTCCAATGATCGTTGGGAAATTGCCAACAGTATTCCGTAAACGTCATCGAATTGTAGAGCGAAGGTGTTTTCCTAAGAATTCTGCCTAACAAAAAAATCAAAGCACTTACTCGATGCAAGAATATAATTCCAGGAAAGCAGAACGCTATATGTCTTGAGTTTTTTTTATAAAGTTCCTTACACAGAAATAATTATTCTTTCAACAGATAATCAATCATTTACTAAATTAGATAAAAACATAGCTCCATAATCAGAGGTATATGATACAAGATAAAATACGAGTAATAATCGGAGATAGAAGGCCAACAACAAAACAAAACGTCTTTATTGTGACGGAAATTAATAACTTTTGAATATTTCCATTAATGCAATCACACGGCGACATGATAGACGAATCGATTAATTTCACGAATCACGGGACCCAATAAAGTATAATAAGGAGACGCCGCTATCTTTCGTTAATTTTCCTAATTTCGAGTAGATATGATACATTTCCGCCAAACAAGAAGGCACGTTTCGCTACAAAGCATAAAAAACGAAAATAAAACATTGACGTTAAAAAAATAAACTTCGTCGAGTTTTATCTTCCTTGAAACTTGAAGAATTAGCACGGGAATCGGAAAGAAAAAAATTACGCCAAAGTAATCGTCCTTTACAACATTTTTAAAACTCTCTCTCTCTCTCGTCTCCAAAAACCCGTTTTTAGTCTCAAATTTTTTATAAAGAATAATAATGCTGAAAATTTTACGTCCTAAAAAGAGGACGAGAATAAGGGGTGGGGGAGGTAGGTGGGAAGAAGAGAAGATGAAGAGGGTTTGGGGGAGAGGTGGGCGTAGGAGGAGTTGTAAGGGGACGAGAAGGAAACGGATGTGTTGTAGGATATAAAAAAGAAGAAGTAAGATGAAAAGAAATGAGGGAAGGGGAAAAGGATGTGTATTATAGAAAAAAGGAAAACGAATGAGGAGAAAGAGAAATAGGAGTAAGAGGATTAGGATGTTTAATATAGGAAAAAGGAGGAATAAGAGGAAGAAAGAATATAAGAAGGATAAGAGACAGAGGAATCTGAGGAAGAATAAGAGGAAGAGGTGGAAGAGTAGGTGGAAAGATGGAAGAGAAATATGGTGAAGAGGAGGAAGGGGAATAGGAGGAAGGGGAATAGGAGGAAGGGGAATAGGAGAAAGAGGAATAGGAGGAAGGGGAATAGGAGGAAGGGGAATAGGAGGAAGGGGAACAGGAGGAAGGGGAATAGGAGGAAGAAGAAGAGGAATAGGAGGAAGAAGAGGAATAGGAGGAAGAAGAGGAATAGGAGGAAGAAGAATATGAGCAGGAGGAAGAGGATGACTATGAGAAGAGGGGCAGGATGATAAAAAGTAGGGGATGATGGAGGATAAGGAGAGGAAGGAGGAGGGGAAGGAGAAGGGAGTGCCACATCACCCACGTCACTCTCCTTCGCCTTCTTCCCCCATCATTCGCCCTCTCCATCCTTTCTTTACCTCCGACCGCCTCTCATTTCCCTTCCCACTCATCCCTGGCAACATCCTCGAGGAACGCGCGCGTACGCACACATAAACACATATCACACACACAGACGCACAAGCTAGAAGGAAAAAGAATGCACATCCCTCACCCGCGCGAACTATTCCACTCTAGTAACAACGCGTAAGATGGGATTAAAAGGGAGAAAAGAGGCGTGGGGAGGGAGGGAGAGTAATGGAGAGAGAAAAGGAGCACGTAATGCTGTGGAAGAATTCCTATACGAGTCTCGTAAAGCAAAGAGAAAAGAGAGAGAGAATGGGTGTGGCAATGTTATAAAGAATCGTTCGCGCTTGGACTTTTTTTGTTTTTACTCGGCTCGGCTTAAGGAGCGACTAAGAATTTTATCTTTCAACATTTGCCGCCGACAAGTAACTATCGTCATCAGTTAGAAAAAACTGAGCTAGGCATTAGGCGGATTTATACACGGGTGCAACAAGGGCCGGGTTGGTGGCGGTGTCAACTGCGCGATTGCACAGGGCCCCGCGCTATATAAAAATATTTGTTGTCCTTGTAAAGTACATACGTAAAAAATCGGAAAAAATATCGAACGATGTCATAGTGAGATAGATTGTTCCATTTCTTTAATTTACTATTAAAAATTTTTAACGCACACTTGCCACTGGGCCGCGCGATTTTCCCAGCCGGCTCTAGGTGCAATTTATTCTCGATCATTCGTCGATTCAAAATGCGAGACAAATCGTACAAAAGAGACGCGAAAAATAAACCATCCAAAATCTTCACGCGGACATAAAAACTCGCTCGAGGAGCGATGAAGGGAGAAGAAAAAAAGGTGTAAATTTTTACGGCGAAACGGTTACGCGGAAAGCGACGAGAGGTGAAAAAAGGGCAAACAAAAGAATGAATGAAAGCGGAAAAGAGACGAGAGAGACATTAAAAGCGAATACGACAAGTACACGGGCGGATGAAAGAAAAAGGAGCGAAAAGAATACGTACGCGTTAAAGCCAGGATAGAATAGCATGGGAATGACTCAGAGACAAAAAAAGAGAGAAAAAGACGATGTTAAATCGGCAGAGATGGATATAAAAAACGAACGACAGGACGCGAGACAGAAAGATGGAGTGACGAGATGGAGAGAGAGAGAAAGAGGGAAATATCGAGAATGAAGAATGGGGATATTCATTGAGGGAGGGAAGGTAAGTCGTCGCGAAAGTGTACGTGGCCGAGAGGATGGAGCAAAGGTGAGCTCACGGCGATGGAGGGAGTGCAAGGGAGAGTGGAGAGGGAAATGGAGGGAGTGAGAGGAGAGAGGGAGTGGGAGGAGAGAGGGAGTGGGAGGAGAGAGGGAGTGGGAGGAGAGAGGGAGTGGGAGGAGAGTGGGAGTGGGAGGAGAGATGGAGTGGGGAGAGAGAGTGGAGGGGGAGTGCGAAGGAGAGGGAGTAAGAAAGAGAGAGAGAGGGAGTAAGAAGGAGAGAGAGAGGGAGGGACTAAGAAGGAGAGAGAGAGGGAGGGAGTAAGAAGGAGAGAGAGAGAGAGATGGAGTAAGGAGAGCGATGAGTAAGGAGTGAGGGAGTGGGAGAGCGAGGGGAGTAGGAGACAGGGAGTAGGAGACAGGGAGTAGGAGACAGAGAGTAGGAGAGAGGGAGTAGGAGACAGGGAGTAGGAGACAGAGAGTAGGAGAGAGGGAGTAGGAGACAGGGAGTAGGAGACAGAGAGTAGGAGAGAGGGAGTAGGAGAGAGGGAGTAGGAGGGAGAGGGGAGTAGGAGGGAGAGGGGAGTAGGAGGGAGGGAGTGGAAGAGAGGGAGAGGGAGGGAGTGGAAGAGAGGGAGTGGGAGGGAGGTAATTGAAGGAGAGAGGGAGTGGGAGGGAAAGAGGGTTTGGGAGGAAGAGAGGGAGTTGAGGGAGGGAGGAAGGGAAGAGAGGAAGGAAGAGAGAGGGAGAGAGGAAGGGAGAGAGAGGGAGAGAGAGAGAGGGAGAGAGAGAGAGGGAGAGAGAGAGAGGGAGAGAGAGAGGGAGAGAGAGAGAGGGAGAGAGAGAGGAGAGAGAGAGAGGGAGAGAGAGAGAGGGAGAGAGAGAGGGAGAGAGAGAGAGAGAGGGAGAGAGAGAGAGAGGGAGAGAGAGAGAGAGGGAGAGAGAGAGAGAGGGAGAGAGAGAGAGGGAGAGGAGAGAGAGAGAGAGAGAGAGAGAGAGAGAGAGAGAGAGGGAGAGAGAGAGAGTGGGAGAGAGAGGGAGAGAGATGGGTGATGAAGGGGGAGGGGACTACGAAATCATGATGAGGTACGGAGAGATGGTGGGGGAAAGACGAATAAGGCAAGGAGCGGGGGAGGGACGTGAAGAAGCAAGCAGATAAATAAAAGATGGGCAAGGAAAAAATGCGAGGGGACTGGGTTCGAGTCCCGAATAAGAAAGAGACAATTATAAAGCTTAATAATGACATCACTCCTTACGCATTCCGGCTTCGGCGATCGTGCCGCAAATACCGGGCAGGAAAACATACTCTGCGTTAACTCGCAAGAAGATAGTGGGAGAGTTACAAGCAGGGAGGATGATATATAATAAGTCCCTGTCATCGCGAGTGAAGAAGATAAAAAAAACGAGCATCGACCGGGAGAGTGGGACACGGCAAGAGGAATGCTATACAATGGATCGCGAATGGGTCGCATTTACTAGACGAAAGAAGTTCGTAACGAAAGAAATTTTTAAAGTTTCTAATCAAGGTTTAAGCGTGGCTATAAGATGCCGCGGAAGAATATCACGAGCGGAATGGTGACGACGAGTTTAGCCTAACCAAAGCATTCGTTACTTCCAGGGAATCCAGACCTATTACCTGATGCGCAGTCATGACGACTATCGGGATCTGCTGGAGTACGAGAAGAGGAAGATTGAGACAATTACAAAAATGCTGCGCTTAGATATTATTAAAATCATACATCGTGAAAGTTCTCTTGATACATAATTCAACGAGAAATTTTTTGTATCAACTCTCCAAATCACGCCGCATGAAAATTCTTTCGGAAATAACGTCGATACGTCATCATTATTACCAACATCATATTCAGCATTTTGTAGCTGCAGAGTGTAATGGCCGCAAAAATATGTAACCGTATCAGTAAAACCATTGTTTACATCTTCGAATCATCCAGCATCCCAATCATATTCTCTATTTCCTCCGGCGTTCGACCTTCGATATTTGCTTCCCTCTAAATATTCCCTGGTCGTATCCTCTGCTTACATTTAATGCCAATGATGGCACTTTGTTCTCCTCCGAATGCACTAAACACCCACAAAAACTAGGGGGTGCCGGTGGTGTAGTGGTTAGCATGCTGGTCAGTGGCGGCTCGTAGCTAAAATTAGTGGGGGTGCTGCTCCAGAAAATTTTTAGCCTTTGTTTTAAAATTGTGTAAAAGGAAAAAAACATGTATAAAAAGAAAATTTATTCAGGAACTTGATAAAATCTTAACAAAAAAAAACCAAACATTTTTTACTTACTTTAACTTAAATTGTTACAGTTCAAGCTCGATCTATTCATTTAAAAATGAAATCCATTCTTCTTGTTTTAATTTGCGCAAAAAGTTCAATAATTTTCTCCTTGATCTCTGGATGACAATTGAGGAAAATTTTCATCATCTAGATTATTTTCCAAGATAAATTTCAGCAGCTCAATTAATTTGCAATATTCATGAATATCAGTCCTACAATAGAATACTTTTAGTTCAGTTTCAAGCTTTTCTTTGTCAATCATGGGATAAGCTTCAGTGGTCAGTACTATCTCTTTTGTGGGATGTTCATTCTTAAATCTAGTAAAGCATTTCTTGTTGAACAATTTAGCAGCTACTAAGTGTTTAGTGGAAGAATATCTGTCCATTATATCAACACATATATAGTCACACACTTCCTTAGCTTCTGCCATGAGTGTCTTTGAAGGATTCTCACAGTACTTTGAGTTTCTCAATTCTAAAATAGCAGTTTTGAAATTTGTTATATATTCATTAACTTTAAACACACTAATTTCTCGAGATTGCATTTGGTTGTAAATTATTTCAACATGAGGCATAATCTGATGAAAAAGCTCTAACCAAAACTTGAAATTATCATCATTCAGGTATTTTAAAATTCCTGTTGCTTCTGCAATGGTTTGATCTGCATTTGATGTTGACTGAATTTCAGTAAGGCAGTTTTTTAAAGGTTGCAAATTTTCATGAACTCTGTTTATGGTCCGTATGTTGAAATTCCACCTTGTAGAGGATGGACGTGGAATGCTGACGTCCATATGTTTCTTGAGAATGGACACACGTTGTGGTGATCTTGAGAAGAATGTTGGAATAGCCAGAATGTTAGAGAAAAATATTCTTGCGTTTCGTGCAATACTTGCTGCATTTCTCATTATTAAATTAAGTTGATGTGCATAACAGTGAATGAAATGTGCATTACTATAAACTGCTTTTATTTTTGCTGGAACTCCTGCTTTTTTGCCTTTCATGACATTTGCACCATCAAATGTCTGAGCTTTCAGTTTTTGTCCATTTCCTTGAAGGATTACGTCCAATTGTTCTAAAATACGTTTTGATATGCCATCTGCAGTTTGATTTTCTGGAATAAAGAATCCCCAAAAACGCTCAAATACTTCTTCATTCAATACGTACCGTAGAACAAGGACCATTTGAGTGTGTTCCGAAACATCTGTTGTGTCATCAGCCATGACAGCTAAAAAGGAAGCTTTTCTAATTTCCGTCCTTATCTCCTCATGGTATATTTGTAGCAGGCAGTCAAGTATCTCATTCTGAATGGTCTTAGAAACACCTTTGAAGACTGCACTGGTTTCTAAGTGATTCTTCAAATCTGAATCTAATTTAGATGCAAAATTTACTAATCCTCTAAATACCCCTGGATTTACTGAATCGTCTTTTTCATCATGTCCACGTAAGGGAGTTTCAAAGTTTCCACAAAAGTAAATGCAGTCTATTATTTTGGACAAAATTTCACGGTTCTTTTTAACTTTTATATTATGCTCAGTGATTGAAAGTCTGTATGCCTCACTAAGTTTCTCCTTAATACTTACGGTTCCTAAATGTGACAGTGAAACAACATTATCAACGTGCTTCTTTGACTTCTCATGCTTTTCAGTTTTTTCTTTCATTTTGTTTATATTTCTAAAACCATCTTTTGTCCACGGTACATCACCTCCAAACAGCAAACACGGGAAGCAAAACAGTGCATTTTTTACTTCACAGCCGCAAAGCCAACTTTTCCGTTGGTACCATTCAGAATTAAAGCTACGAATATATTTCTTGTTGTTGCTTTTGCCTGGCTGAGATATTAGAATATCAGGTGTTGAACGACCTCTTTTCTTAACTGTAACTTTCTCATGGAGAGAGAGAGAGCTGTGAAAACTTAAGCCGTTGAAGTTCACTTACAGTCACAGAACTTATTTCTTGGGGATGCAAGGCCATGGTTAAAGTTTTCTGTTAAATAAAAGAACCGAAAAAAAATGAATCAAATAGAATAGCTGGAAGCAGAATAATAATCTAATTCTACACTCTTCTACACTTTATCATATTCAAGAATGTGGTACACGGTTTTTAAGCACAACACACGCTGAGTAAAAAAAACTTCCTTCCACCATCACGCCAGAGCCGGCACTGCGAGAGCAACAGTGTTCTCTCTACCTGGCAGTCCCGCCTTCCTCCCCACCCCCCTCCTATGTGCGCATGCGCACAACAGTCAAACACCACGTCGCTGGCACTGTGAAGCGCACAGTTCCATACAAAGATTTTTGTATCTTTTTCATAAACTGGGGGATGGCTACTGAAGTACTGACATTAAGCTTAAGGAATATATATTGTACTACAAAAATAAAGAAAGAATTAAAGAAAAAAGGACTCATTATATTAAATGTTATCGATAATATCAAGTGGAAATAGGGGGTGCTGCAGTTCCGCAGTGCCTATACACGAGCCGCCACTGATGCTGGTTGCTACTCGCCTGCTGCTTGAAAAGGCAGCGGGCACGAATCACTGCGCAAGTAGGATTTTTTTCCAAGGTCGCTCGTCTCCCTGTTTGTGTGGTTTGATGAGACAGTGCAAATTCAGCGTTCCGTCCTTCGTAAGGGACGTTAAGCCGTTGGCCCCCTTGGTGTTTTTTGTTAAGAGTAGGCTAATGCCGGCACCGGGTTTCCCTCCTCCCTTGTGATTGTGTTCGGTGTGGAAGGAGTTATGGCTATAATAATCCCAGAGGTTGATTAGCGAAAAATACCCCCACACACACACCCATAAAAACTATGAAAGAGAAGTTAATCGAGATTATAATTCAAAGAATGTTTCATCCGTCCTCTCCTGAACACCTTCAAAATAGACGAACAAATGTTTTGTTCAATTAATTAACTTTACGACCGTAACCGTCTTCGGCTTAATTTGCCAAATAAAATCTTCGCAGTGATTATCCCGCCGCTCAAATAGCTAAATTAAGCATCCTTGATAATTACAAAGAAAATAATGCGCGACGAAAACGAAACGAATGCAGGGGCGTCGTGGTAGAAGGGGCGCTAAAGAGAACCGAAATCTATGCGTAAAATTATGTAAAATAAACAAATACCATTTCCTAATAATATGACGTCTCAATGGTGGAAAAATCAAGAAAATAAATAGCGGTTGAGAAATGATGGAGAATAATGTAAGCAGCTAGAGCCAGCTATCCAAAAATGTTCAGACGGGGAAAGTAAAGAAATTAAACGAATTCTGAATTCTGCTACGGAAGAAATGGTGAGTACTGGAGAGGATTACCTGAATCTCTTTCAAAACCAAGGTGATTGCAGCCCGAGCTACATAACCCGCGCGCAACAGTAATATTACATTGATGAAAGAAACGTTGACATAAAGAAAAGATTGACTCCGGCGGCTAAAATTTTGATTAGCTAGGTTCACACAGTTAACTTAATAGCCATATAAATTGGGGTTACCGAAAATCCTCGAAAAAATAAATAAATCATAGCAACTTTGTAAATTATTCTACGTAACAAAAAAACGAAAACTTCATCTTATATAACGTTTACTCTATATACACGTATATTTCGTTTGGCATGTAAGGAAGTATTTTATTTACTGAGATTATTAGAAAAAAATTAGCAATAGGATAGGGGCGCCAAAAGAAAAGTTTGCCTAGGGCGCTGAAATGTCTAGCACCGCCCCTGATGGGGTGCGAAGAAAAACCCCGGAGAAACGAATGACTCAATATCGCCCAAAACGTCCAACAAAAACACAAACGTCACCACGTAACCGATAAAGAAAGCTACGCGAAACGAAAAAATACTGCAGCTATCAAAAGGCGGGCGCGAAGAGACGGAGGGGACCATCGCGTTTATATTAGCGCCAAATGGGGTCTAGGAATACATCCAACGTAACCCATCTTCCATCATGAACGGCCGGCGATGAAAAGGATGTAAAAATGCTGAGGATGCATAACGTATAAAGAGAAGGATAAAAAGGAGATGGGAGAGGCGGTGGGCGGGGACCACTACTACACATGACTACACAGGTCGTGGAAGATGGACGTTGTTAGCTGAATATCCGCACGCGGAGTTGTCTGGAAAGAGAGAGCGGAGTGGGAGTTGGGGAGAAAAAAGGGAGATAGAGAGGGGAGGAGAAAAAGGGAGTTAGAGAGGGGAGGAGACGATAGAGAGAAAAAAGAAGACGGCAAAAAGGAGAGAGGGTGGGTGGAATCTCGCATATCAGAGCGTATTCAGATCCGCATCCTCGCGTCACGACCTCCAACTCCTCCCACACCACCAGCCTCCTAGACAATACGTAAAAGGAGGCGGAGGTCTCTTTCTCTCTCAAGTGTGCCGTCCACCTTATGGCCCGCGTCGCGAGGGGGTGGAGGAGGGGGGGGGGGAGATGAAGGCGAAACGAGAGGAGCATTCCGACACGGACGATTGTTGTTACCTCTCGCCAGCCATTCCAACGCGTCATGCCACGCGCGGAATTAAAAACTCGTGGATCAGAACCCCCCCCTAGCGGATATTGTTTTCTTTCAACAAACACGTCTCACTGGTTCTGGCCGGTTGGGTCGCGTAGAAGGGATTACGGGAGAGTTGAAGGGGTGGTAAAGAGGGAGGCGGAGGAGGGGGGCGGGGCGTTCGGACCCGCCAGACGGAGGAGAATAAACAAGAGGGGGAGGAACACTTCGCGACCTCTCGGCGAGGGGTCAAAGGGCGCCTGAGGTCTCCAAGAAATTCCGAGATCGACCTTTGCCTGCCAATCTCGATTCGAAGTTTTTATTTTATTTATGGAATTCAGCGTGCGACGCGCGAGCCATTAAGCAGCAGTAAACAACGCTGGAGTGCGGACTGCCAGATGCAAACGACGCCGGGTTTTTTACGATTCGCATGTGTTACAATGCGTTTCTTTCGGTGAACTTGGGTGTGGGTTGGACGACACGGGAAGCAAATTTGCCAGCGATAAAAGAAAAGGTCTAAAATAAAATACGCCCCAAATAACTTTCAAAAATACGAGTGGTGTATTTGTGCCATGATAAAATCCAATCCTATCTTCTCACCGCGGACAATTTATACTCATGAAATGTAATGCTGCTCGTCATAAACATTTAAGGAATTCGATACCCTCCGAGCGTTTTCCTTAGCCATAGATCTTGGTAAAGATCAATAAAACAATTAAAAATTAAGATATTTTTTCGAATGCTTCGACGTTCGATGAAAATACCGTCGTTGCATTTGGGAGAGGAAAAGTTTTTCGAACTTCTTAATGATTACCTGAAGAAGAGTGATCATCCTAGCGGTACCCATCCCTGACCAAGATAAACTTAACGATGCATTTGTTGCAATGCAGAAAAATAAGCAGCACAGCAACGCAAGCAGGTGTACGTATCATATGTACGTTAAAACTGTAATATTTTTGATTCCCTTATGGCAATTCAAAGTGTGTTACCAATACCCAAAGTAGTACCAGAAAGATCTGAAAGTGGTACCAGCAAAATCTTATCTTATTATCTTAGCACAATCCCTCGCCTACTTCACTTTTCACCTTCAATAAATAAACCATTTGGCAATTGTACAAAGCGTACATTTCTCCATTTCGGAATGATGATTTTGATGTGATTTTTTTCTGGGCAATTTCTTTTTTACGAAAAAATGAGGGGGTTCCAAGTAGTAGATGAAATTGTCCAAAGAGTACACGTAAAAAAGTTTGAATAGCACTGCCTTATGGGATCGCTATAAAAAAATGACACGCTAAGAATCACTTTCGTGACGAAAGGAGACCTTGAGAAATAATTTTAATTGACCTTGGCCTCAAGTGTGAGAAAAGCTTGCCCTTTTTTGCTTCAAGAGTTCGACTGTGGCTGTTTCGTGACACACTTCTTTAAAGGCTTGCTTCTTCTTCATTAATAGAGGTACGTATTTGTGCGCCGCTGTATTTGGGTCACATACGAACGTGAAGAAATGCATAAGTCGCACTCATGAGAAAAGCTCTCCTAGCCGCGATTCGACGAGGCATTTCCAATTTCCATTCTCGGATGTATGTACATACTCTCGCGGGGAATCGCACTCCAACTTGAGAGGGGAAAAATGCATGAATGCAGCGAGTCGAGAGCTAGTGATAGCGATTTAATCGAGGGGATTTCCTCCCCGAGATATAATACACGTGTTGTATAAAGCCTAGACACAAATGGATCATAAGGGATCGCTCGACTTTTATTAGAAAAAGAAAAACCGTAAGAGATTAATTAAAAGCCGCGACGACGACAGAGAAATTTCTTCTAAGGTACTAACTAGATAATTAACAACCTTAAGTTATCTTTGATAGATAAAAGAGTCAAGGTCGTTGGCGACGAGCTTCACTATCTACCAATGAATCCTAAGTCCAAATGGAGTGTCGCACTTTAAGTTCCCTTGGCGAAACTTGAAATATAAAACAAACCAAAGAAATTGATCCGTTTAAGTTGCTAAAAATCCTTTTTATTTTATCCATTCATCAAGTGTAGCATAATTTTACCCATGAATATATTAAGGTTTTGTTTTAGCCTTTACTTGTTTGCAGACATTTCTTCATCTTCCCAAATCTACCACCTTCATTCTACTTACTCTTTCCTCTTTGTGGTAATCTCTTTTCTCAGAAACTATCTCCAATCAACATAGTTCTACACTCTAAATGTGTTTTCGTTTATCTTTTCTGATTCGAATATTCAAAATCTCTGCTTTCAGCCAACGTTTTAACAAGTGCAACAATCGAGGGATGGTCCATATGAAATTGAATATGGGAATAGTTATGTATACTTCGTCTGAACGTAAATTATATTTTTATTAAGTCTTTAATTAACGCAAGAATTGAACATCGAGAATAATTCGAAGTGTCACGCTGGATTTACACTTTTTCAAGACAAGCCAACGATTATTCTTTATACTAGAACCTGATGACTGTTAAATATCATTAATTTAGTCTCTAACTAGAAGTGGTTATACTTTCGTTTTAACTGCCATTTAAATTAAAAATACTACTTACGTTAACAAGGAAAACAAAGTTTAAAATAATCAACATATGATAAAATGCAAAAAGTGGAAGAATTATTACCAACACTAAACATAATCGTATGAAATGAATAGGCTATAAGCAATCGAGACGTAAATAGGGTATGACTCAATAGTAGACATTTACAACAGTAGATATTTTAAGGAGCACCAAAACAATAACATTAAAGTGTCAGCAGCAGATAAATTTTAAATATCATGACAATGGTAAAAATGAGAAGAATTTTCTAATAAGAATTGTTCCAGCTTTGTATAATCCTTCACGTAAACAAGATTAGAAAGGTGAACTTAATGTCGGAGTACACAGAATTTCCAAATGCGTTCTTTTAGATTTCACTATGTTCTCAATATTTTTCGCTCATTGTTAGATGAGCATTTAACGAGAAGCTAGCGAGGTACGTTGTAAAATACATGTAAGTTCTTACGTCAAGTTGTCGTTATTACTGTCCCATTTTAACCAAAATTGGAACCAGTAGACAAATTTTAATAAAACTATATAGTACCCATGTAAGAGCAATTAAACAGCGAAGCGGGGCAAATTCAACACACAACTATTGAAAACAAGTTTTATAGAACTATACGTAATCTCGATTTTCGCGGGTTCTGCATTCGCGAAGAAATTATATAGCAACAAATGGCAATTTTAAAAATTCGCGGAAGTTAACAAACATTTATCTGCACCCGCCGAACACAGTAAACACTATTCGTTCGTTCAAGTTCGTGAAACAGCGTGATTTCCTATTCACAAAAAAGCAAATTCAGATTAAGTACATACATGCCACACAAATAAGTGATGCTATGACTGAAGTGAACAAACGTACTGATTTATTCAGTATTGTACTGTCTTTGACGACAATGTACTGATCGATTTTCTGTACTGGTTTACGAATATAATTCCTTATTTGATTCGCTGTCTTAAAACAGTATTAACTTCACTCATCTGTATATCCGTAGATTCTCGATATCTGTCGCTAACATTTTAAGCGCTAGTTTCATAATTACTTACTTTAAAATGCTCATCTTTAGGCTGAACTCTCATCGTACAGTATTAGTAATGCAAATATTTCTATAGATTGCAAAGTTGATGCTAGAAATGTTATCAAAAGAATTTTGTGCAGATTTGCTTCATTTATCCAGACAATAATTCCGAATTTTTTGCTTTTTATGGGCAACAAATACCAATTGTACTAATTTTGGCTCGAAAATAAATGGCCACTTTAGCTATGACGAATGCGGAGAACGACTGGAGGGAGATGTCCACAACACGTTATAATGTCTTTGGCTCCCTCTCTGTCCGCACGCATGTAATTAACTGTAGTCTCTAGTCTTTTTGCACTCGCACGCGTAATACTGTGATTAAATGACGGTCCCAAAATGCAAAGGAGGTGAAATAAGAGCTAAGAAATGTATTTCGCGTAAATACTGGCGATTTTACGAGAGTGTTGCCATAACAACAACTATCGTTGGACTCAGATTCGGTATATTCTAATAAGTACGCGCGTTATTTTTGTCGCAAAAATACGCGTGATCAATTTAATATTCCGTTCGAATGTATTTGTAGTATTTTAAAACGCTAAATTATGAAATTCGGGAACACAAAGAGCTACATATCCTCGATGACTTTAAAGCTATTACAGCCAATGTAAGTATTAAATAAATTATTAAATGGAAAGTAGGAATCATAAGTTCTGTTTGGATCATCTTGTTTCCCATTACCTTTCTAGTACATATTTATATTCGCTGTTTCTATGTACGCGCAGTCTTCAACGTACGTAACCTCCACAAATATGGAGGAACTACTGTAGTAAAATAAATATATTAAAATATCCACCAAAAATAACAAAATTATTTATAACAAAAGGTCGGGTCTGTAATCTGTGATGTTTATCTGTATATCTACCACGCTTATAAAAATTCGGAACTACCATATTTTTGAACTGCATTTTTAAAATGGTTAAAAATCCAAATGCGAGCTTGAAACAAACAACATATTTGATGACATTATTTCACAGAGGAAGAAAAACACGAAGGATTTCTGTTCCACAGATGGCATGGAAGAACCATTTTTCCCTGTCACCATGGCCACGAGACGTTTTAGATTTCTTATGAATTTCCTAAGCTTCGATGATATATATATATATATATATATATATATATATATATATATATATATAAGACAAATACGACAAAGTGAAGATAAACTGGCATAAATAAGAAATTCATTTTTTGCAGTCAACAAAAAACTGCCAAGCCCACTACGGCATTGGAGAGAAGACAATTTTAGATTAGAAGCTCAATGCTTCCAGAGGAAGGTGCAGTTTCAAAATGTGTATATGTTGTCAGCGTAACTACTAACCTAGTAAAAGAAAAAGCTGTTAGTAAATATCTTCTTAGTCATATAAGACAAGCAGCAGAGAAGATAAGCGACGTTCAGGAAGTTGCACAGCTAGAAAAAGCCACCAACAAAAAACTAGATATAGTACCACCCAGTGCTGTAGTCGCAAAAAAAGCAGAGGGTATACCGTATTCGGGAATAAAACCTTGAAGCAGGGTCTTACCCAGTTCTTTTTAAAAAGCAGAGGGTATACCCTATTCATTTGAAAAAAACTGAGGGTATACGGCGTATACCACCGTATACCCTCCACTACAGCCCTGGTACCACCGTGCGAAGAAAGCTAGAAAAACATGTCTAAAACAGTGGTTTTCAACCTGGTTGCCACCTGGGGCGCCGCAAAAAAACTATGTTTAGTAAATAAATCAATGATTTGGTTGTGTTTATAGATAACTTGGACAATATTTTTTTCTCTGATAAATTTATTACGATGTGGCACCAACAACCGGTTACCTTCAAAGGTTGTAATACTCGTATGTAAAAATGTAAAAATTTTGTTTCAAGGCTGAGGTGTCACGAAATTGTTTATTTTTGAAATGGTGTCGCGCCTGCAATAAGGTTTGGAACCACTGGAACATTCGAATTTTTTATGTTGTGATTGTACAGATGTCAATGAATCAGTACTTTCATTATCAAAGTTGAAGACATTTATAATCAAGTAATTTGGGCTTTCTGTTAAATGTAAAACTTTGTAAAATTGTAATATCGACCTTTTTTAAAGACTTAATTATAAATCCGTTATTACGCATTGGATTTAATTATTTTATTTTTTACACGGGTAATTTCTTATGTAATATTCCCAGTATCAATAACAAAAGAATTTTTAAAAACTCATCATTACCCCTTAAAAACTTCAAGCAAAAGTTGGGTTTCACAGACCCGACCTATTAATTAAGGTTTCTTTCTCCCGTGCACTTACGAGTTAAGATTTACGAAAAACACACCCGAAAAATATGCAATCAACGGTACACAATTATGTTCCACGAGTGATATTTTTCATCATTTCGACGGGAAATTTTGCTTGCAATAGTAACTCACCGTTGAAAAGCAAGACCGGAGCGAAATTTAACGAGGACAGCGGAAAAGCATTCAGCATACCCTCAAAAATAAAGGAATAAGTACTACAATTAATTAATCACTACAATATAATTCTGTTTTACCGACAAAAATAATGGAATTGTTAAAAAAATACAGTATATCATTTCCAAAATTAGCGAAATCACCACCAATCGCGGTGCGGAAATTCCTCAATGAGTACTCCAAGTAAAACAAGTGCGAAGAACTCCCAGAAATACTAATTTTATGTCAAGGGTGATAATGCGATACATATGGTCGTTTGGCCATCAGTAAGGTCCGGAGCTAGGCAGGCTCGGCCCTTCCGACGCCCTTGGTTAACGGTCGTATAAAATCAGCATGTCCGGTATGGAAAAAACGCAGACTTCAAACCGTGAACCCATTAATAAGAAGAATATCTCCATCTACCGAGTGAGTTCTATTCATCAAACACTAAAAATGCCGGAGTCCGTGCAAATGATCCACAAATGCGAACCGCCTACAGTAGCGTATAATGCCGCGGAAAGGACGCCAATGAGGACAGGTTCGTAAATCAGATGTAAATTATCGGCCGCGCCGATGACTCGAGATCCAAGAGGGTCGTTAGTCAGCTTTAAGTGTTTTGAAAACAGAACGTTTAGGAACATGAGTGAGAGATATGTACACCCTAACGAACGGCTCGTTTATCGGTTTATGATGAGACCACTAATTGCGAGAGAAGTCCCCCGAAGCATTCTTGCTGGAGTCTCATCTCCAGCCCTTCGGCTTAACAACAATAAGTATAATAGCCGGGTAACGAAGTGCGCAGGGAACCTGTTGAGCAACTACACAAACTTTTTTGTTGAACGTTTGCCCGGTAAATCATTGCGGAACGGCGTCATAAACCTCGAGGTCTCCCTCGACGTAGTTCGCGCGTTTCCCGAACGATGGCGGTACCGATCTGATGGCTTCGGTGCCTATCTCGAAAAATGTTGCAAGATTTAATTTTGAAAGAGAAAAGAAAATGCGCGACGTAGCTACGAATTGAATAAAGGTCGCGTCGAGAGCAGAAACCATAAGCCAGTTTTGCGTAATTCTTCATATCGTCATTACCCGACGTCAACGTTACATCGTCAGTTGCCTTTTTCCCTAACAGAATGCGGTGGAGGAGTATATAGGAAAGGGTAAAAAGAAACCGAGAAGACGGCAAGAGAGAGAATATAAGAGCGGAGAAGTGCGAGAGATAGAGAGAGGGAATATCGAATGCCTAACGGAGACTACGGCGCCACGTCGCGTCGAAAGCGCGAACTCGGAAGTCTCAAGAAAGAGAAATTCCGGCAGGCTTGCGAGGGAGGGGGAAGAGAAAAAGAATGCCAACGCGCGCCTATTCCGGTCTCCGAGGCTGTTATTCATCTTCCCGGCGCTTCATCAATCTCTGAAAACCTCACAGACCCGCATCGATTCGACCCTATTGAGCGGGGACGGAGTGAAATGGTCTCCATGGTAACTATGGGCCCCCCCCTTCGTCCAATCTCCCTCTGCATCACGTTCCCTTGGTCGCTCGCTCTCCACCATCGGGATTCCCCGCTTCAACGGCAGAAGGATTGCGGGGAAGTCCCGAAATAGGCGGAGGAAAATGACAGAACAAATTCGTTCGCAGCAGAGGAGAATGTTGGAAAACAATTTATATTAATTCAATGTGCATTGACTTTGCTTAATCGCCCAACCCAATTAATAAGAATCTTATTCTTTGGAAATGCTCCGAACAAATTTGATTCAATTTATAAGACACGACAAACTTTACGGGAATAAAAATTATCTCGACTCTTAATAAAACACTAACGATTGTCGAATCGCCAAAATATTTGTTCCGCAACTGGATCTCGGATGGTATTTATACGATTGATTACTGAGGGTTTGCCGGAAAAATAATCGCAGACTAACGGAGTGACGTCATCCATCACAGCGTACCGTAGGACGATCAAATTGCACATGATAGAAAAACTGATCGAGGAAAAACGAAAAAAAGCATTTTCGGGATTTCCTTATTTCAATGTTTGATTTGACTGATTATTTAATTATTTTTTAACAGTTCATAACCTAAACGCCTTTTACAATGCGCGCTTCAATGATAACGAATTCGCAACCATAGAATTGGCATTCCAAACACGCTAACCACCACTCCAGCAAACACTATAAGTATATTCCGGCAAAATGCATTAAATTTCAAGGTCGAGTGGATACGTTTAAATAAAAATAATCCTACCTCTCCCATTAACTTCTTAAATATAAAGCAAAATAAGTCCGTCTAAAAATTTGGCTGGAACTGGAATTGTGTACTGAATTGGTAAGGTCTATCAATGATAATAAGCACCACCTAGTTGAAAGTTTCCCTTAAAGCAGTGTTTCCCAAACTAGGGGCCGCAAGATTATTTCGGATGAAAAGAGAAATGCCAAAATATAAAGTTTTCACGAATAATCAAATTTTATCAGAGAATATTCGGAAATACGACGTGATAAAAATTATTAACAGTTACATAAAATGACGAAATTTGCGATCAAGGATCTTATTTTTATAATTTTCAATTAAAAGGGGGGCACGACGACCGAAACTTTAAGAACCACCGCGTTAAAGGTATACTCGTGACGGAAAATATTGCCGGTTCGAAATACAATTCCGCTTGCAGAGGAAACATTACTACCTTCGTTTTCTGGAATCGTCCGTACGAAGCAATTGGCGTATTTTTTTACACATTAAAAAATCAAGAAACATCCGAATTCGGGTGTTGTTTCGGGTGTCCCTTGAGTAGAATAATGACGATGCGGCACGGGATAAAAATAACGAGGCCCATTTGAAGACAATCGCTGGGATCATTGCAGGCGGCGAGACCGGTATATCATTAAAGCTTAGTTTAAAAGAGATTCCCAGCCGCGATACGAACCTGACTCGCCGGTTATAATTTACGGAAGGCCGGGGAGATGGGCGCGCGTGCGTGGAGAAGTCGTAAATCCACGATCAAAATCGCGCGGCTGCGCGATCCCACCTCCTTTCCTCCTTCCCGTGCGAAAGGAATCACGCTAGAACGCAGGCCTGACACGGTTGACGAGTTCTGACGGGGGAGACTTTGTAAACCTTGTTTGGCAGTTCCCGAGCACGCGCGGCGCTAATCCTAGGATGTCATCGGCTCGAGGACTAATCAAAAGTAGGAAAACTACCCTGTGTTAGAGTTCTACCAGCGCATCGCCGAAGCGAAAGGTGGATCTCACTGAAAAGAAGTTCGCTCGCTCTCCGGGGAAAAAAATCGCCAGCCTTTTGTTATACTCCTCTCGCGAATTTAAAAAACATCGCGTTTCCGCACAAAAAAATAGCGGCGTTATCTCTTCAGTCAGTTCGCCTCTCGTCTGTCGTGAGTCGGTTCAAAAAAATTCGCCATTTTTTCCGGAAATGACTTTCGAGTTGGACGGGTCAGAGGAAATTAAAGGTTACCACACTTCAGGATTTTTGCGGGTATTCCGTCAATTTTGCCTCTCGATACATTGTATCGTCAGGAGATTCAGAACTTCGAAACGAACTTTAGACGAATTGTAATTATGGGGCGAAATTATACTTGTTGTCACGCGTTATCATCTGCCATAACGTTCTTTTTTTCTGGAAGTGCCTTCTGGGAAATTCAAAAACATCGAGGTCAAATTTTGAGCAACCTACTGCGGAGTAACGCAGTTTTCTGAAGTATTTATTATAATTTTCCTAGATTTTTCGTATTTTTTTCCAAAGACGTTTGGACATTAGGAATGCAAAATTTTGAAATGTCATTATGTAGACATTTTTCAAGAGTGAAGTTCAATTGTTTTTAATTAAAATTTTGACGATCTTTTTAAACTTCGCCTTAAGGGCTCTTAAATATTTAAACCGAATCGGGTTCATCGAAATTTCAAAAAGAAATTCTTCTACGCTAATTTCCGGAGGATTAACCGGCTCATATCCGCAATTTCGTCGATCTAAAAGGTCACACCCCACACTTGTATGGATCGCCTTTTCATTTTCTCCTCGACGGGACCCAAAGTTTTGCGCGGCGGGTAACTGAAAAGAAATCCTCAAAAGAAAACACCCATTCGAGCGTGATGGATTAAAAACAAACAAAACGTCAGTCGGACGCGACACGCACCAACACGGCGCCTGGCCGAAGCGCAGGCATTCTGTCATTCGCAACGAACGAGAAGAGGACGACAACAAATCGGAAAGGCAATTAATCCGCTTCCGCGTTCTCCGAGCGATTAACGGCGAAGAAAGAAAAATCCGCGACATGCGAAACAATTCCAATTATGAACATGCCGGGAACAGATGCGGGAGAATCGCCACTCTGAATAATATCATTGTCTGCGGATGATATCTCCTCCTCCTCTCCACCCCCGCAACCATCCCATCCTTCGCAACAACAACCCCTCCCCCTAACGCTCACTATTCTCCCCACTTTCCCTCTAACGCGGGTTTGAAAATTACGCGCCTTCGTAACCCCGCTTTTAATTAAAGGATACAAGAGAATCGAGGCGCCCAAGGGTAAAAAGGGGCCGACCGAAGAGGGGTTCAGTAAGAATTTAAGTTAGGCGGGACGGGACGGGGAGGAAAGGGAGAGACTGCGAAACATGTGGCACCACGATGGTTCGGGAAACTTGTAACATCCGTCTCCCATCTGCGTGCGCATTCTGTGTCGTGAGGGATGAGGGGGAAGAGGCGAGGTCGAGGGAGACGGAACGAGAGTTTAGGTGGAGAGAATTGTGGGTGGGGGAGGAGGAAGATGGGGGAGGAGGAAGGTGGGGGAGGAGGATGGTGGGGGAGGAGGAAGATGGGGGAGGAGGAAGGTGGGGGAGGAGGATGGTGGGGGAGGAGGAAGATGGGGGAGGAGGAAGATAGGAGAGGAGGATGGTGGGGGAGGAGGAAGGTGGGGGAGGATGGTGGGGGAGGAGGAAGATAGGAGAGGAGGATGGTGGGGGAAGAGGAAGGTGGGGGAGGAGGAAGGTGGGGAGGAGGAAGGTGGGGAGGAGGAAGGTGGGGAGGAGGAAGGTGGGGGAGGAGGAAGGTGGGGGAGGAGGAAGATGGGAGAGGAGGAAGATGGGAGAGGAGGAAGATGGGAGAGATGGGGGAGGAGGAAGATGGCGGAGAGGGTTAGAGGGAACGAAAGAGATGGCATGAAGGCCTTCGGGAAGAAAGGATGGAGACGAGAGGAGCTTAAATTGGAAGTGCGATGTCGAAGAAGCCGAATTGATAAGACAATTTAGGGGTGTTTCGCTTTAAATCGTAATAGGGTCTACTATCAGCGAGGGGCTGCTATGTCGTCCAAATGAGCCTGTAATACTTCCAACAGTTTTGTGGTTGGGTTAAGGTTAAGGGAGTGCGATAACAGTCGAACGGTTCTGATTCGATTTTTCGATAGCTCGAAGAGGGAAAAATATTTTTTCGTTAGTATTTGTTTTCATATAAATCGACGATCAAAAATTCGCATTTTTTGTGTGTTCTGCTAACGGCAGTTTTGTGAAATAAAATGCAAAAGAACCTGTTAGAGAAAGATGTCGGGTAAGATTCAAGGGGAATTGTGCAGGGGGGAGAGAGAGAGAGACGCGAACAAATAAATAAAGAGAGTAGGTAATGTAGAATATAAAGAGGTGCAGAAAAAGAGTGAAAGAGAGATATGAAGAGAAATATCGGCTCTCGGTACCAAGAGTATATTAACGGTCGACAGCCGAATCAACAATAACCACTTTTCAATTCGGTGTAAAACTCGGCATGAGAAGATCCGAAGTAGTACTGTTGAAAAAGAGGGTTCTTATAAAAAAATCAATTCATATTCAATAATAATCTTATAAGTATTTTTAAAAGCTTTCTAACCCATGCCTTCGTCGTTTTTAAAGCTGCGTTCCACGAAATTAGCCAACTTGACGTAACTTCAACAGAAAAATACGACATGTAAAACTGAGACAAACGGCAGAACACCTTTGAGGGGATTCCCTCAGTCCCGGTAGAGAAATATTCATACAGAGAAACAATCTTTCGTGGACGTGGTCATTAAACTGTCGCATTGGGACTTTTCGAGTCCCGGATTTCGGTCAATTACTTAATTCGACCATTATGTCAGCCTGGACTCATATTCTTACTGATTTCGTAAAAGCGCAAATAAAAATTTACCCGAATCTCTTCGGTGCTCAGCAAACGATGTGTTAAAGAAATACGGCACAACGCCATGCAAACATAGTTCATAAGTAAGCAAGACGAGCGTGGAGAATTGCATGTAATAGTTGCGCCGATAAGGGAAACGACAAGGAATAGAAAGGAACGCAGAAGCAGCGAGGAGAAAGAGGGAAGGACGCAGACGAAGGGCAGTGGCAATCGAGACGAGGGAAGTGGGATGTTCGAGATCGTACGTGTACATATGATGCGGGTGACAACAAGCCGGCGAGACAGGCGACCCAGACAATGAGAATTAACGTCGAAATTGGCTCCCCTAAATCTCCCTCGCTCCCTTAAACCCCAAACGTTCTCCCGTCTCTCTCCAACCCTATAGCATCTTCTTGAGACGCACCGAGTGATTCCAACCCTTCTCCAGCCCTCCTAAAGTCATCCGCGGCATGCAAATGAGCCGAGGAGAATAATAATAATAAACCGAAAGAGAGAGACGGAGGCTGAAGATGCGTAGGGAAATTACACGTCCAAAGGTCCATAAGCCGCGCGGCGGAGGAATTAAGACCCGCGCACCGCAGAGACTCCCACACCATTCGAATCCTTAATCGGCGTGTAATGAGGGAAACGCCCACCGGCGGAAGGATTAAAAAAAATAATAATAATAATAAACGCCAGCGGTGATTTCCGCAATCATTCGGAAGTAATGCGATTTCTTCCCATCATCCCTCTCTCTCTCGCTTCGCTCGGTATTGTGCTCGCGGGGCCAGAAAAGCGGTAATTACTCGCCCACGCGAAGACAAAAGAGGGGATCTCGAATGAATTGGAACGGAGATGATTTTTTTTCGACCGACAAAAGGTAGATTTATGGAGTGGGATTTTTTTTGTTAAATAAACGCGGAGGAACTGGAGGGAAAATTGAAAAGGCTCCAGAGCTTGTTCTATTATGGAAATAACGCAATCTGATTTGTAGAATGGATACATTTGGATTATTTTCAAATGAATTTCAACAAATCGCATCACGACCCTCGGTGAAATGTGAACTGGCGACTACAACCCCGAATAACGCGTATATAATTATTATAACGGAAGTTAGGACAATTTGCAAATTTACTTCAATCTAAGCTAAACTTTAAAACTGAAACTGTGAAAGCAGATCTTTTGATCGAAATATCAAAACATTTAAACGATCAAACGGACGTTAAATGACGAACATTTGCTATAATAACTCCACCACTTCGTCCCCAAAATTTTAACTCCCCACAGCGAAATCAGCTGATAGGTTGAATTTTTTGTCAATAGAACAAATGCAATTTAGACCTCATCGTAGCCTGGGAAGCAGTCGATGGGTGTGCATGCTAAATATTGCGACGGGTTTTTCATCAGCAATATGCAAGAAATGGCAAATTAAAGCAGCGCTACCGAAAATTTTTCGTTCCACTGTACTTTTGGATAAATATAATTTCATTTCAATAATAAATTTATAATTTCTAACTTGACTATGTATTTGTAAGCAAGTGCGTTGGAGGCGCAACGAGAATCCTATTAAAAAAATCGCAAGGCAGATAATTCACACAAAGGCAGATTGAATTTTAACTTACAATTAGATAATATGTTAGTAATGGTTAAGAAGCATACCGGTGGTGAGTTTCAATTACAGTAGAAGATCGTTTATTCGAAATTGTCGAGGCCTGGACCATTTGGGATATTTTCCGATATTGAAGCTGTACAAAGCATGCCAAGCAAAAAAAAGCTTTTACCAAGATATGGCAAAAAATAAACGTTATTATCAACGAACTAAGAGCAGTACATTTTTAGACGCGTTTCGCTTTCAGCGCGAGCGGAAATTTCTTGCGTGATTATTTAATTGCTGGAATAATGCGATCTAAAGATCCTATGCAGACAGGCATAAGCTGTAATGTTGGGAATAATTTTGAAACAAGAAAAAAAGTCTGCTATGACCGGGAATCGAACCCGGGTCTTCCACTTCCCGGGCGGATATTCTACCACTGAACTATCGTAGCAGATGAAATTTCTCGTTTCTTAACGCGGATGTTTTCTTGGTTGGGACGGAACTAGCCAAGCTAGTATCAAACTGCCCCGACGGATGTCCTCGAAGAGATACACCGAAGAAAACTCCTCCCTCTCAAATAGTGAGACTGCCGAGCAAGAAATTGATGGAATAAAGCGATCTAAAGATCTTGTGCAGACAGGCATAAGCTGTAATGTTGGGAATAATTTTGAAACGAAAAAATAGCAGACTTTTTTCTCGTTTCAAAATTATTCCCTATTTAATTGCTGTCAACGAAAACAATCTTTGCAGTAACTGAAGTAAATAAGATCTTCTATAAATACGAAAATACGTTTAATTTCCTTTCAGTTAAGTAAACGGAAGAAACTGGACTATCTAGCGCAGGGGTCTCAAACTCACATCGGTGCTCGGGCCGCATTAGGGCACCGTGCGAAGTCCGCGGGCCGCAAACGTTACTAGTCCTCACACCGTTTCATATTCTTTGGACATTCATTCTCCCCTTCCACGAGGAAGAAATCGTCCCAGCCCTATGATGCGGCCTTAAACCCATTCATTACAAAAATGCTAGTTTCGCAGTCAAAGATTTGGTTATTTTGACATGCAAAACACACACTGGCAGCAGGAAAAACATACTTTGCTCCCCACCTGTGCAGAATTTTTATAAATCTGAAAAGAGCAATCAACTGCGTATATTTTAAAAGTGCTGATTTAACATACTTCTTGAATTTCTTAGATTTGCATGAAATATTTTATAAGAAATACATTTGAGTTTCAGTCGTCTAGTGTAAACTACATTACTTCGCGGGCCGCGTGTTTGAGACCCATGATCTAGGGCGAAGAAACGAACGTGAATACGTTTATTTATCTTTCGCGCAAACAAAGCGTTTTGTGAGCGAAAAGAACTGGATAATTTACGGCGAAGGAATGAACGTAAACGTAAAGATAACAACTACTTAGAATGAGACATGTTTTAAAAATAATTTTGGATAGCTTGATTAAATATAACTGAATCAAAAATAATAAATCGGTATACTGCAAAAATTTTATTATTTCCTTGGCATCATATTTCTTTTCCTGTTTGGATGTTTTCGTTGTTTAGATCTTCGGATAAACGATCTTCAATGGTATTTCAATTTCATTTGCCATTTCAGGCGCGTCGAGACTGTGATGCCCAACCTTCTTGCAAAGAACCCAAGGTTCTTTTCGGTTGCCAACATCCTGTTCGTAATTGTAAAGTTATACGACCACTTTTTAACACAGCGAAGTGTGACTCGAGAGGAATTTCTGTCTACGTAGGGCATGTTCTATAAATAAAGTTTTTAATCTATATCTCACAGATCATATAAGAGCTTGGAGAGAAAATATGGCTTTTTATTTGTTGCTTGGCGATAAAATCGTCGTATCGACCGATGAAAACAAAATACGCAATGCTATGCTTGTGATTTTCTCGAATTTTTATCTGCTAATCTAAAAGTCGTAATTACGTGGCCTTACGAACTTTTTGTCACAAATTTTATACTCTATCCGAAAGGTTTTTTAAATCTATACCTTACAGATCATATATAGCTAGTGAGAGAAAAATATGGCATTTAACTCAAGCTTGACGGGTGCCATTTAACGAGATGCGAGTATTAGTTTATTTAAGTGCTTATATACAGTGGAATTTCTAATTGACGGATGCAGTTCAAGAACACAACTCCGCGACATACTTTAATTAGCATCACTCCCACTTAATTTAATTAAAATCTGTCCAGTGGTTTAGGAGATGAAAATCACGACTGACGGACGGACGAGACGTGCCCATAAGGCGTTCCGCTACTACCGCTTCGCTGGTAATGAACGCCTAATAATTGCGCGATGTTGAATGCTGTCCACATATGATGACGTTACATGCATCCATATTTCAAATAACATCGAATAACTTGACAACGGTTGCATCAATTCTTAAGATTATTTCAGTTTTGATTAGATAGACACCACATGACGTTTTTGACCATTCCTGGCGTAAAACAAAGGCCCGAGTTCGATTCCATGGGCTTTTCGTTTTTCCATTTGATTAATACGGAATCAGCAGGAATCTGATGTGTAGAACTGTTCTTTTTAACATTTATAAATTACACATAACAAAATAAATCTGGAGATAGATACTTTTAGTTAACGATCACCAGTTCCCCTCTTATTCTCCGCTACTCATGTCAGCGCTTCATCCCCCACCTAGTAGTCTTTCCGCGAAACAAAGTTCAACCTCCCCCCCCCCATAGCGTTCTCTATCTTGTTCCCCTTCCTCACCTCTCCCCACTCACTATTCACCGCTGACTCCTATTTTCTCCCCCCCCTCTCTCTTATGTAACTTAATTTCTTTTAATATGTAAATATTGTAATTGCTTATATGACGAAAGGGTTAAATGTAAGAAGGGACTATATAGTCTCAATTTCGCCCTAAATAAAGTCGTTTGTCTGCCTGTCTCTCCTTTAATCAATCTTCTCCTTCTTTCCCCCTATTCTTACCCCCCACCTCTCTCTTGTTGGTATATATTGCCTATTTTTTTAATGCTTGTTACCTGATGGTGGTGGTTATTCACTGAAACCGTTCGTGTTTCGCATTTATTTGTGGAAATTGACAAAAGTGTTTCATTAAAAATACTTTCTCGAATTGATATTTTTATTTGATTTGTAAATATCTTATAATTGAGACTTCGACGCGAGATTTGCACTATTTCACACGGAAAAGAATGGAAATTCTTGTTCTTATCGTCACTTGTTATCTAATTTGCATTTTTTCACATTTTGTTTACATCTATCTATACCTATTTATTTTCCGAATTTTTAACATTTCAAAGTAAAGTTACTACAGTTGCTGGCATTGTTGGTCTCGGGTTTTCAGTACATTTGCACTTAATTTATTATCGATCGGACATTTTTGTGAAAACTTTCCTCTAAATATAAAACAAATGAACGGCCGCACTAAGAAACTTCCAACCAAAGTCATTAACGATTGCAGAGAATATCAACTGCCGATAAAATTAGCGTTCATTTTGTCTTAAGAAATATAATGATTTTAAACCGGTAACAATTACATTTTAATACGTGTAGTCTGATCTATTTAAGCAATTCATTTATAACTATTTTCATTAGCATCCAACGTCTTGAAACAAAATGGTGGCGTTTAAAATATTAAAAAATTATAGTATTTCCTGAGAGGCAAGTCGGAGAAAAAACGTTTTGAAGAAAAAATATGGATCTTGATCTCGAAAATTATTTTCAGATTACCGAGGCTAAATGCGAGGCGCGTAGCGCCGATGTCCCTGGAGCGAGCGAAGCGAGCTTAGGGCGGGGTTGGCGCGCTTAGTTGCTGTAATAATATAATTGCCTGCGCTCCGGACTTTTGTTCGAAAATCCCCTTTGCCGCATTTTGTAAATGCACTCGATGCTTTCTAGATCGCATCGTTCCTTTCCATGTATTTAAAAACCACACGAAAATTTTCCAGCCGGTTACGAAACTGCGAATTAAATCACCATCGTCACTATGTAGTAAACTGTCCGCTGGTTTAAACTCGGTTATCCTCAGCGGGCGGCTTTATTACTCGACTGCTCTCTTTCCGCTTCAAGTCGTGAATTAGATAACCTCCGATAATTCTGAGCAAAAGCTTGCGTACGCGTATCCTTTACCCGACACACGGGTGACAGTCGGGCCACGTGTCGCCTCGTAATCTGGACTCGTCAATGTCACCGGCTTTCACGTCACTTTCAGACGACAATCGTCGTCCCTATCTGCACGAGTACTCTTCGAATATGAGCCGTAGCGAGTACTCGGGTCGTAGAAAAAAGTTTACAATTGCGCGATTGCCGCCGAGAGGGAGTGAAACACATCCTATCTCCGCCTGTCGGGTGCGTACGATCAACGAAACGACTTCCAGAGCACAGTGCATTCGGTTTATCCTCAAGAAAAAGTCATTCTCTATAGTTTGTTTTCATTATAACTCTCAAGGGGAGTGTTCTCAAAGTCCACTTTTATGACATGTATCGAGTTTGCTCGTTCTTTAGGATAAGAAATCGTCTACATAACGCAAATTTGTACATACATCGTGTGTACGTTCTTTCCCTTTACGGCTTTTAGTGGAGATCTTGTCCGATGACGAGCGACGAGCTCGTAAATTTTTCAACTTCAAAGGATAATATTTTTCGCTAGACATATGCACGAGAATGATTTCGAATTCCAGGCTACGACAGAGTAGCGTCACGACCTCCTCCCAAGATGACAGTTACACGGACGTCCGTTTCGTTTCCATTAAATCCGTTTGTAACTGCATTAATTTAACACGATTTTTTGTTCAATGAATGGAAATATGGTGAAATTATAATAAAAATTTCGAATCGAATAAAAAAGTGATATTCACGTAAAATGTAATTTTCGACAAATCGTTAACATTCAAAATATGTGAACTGTATTTTCAAATGTTTCTCAAATTCAAAGAAAGTCAATTAATAACGGTCAAATGCTAAATTTCAAAATCCAAGTAATGTGCGAGATCCATTGGTATATAAAATGATTATTTAACCATCTGACACCGCCAAGAAATTCGAATGGCCTCCGATTTCATTTGTCATTAACTCACACAACAAACATTACGATCTTTGAAAATAAGCTCATCGAGAGTAACAATAGTTGTCCATATCCAGAGTACAATTCGATCTCCAACTTCAGGACGTAGAGGTAGACACGCTAACAACGACCAATATTGTTTTTTATTCCCACAAAATGCTGTCCGGCGAAATCTTTTGTAACAGCTTATCGTCACGTTAAATTCCGAAAGCACACATACCTCAAAAGCAGTGAATAAATCACGAAAATCATCTCGCCCAAACGATAAGAAATTTCACTAATAGCCGTAAATTAATTAATTATCTTATTATTATCTTCCATAAATTAATCGCAACAGAATGATTTAAGATTGCTCGCTAATTCTTGTCATTCACGCTCCAATTCCGAACGCGACCGCCATTCCCTAAAAAAACTCATAATCTGCTCCATCAATCAACTATCCCTAAACATCCATGGAAATCCTCCATAACAACGCTCTTGGATCTGTGATCGATACGAAGCATGCAAAATCCAGCGCCTAAAGAAATCTCCACTACCACAGAAAACTCCCATATACCCCGGAACGAAACTTCCGAGCAGAAAAATATGCCAATCACACCTGTCCGACCCCGGCGCCCTCTCCGTGAGTGATAGCCTAGGGACGGGCAATTGGGGCAACTGCACGACCCCACACGTTATGGGAGGGGGTCACAAACTTTGCTAAAATGTAAATTATGGGCTAAATTAGCAAGAAAAGGGCTCTTTTTTACAGTAAAAAGAAGTCACAATTCACATACTTTCATAGCAACTTCATGAGTGGGGCAAAGTTAAATTTAAATCTAAAATATGACTTGTATATAGTTTAAGGTGCCCCAAATGGCTCTGGCGCTCCAATAACTGCCCTCCGTAACCCAACCTCCGTAACGCACGTAGCAGACACCCGCAAATACAGACTATTACGCCATCGTGCCCTGCAATCACCCCGGTATGCCCTCTCAGGCGATGCCTCTCGACTCACTGATAAATAATTAGATACGATACGGAGGAGGGGACGCAAGAGTGCGGCCGGGAGGGTAGAACGAACTTTCATATCCTCTCTCCTACGACGCGAGACAAAGAGCGCGCGTATGTATGTCTGGCGCAATGAGAGGTGGGAGTATAAAAGAGGGTGGGAGGAGTAGTCGTCGGTTTGGCGACGGCGTCGTTGGTCCTCAAGGCCCTTTAGCTCAGAGGCACGCGGCGCAATTGGGCAGTCCCACTTTTACCACTCAATTGACATCGTTTGCACTGGAGCGCACGCTCTCGCGCCAGTGGAACTGAAAAATAAAAGGCTCGCCGACGGCTAGCTGTCTTCGCGATGGAATGTCAGGGACTTTCCCTCCCTCCCCTCTCTCCGCCCCCTTCCCCTCGCGCCGTCTCCCCCCCCCCTCCCAAGCGGCGGATGGACGACCGACCTCAACCACCGGCATTCAGACTCGACATCTCCCCCCCCTCTTCGCCGCCGCTTACATGCACACGCGCGCGCACACACGCACGCCGGACGCGTCTTGAGGGATTTCCACGACGGATGTGTTGGTATGGAGGGATTTTCGAGGCGAATGCCGTTGGAGCGTTGCAGTTTCCGAGATTCGAGAAGAAATTGGTTTGCCGAGGCATTGTTGCTCGTGTCCATGGACGAAGTTCCCCGCTTAGTGCTTACAAAAAAATTCCTCACTCCTGGAACTAACCAAGAACATTGAAGGATGTTTTAAGAACTCGTCAAAGTCGTTTTAATTAGGATTTTGGGTAATTGCAATTAAAATTGATGAGAATGAATAAATGCAAAAAAAAACGATTTAGTGAAACATACATGCGTTTCAACCGTAAATCATACGCTTCTATACCTAATCCACCGATGGCTGACTTCAAGTAGATTCCTTTTAGAATATTTCATCAGTGATTAACCACTATGGACGGACGCTTTTCGTATATAATTTACACAAACGTTTTAATTTCACAGGTGTTATCCGTTTTATTCATTTATACGTTGACTTCGATTTTATCTTGATTTTACTTTTTCTGGCAATATATTCAACAACGACTCCGCGTATTCGAACGAGAGGGCAGTGAATTAGGGGCAAAAAATTGTCTTTTTTTTCTTTTACTACATTAAGATTAATAAAATAAATTACCATTTGATCAATTAAAAAAGTTATTAACGGGAGTTATCTCGATCGCAGATATATTATAAGCAACACTAAACCTCATTGGACATAAAATTAAAATAGTCATATGGTCCATATTCAAAAACGTCTGGGGATATTTAAAATAGTAATCCCTTTCCTCTTCTACTTAGGCTCTGCTTAAATACGCCGCTAGAGTTTCTTTCGAAGATGTCTGTCGCGAGGCTAAAAGGGAACCGAGGGTGCGAGGATGTCGGTACCGCAAGGAGTGAGATAAGATGGAGATAAGAGTGGAAGGGGGATGCGCCCGGATATACCAGGAACAACAGAGGAAAAGCGGTGATGTCGGGTGTAGAGGGCCAACCTGGGAATTCAACGTGTTTCAGGAGGTATTCACTAAGGGTAAAGGTTCACACAGAGTGATCATTTCAAGCGGGAGCCATTAATTAAATATAATTCATCAGAGAATTATCGAGCTCGTCTTATGGTCAAAATAAACGGCAAAATATGTATTTAAAAATCGAATTGACAAAATGAGCGCTTACTCAAGTATCTCCAACAGCCATAAAAAGATTATGAAAAATCCATACGACCATTTAGGATACAAGTCAGCCGTCATCAGTGTCATTCACGAATAGTAGATTCTAAAATAACAAAATGCGCATATGGTATTAAAAAATTCTTATGGCTATTGGAGGTACTTGAATGAGTACTTATGTTGTCTACTTAATTCTGATAAAAATGCTGGGTAGGAAAGAACTGGAAATAACGTACGTTTCTGCAGCGCTTTCCAAGCAACGATGTTCGTTACTACTGATTCTCCTGCTTCCAGTTATTTCTTGCCCAAAATTATTATTAGAATTGTTTTAATTAGAATGATCGCCCTGCACAATTTCGCTTGTTAGTTGAATTAAAGACAGCAACTCGTGGAACTATTGCGATTAGTCCTTCGAAAACGCGCGATGAAACTTTTTTAGCCCGAGTATACATTTAAAATGTTTTTTTTTCCGCTCAGAAACAAAGACCGTTCGTGCCACTAAAAATGACGTTTTATCATAATTATTTAATACTTGAAATTGATTTAAATTCAAGGTTGAAGAATAATCCCACTGGGAACGAGCAAAGTGCTTACATTTCCAACATTGGACGGAGAGATTAATTAGCGTCGTTTCTCATTAAGATAAGCCGGCGGAAAATTATCACCCTCGTAATAAACAAAAAATATTTCCACTCGAAAACACTTCTCCTGCTAATCTCTTTTTAGAGGACGCCTCGTATAAATTCCATCTGAGCAAAATGGAGAAGATTTTCTCTCGACCACCTTGATGAGATTTTCTTTGGTGAAGTACGTCCAGTTTCGCCTCTTTATCTAGTCGGCTCGCTATTCATAAAAAAGTATTCATTTGCCAAAGACTTCCCTTATAAGATAGCTCAGCCCCTAAATTCAAGAATGAAAAATATCGAGCTCGTGCTGTAGCTTCGATCCAATTCACCAAGGAGGTAACTTCGATAGCCACGAAACGGCTGAACAAACCAGGTGCGCATGCCGGCTACTTTTTTCTGGAGTGAAATCAGGAGCACCGCTGAGAACGACTGATTCGCAGCCGAAAGGCATAAGATTTTTCTAATAATTTCACCGATAATAGAGTCACCTTCGTCAAGAATTCAGTTTCTAATTTTGCCCTTCATTTAAATCAAATCAGAGAGATGGAAAGCATGGGGACCAAGATCTTTTGGATATGTTTTGCAGACGCATTTATACGTATTATACCGCTTTCCTATGAAATTACGTGTCCGTTTCCTCTCACATGATTTCATTGACCTCTCTCTAACCTACCCGCTTAAACCAGGGCAGATGCGACGTACTTCGTCCGCCCTCGGCTTGCTTACACCATGTTCAACATCACAACCAACCCATTCATAACCAATATGCGGTTTTTGCCGAGGTCCGCGACCCTCGCGACACCAACCCCTTCCCCTCTCTCTCACTATCTCGCGGGTCGTCCAATCGACGAGCGAACCCGCGCCAGAGGCCTAAGGTGAAGCGGTCCCCGGAGGAGATGAACACGGATATAGGAGATTTTTTTCGCGTACACACAGAACGGCGGTCCCCGTATAGCCGCGGGCCGCCGTCGCTCGTTCTCCCTACTCCTAATCCCCCCCTCTTCTTACCCATCCTCCTCTTCCGCCGCCATCCTTCGCATCCTCATTGAAACCGATGGAATGCATTCTCGCCTGCCACTCTTCATTCACGGCGGAGGAACGCGAACGGACATCAACCGTGCGTCCGAAAGAGAGGGAAAGGGGAAAATAAAAGCGAGGGAAAGGGAGTAAGAGAGAGGGAAAGGGAGGAAGAGAGGGAAAGAGAGGAAGAGAGGGAAAGGGAGGAAGAGAGGGAAAGAGAGGAAGAGAGGGAAAGAGAGGAAGAGAGGGAAAGAGAGGAAGAGAGAGGGAAAGAGAGGAAGAGAGAGGGAAAGAGAGGAAGAGAGAGGGAAAGAGAGGAAGAGAGAGGGAAAGAGAGAGGAAGAGAGAGGGAAAGGGAGGAAGAGAGAGGGAAAGGGAGGAAGAGAGAGGGAAAGGGAGGAAGAGAGAGGGAAAGGGAGGAAGAGAGAGGGAAAGGGAGGAAGAGAGAGGGAAAGGGAGGAAGAGAGAGGGAAAGGGAGGAAGAGATAGGGAAAGGGAGGAAGAGAGAGGGAAAGGGAGGAAGAGAGAGGGAAAGGGAGGAAGAGAGAGGGAAAGGGAGGAAGAGAGAGGGAAAGGGAGGAAGAGAGAGGGAAAGGGAGGAAGAGAGAGGGAAAGGGAGGAAGAGAGAGGGAAAGGGAGGAAGAGAGAGGTAAAAGAATACATCGCATTGCGTAGTTGGGTATGTCGCTGGAATGCGGGTCATGATCTAGCGCGATCTTCCGACGCTTAGAGAAAGCGAACTATCACGAGTGCGTGTAATCGGCACTCCTAATGTGGACCGCCCACGCGCTCAAGTCAATTTACGAAGTTATTTAATTCTTTTAAGAAGAAGATTATTTTTGTTGTTACTTTTTCGTGCCAAATTAGAACGCGGTTAGAAGGTAAATAAACAAAATAAACCTTGAAGAAATAAAGCCCGCTCTAATTGGGACACTTTTTAGTCTCCGGAAAAGTTGCTTTCGATTAAGGCGATCCGCGAATAAGGAATAAACTTTCCTCTCAATTAAAAGTGCAAATTGAATTTCATAGCGAGTCTTCTCGCTAGTCGGACGGAAATTAAATAATAAGGTTTGACGAGAAAATTGCTTCATTTAAAGACGAAGTCCACAGTTGTAACAGTTTTAGTAAAGATTCGTTAAATTATGAGAATTCATCAAACATTCTTAACAAAACATGACAGAAAACTAAAACTGAAGAGCATCATTTTCGAATTCTAAACAAATTTTAATGCGTTATTTTGAGGTTTTCCGCTATTTCTTTTGAGTCCACTTCGCATCATAATTTATAAATCCTATTACATGATAATTTGTAGTTTATTTTTTGCTGAATTTTCGATATCATTGCGGTAATTAAAGCAGATACCTAATTTAAATTTAATCTCATTAAATTTGGTACGAAAAAGGAAATATGGCACATTTTGCAAACTTATTCACGATTTATAATGAAAACAGTCAGTCCCTTTGTTCTGTGATTAGGAGAGACATTATTCGTAGCAAAAGTGGCTTTCATTTATTCATATCTGTATATAACATACTGCGTACGCAATTCGAAATTCCACGACTATTCCGCAGCGCAATTGTGAAAACAATTGAACATTAAAACTCGCAATATAATAATTTCCTCAATAAAGAGGACATTAAAAAGCGCTTTTCAGCGAAGTTGGGCAGAATATGTACCAACGTCAAGGCCACGGGTTTGAATTCCATAGCGGGCACAAATATTTTTTTCTATACAATTTATGATGGTATCATAAGTTGTAAGATCGATTTTTCGCTAAGTAGCCAGTCGAATATCTACAACCCCAACGTCTAAAACGGATAGAACTCGAAAATATTTTTTAAGATCAATACTTCTATCTAATGAATCGAGTTAGTAGCTATAAATAGAATACTTTTTCTTACCAAGTTTTTCTTACTAAAAAGTTGCGTTTTTGCCATGATAAACGATAATTCTTCGCAGAAGGCCCTTTGACCTTAGAAGGAGAAAAGGAATGTGCTGACCAATTAGAGGTTTCTCAAAGGATCACGACCGTAAAAATATTCGGAGATACGCATTCCAACCCCTTTAACTTGGATTTTCGATCATTCGAAGAAGATATTTCTTTAACATAGTATTCATAATCTTTTAATTTAAGTTTCATCGCTCGTATCATTTCTGTCTACCCTTGAGAGTTGAGTCATCGCGGTTCAGCTGCATTAAGCTATGAAGGACAGAGACGAAGATGCTACCGACTACTTGTTATAATTTCCTTCGCTCCAAATTATACAAACTTGAAGGACTTAAATCCAACCGGTGGCTTGCAGATTGACCAAATTGGAAAATTAGGAAAGAAGAATGAAACAACTTCTCAAATACCTTGGTAAATGAATACACTATGAATACATAGAGCCTGTGACGCTTCGCTGTCACATTAAGTTGATTTTGATTTTTTTAAATAATTAATTTGATCAGACACATTTATTCGACAAAAGATGTAAACTTCTATCTTCGTGAATAGAACAGAAGATTCTATTTATTATTAACCTGTATTAGGATTAAGGATAAGTATAATTCAATTTTTTTTAATTTAATTTTTTAGTTTTCCAAGTGATGTGATAAATAAAAGTAACCGATCTTGCTAAGTTCTTTTAAACTTCTTTCTTTGTAAATATTACAGAATAAACATGCTCAACATAAATACATATATCAACATAAATGTAAACAAACAAAATGACGTAATATCGTCAAGGGGCCCTAATTTAATCTTATACTGTTCAAAATGTTTTTCGCTTAGCTTAAAGAAATTAATTAAATTAATTTTTTAAACTATGCTACAATATCGAATAAAGTGGGTCTTTAATTCAAAGGGAAAAGGTTCACGTATTCTTCAAAAATGTTCGAAATCCATGTAAACTAACAAAATGACGTAATATCGTCAAGGGGCCCTAATTTAATCTTATACTGTTCAAAATGTTTTTCGCTTAGCTTAAAGAAATTAATTAAATTAATTTTTTAAACTATGCTACAATAACGAATAAAGTGGGTCTTTAATTCAAAGAGGAAAGGTTCACGTATTCTTCAAAAATGTTCGAAATCCATGTAAACCAACAAAATGACGTAATATCGTCAAGGGGCTCGCGAGTATACATCCAATATTACCACTCGCTCAAATGAGGTGGCCATGGTAACTGACAATTCTCATTGTTTAAAAGTCACGTTTTTTGTATTAAAAACGGATTTTCCGGGAGATTCGGAACGTAATTGAATTTTCACGATAACCATAATGAACTTCTTTCTTTTTCCAACACAACCGTTTAGGTCCCGACATCGTATCTTGATTCTAACTAATTTTAAAATGTGATTTTATAATACCCGAAACTGATTCCAATTCTTTTCTTATGGAGTGCAGGGGTGTCGGCAAACCACCATAAAAAAAAACAAGTATTTAACGTTTCCGGTTTAATTTAATACCGTTACAGAACAGGAGATTTCTGCATCTTTACAAATTATAGATGACGAAAATAGCCCAAACAGCGGCGGAGATATAAGCTTCCCAATAGGCTATAACCAACCTAACAGAAAGTTCGCCTAGAATTACGACGATTACGGTAATATAATATAAGACTGTGGATTCCAATAGTAATTAATTATTAATAGTCAGTCTTATTCAATTATCGGCCAAAGAAGATAGCTAGGTTATAAAAGTGATAGTCCAATTCAAAATATAAACCACTACCTTTCCAGAATTACCATAAAATGTATTGTTTGTAGTAAATTATTTAATAAAATCAAATCGTAATTAGCTATAGCATGGTCTCAGAATGAAAATAAACGGCGCAATATACATTGCACAAACTTTCTCATATACGTATATACGTTTGATCTCACTACACTTTTTGCCCCGAAATTAACTTTCCCCTCGGACGCGTGTGCTGAGCATCTTGTACAGAAATATTGCCACTAGACGATATATAGTAACTTTTTGGGATTTATGGCTTAGTTAGTATTATTTGTGACCTCAGGCTGTACGTTTGGATGCAGTTTAAACGAAATCCTTAGAGCCATTTTTGAGTAAATCGAATTTTGTTTCAAAATATCCAAGTACCCTTAATTGTTGCGCAATATCATTTATCTCATCAGAATGTCTTTTATGAATGATATTAGCCATAAATATGAGATATCATTCGATTTAAATGAACCGTAAGGCTGTATGTAGCAAGAGTTTGAATGGATCGCGACGGAGGCGTGACGTCATAGGGCTAAGGCAAGGTAGCTTAGCGTACATTTGAATGTCACTGGACGGCATATAGAGTGTTCAAGAGAAATATGGCTTACGTAGTATTATGTGTGACATCAGGCTCTACAATTGGTATGATTGTAATCCAATTCTCTGGAGCCATTTTAGTAAATAATTTTTTTTTTTAAATCGCCAAAAATAAACTACCTTTAATTTTTGCGCAATATCATTTTTATGAAAAAAGGGTCTGCAGAAGATAATATATTGACAAATACGAAATATCATTCTATTTCATGTACGCGTTTGGGCCCTAGATCGGCGAACAGACCGACAGAAAGACGGCATGGCGAAAACCACTTTTATGGACTCAGGGACACCTAAAACGTGTATTTCCATCAAAATCTCGAAGTCGAATGTTTTCACGATAACAATATTTTCTCAATATATTACGTATATGAGAAAGTAAAAAAAAAACATTTTAAATCTTTCATGCCATAGTATTTTTTATGGTGATTATGAACTGCCGACTACCAATGTTGAAGACTGTTGACCTAAAATGAATGAACAATTCCACGGCATATACATACATACGAGATTTCTATGAGCTTTAATGTAGCAAAACTAAGAAAATCAGGCTCTCTAATTCAAATTATAGAGTTAAAATTTTTTTCCATTCCTTTTTCAAATGAGCCCCGTTAAAAAAACTATAACTACCCAATGTAATTGTTTACTTGCGAGCAAATGGGATTTCTGCGACACCGCATAGGGAAGGCTGAACATACCTGTAAAGATAAAGAAGATACATTAAAGTTGCTGAATAATCGAACAAAAATCGATAACCATAATAGCTATGTAGTAGCTAGCTCAAACACTTTGGCTTCGATTACTCAGTGGTGGAAAACTCCTTCAGCCAAAAAATATAGGAAAAACCCTATGCATTTCACCCACCAAGTGGGCATCCTCAGGGGAGAACCTGACAACCCTGTTCTCCCCTGAGGATGCCCACTTGGTGGGTGAAATGCATAGGGTTTTTCCTATATTTTTTGGCTGAAGGAGTTTTCCACCACTGAATAATAGCCATGGCATTTAGAATATTTTATGACTCGTACATGAATCAAAATCGGTAGAAATTATCACCGAAGGACACCGAACCTGCTAGTTATATTTTTTTTTGCGCTGATCAAGTATTTATATATTCCATATCGTCTTTATTTAACTTATATTCGACATTTTCGAAAATCATACGAATCGCAGATTAAGAGGCCGTATTTTTCAATATACCAAAGATACAACCTTCGCGAACAAATTTGATTAGCGATTTTAAATTGGCGCTTTGGGTACGACTGCGAGAGCCTCGCAGGACATGAAATGCGAAGTATTTAGCCAGATTTAATCGCCAAAGCCAGAAGGGAGGCTAAAACCAAATATGACGCAATGCGTCGCAGAAACTCGCCGGCAGAAAAATGAAAATAAACAGATCGGTCAAGTTTTCAGAAAGCGCTCCCGATCTGACCAGATCGATTACTTTACCACGAAGCGCATTTCCCGATCTTTTTATGGAGCAATTACTGCCACAAGCGCTTGAAAACGATGGCAAAAATAATGATTCACTGATGCATACAAACAGCTTCTTCTCAGATGGTTTAAATGAATAAACTTGACTGCAAGAAAATTCCCACTCGTGTTTATGACTCAATAACTGTCATAACAGTTTATTTCCGACATGGAACTGCGAAAACCTTTTACTTTACGCCTGAAAGAGGGTAAGAAATTATCCGCGTCGTTAGCACACGGCTGAAAAGTTGCTTGAGACGCGTCTCTTGGCTATGATTAAAAGTTGAAAGTCATTCGAGGAAGTGTCGGATCCGAGGGGGGAGAGGGGGAGGGAGGGGGAGCGATGGGGGCGATCGCCATCCCCTTGGATGATCACATTGCCCTCCACTGGGTGCATTCTTAAATTCATTCCGCGCAACATTTCTTGTTTCTACGCCGGAGCCCAAGTCTGTAATACAAGAGAAAAAAAGATTCTGATGGGGATAGGGATTTTCAAAATGTATGGTCGTCGGCAGAGATGGAATCAAGAGGGGGGAGGGGCCATTGGGGCGATCGCCATCATTGGGAAGTTTCTGGATTCGGCCCTGGTTCGAGGGAATAATAAAAAGTTGAATGAGGGGAAAAAATGAAGAACGATATATAAAAAAAGCGTGTAATTTTATCAACAGTGGTGGTCTCCTCCAAAACGGTTCCTTACGAAAAATGTGTATAAAAGATAACTAAATAATACGACTGATTGGCACGAAAACGTGAAAATGCTAGGACGTTGTGTCACTAAAAATCTGATCCAAAAAAGGTCGAAACATCGAATGAAGCATAGGAAAGGATTGCTAATCGCTACGAAGCGTTGCGGATAGAATTTCAATGCGACGTAAAATGACAGCCATGCGCAACTGCCCTTTGAGAGAGAGAAAGAAAATAGCGGGATGAAAAAGGGTCACGCCCATTTGCACGAGCGTACGGCGCAGCACGGTCGTCAGTTTCATTCGCGGTATGCTTCGGCCGATATTCTTCCACAAAAGCGCACTTTTTGTGCCATTATCTCACGCCGGCCAACCCCTCCCCCCTCAATACTCGTCCGCTGCTCTCTCTCTCTTTCTCGTCTGCAAACAATGAAGGCCGTTTCCCAAACAAGGAAAGCGAAAAATAAACTGCCGTGCGCGCTAATTGCTCCGCTTTCAGATAGACTTGCAGATTTGACGACTTGTATTGGGGTCACGCGAACAATGAAGGTCTTGCAAACAATCATCTAGGAAATGTTAAATCGCATATTTCTACAAAACGGAAAACGTGAAAAGGTAGCTATTCCGAAAAAAAGAAGCGAATAAAATAATTAATACAATTAAATTTGGTCAAATTATGGAAAAAATACGTTTGCGTCCAAGAATTTATTCCGATCGTGTAAAAAGTGTACGAAATATCAGTGAGTATTCTTTCATGCACTTCAGTTAGAGAAATCGTGGATCACGTAGAGTGGAATTAAAAGGACGTCAGTTCATGCATTGAATAACACGAGTTTTAATGAATTACATGAAGGCAATACTATAGCGCATTTAAAACCAAGCCGTAGAAAGCGAGTAGCTGTTGCATGTAAGGTTAATGTTTTTTACGGACTTGAATTTTCTTCCCTTTTATAGCACGTAGGAGAAACGAAAGCAAAAAATAAAGAAAATTTTAGTTATTTTCTTTTGCGGTTTTTTTTACAAATTTCAGTTTTGTTGATTAAATTTACGCCGCCGAGGAAATTAAAAATTTTATTTACAGACTACAGGAAAAATCAAAATCGCGGAGAACGACGACCGATCAAACGTACGCACCATTGCAAGGTTTATAATTTTTTACTTTCTACATAGGTAGCATAGGGAAAAGTATTGTTTTCATGAAAAAAAAAATCGACTGAGATTTCAACGGAAATAGACGTTTTGAGGTCCCCCGAACACGTTTTGACCATTTTCTCGATGACGTCTGTGTGTGTGTATGTGATAGCTTTTTGTGGGTGCTCTAAACCTCTAAAACTATTAATCAGGTCAACGCCAAATTTTATATTTTACATTTTTATAAAAGTCAGAAGAACTGATAAGTTTTTGGTAAAATCGGTCATCCGGAAGTGGGTGTTGACTTTGCTTTAATAATTGATAAATGTAAAAGTGTATCGGAATAAATGTTCTAGGAAATTTAATTTTCCACAAGCTTTGTTTAAAACATTTTTCCATATAATGCATTGATTAAGAGATATCTTATATTCTTATCTGCCACCGCCACGCCACCTGCCGACGGCTATTGTTAACGATTGACGCTTAGTTACGTCTTACAATTAGTAACGCTCCTTTTTCTTTTCTTAATTGTTGGAGCTTTGTGGCTATATCCAATATCAGAAGGCTATGGTTCGAGTTTATTTCTGTTCTTTGTCAAGTCTTAAAAATTTCTCGCAGTTTCTTAAAATATTTATTATTAATTAACCTATTTGGAATTTTTAGAAATATTACAGATATGGAGAAAGTCATGTGGTGGCCACATCAGATTTTTTCAATCGTATTAGAAATTCGGTTCGAAATATTTTCTGTATTAACATTTAAAGAAATCCATTAAAAATAACGTTATATTTAGTTTAATGAAATCTTACCGTTTGGCAATGGTGCAGGATTCGATCGTATAAAATGTTTTATAATGAACTATAATTTATTATTGTTATTTTTGTGCTGCAGCTCCTTTTAATTTTATGCAAACTCTACGTCATCCTCCTCTTTCTCAATTTCTGGTCATTTCCATTCCCTTTTCCTTCCACCATCTTACCACTTAATAGATTCAATATATGTGCTATACCAATGCATAAAAGCCTGATCCGTATTAAAGCAGTAAAACGGTGCATTTATTAAGAATTAATATGAGACCAAGAATATAATTCAACTCTCTGGAACACACTATAATGTGAATTATATACTTTTTAATTTTCAGTACACATAATATGTTTCATTAAATCTAAATTTATTAGTTTTATTCCAAGGAAGTGCAATGTATCCCTCCCCCTTCAAAATAACGCCACAAACGAAGTTATTTCTTAAATTACCATGTCAAGCCTAAGTAAACTAATTCTGATTAGCTCATTATATAAATTTCTGCCAAAACTCAATATTTTATTTACATCATTGATCGAGTTATTCGCGTTTTAATAACTTTACACTCAGACAAACTGAATGAAAAATTAGCCTTTTATTATTATTTTTGTGATTCTTTTTAAGTTTCCCAAACCGTCCTCAAGTTCTCCAACCTTCTACCTACTAACCTATCGCGCAATCCTTCACTCTATACATTTTTTACGCGCTCGGTTTGTTTATTAAACGTCCAGCACGTTCCTCAGATTTTCATACCATTTATATTTCATTAATATTGAATTTAGCTCATTATTATTATTTTTAATCTTTTTTAATAGTATTTCAGCTCTTGTGGTATTCCTTCTCGTAAATAACGCAGCGAATGTTGTTTGCAGAATGCCATTTCCCTCTCCTTCCATATTTCTCTCATTCTCGTATTAAAAGCCTTCAATACGCGCTTAAAATTAAAAGATTTGAGATAACAATAGAATTTAGAGATTTAACAATGTAATTGGTAGGCATGGCAACATCCAGTTAAAATGGCAAGATTTCCCCAAAATAAGTGAATTAAACGTTTAACATGAGTAATTTGGAGCCGTAGGCAGGAAAACATGAACAGAATAAAAAACCTTATAATGTTTTCTTTAAATGGTTAAGAACCGAATATCGTAGGTTAATTCTTTGTAATTTTAATATGAAAAAGAAGAAAAGCCTGCACGTCAAAAAGTCGATTTTTGCGTGTTATCTTATGGGGAATGAATACCATCATCTGGAGTCGAACCCTGGACGTTTTTTGTAAATTCTCCTTCGTCACAGCATTTTCATATCCGAGTAGATTATCTCTGCCAAATTTCAAGATTAAATATGCATATTTGATCGAGTTATTCGCGTTTTAAGAGCGTGACATTGACCAACCGACATAGCTTTTTATTATTATGTAACTAATTTGGAATTTTTAGAAATATTACAGGTATGAAGAAAGTAACGGGGTGGCCACATCAGATTCTTTTTCTCTGCAGCCCATAATATAGGAAAGCCTCTTCCGGCCTACCAGAACTTCATCTTGTAAAATAATATGCATGCGATTAACGTGTATTGAATTTAAATAAATTAATTAATAATAATATTTTGGTAATAAAATGATTTACTTTGCTATTTTAAATCCAGTTTTGTAATCTAGGAAAAATCTTAATGCGACTGGTGCAACAAATTTTCTTCGAGTGTTTCCCCTATAGATCATTCTGAATGTTTGGCGTTACACCGATGGGCCACGGCCCCTAATTAGAAGAAAACTACTCTAATGAACCTCTCTCCGAACCAAAGAAGCTCTTAATAAACAACTCTTTGTGGCGACATCACGGGATGCGGTCAGTGTTGGTAAAATAGGCTCCTTTTGCCGAATCGCCAAACAGTCAACCGTTCGACGTCAATGCCGCGTTAATTTTTCGCCATGGCGTCAAAATATCGCATAAATCATTCGCCGTCTGTTCCGCGGACGCCATTATGCTCGTGATCCTCCATAATGGCTTTCAAAGCAATACAGTCTACGTGCGCCTGCGACATGAGCTTCAATTGCCTCCCATCCCTACAACAAAAGGCCTTCTCCGACTGCCAGAGCATCTCGTGCACTTCCCTCCTATTCAACCGGGTACCATTATCATATCAAATCCAATCTCCAAGAGTCTGCCTTCAAAGAAAACCGTCGGACCTGGTATGGGGAGTGGTAGCGGAGGGAGGGAAGAAGGAGAAGGAATTGATAGTTGGATATCGCATAGCGCAGGAGATGTCAACCTCTTTGTAAGGATTTCCCCGCTCAATCCCCTTCCCGAAGAGATAGATGCGATCGTCTTTTTTTAAAGTTCGGGCAACGCCTTTCGCTTTTTTCTTTTATCGGCCGTCGCCCGGAAAGAGGGGAAGTCCAAACACAATCGACTCTCGCGTAAGTCCTTTTATAATTGGATGACGACCCTATCTGGCGCGAGAAGGCGCCAATTACTACAGTCGTCCATCTATACCCAAGGATCCCGCGCTTAAGAAATACGCCAGCACTCTCTACCGTTGCATCCGAGCACTATAATCGCACATCATTTCACTCGGCAGGTTCTCTCTTTTTTCGCCCTCGATACCCTCAATTTCTCTCTCTCCGAGGTCAAACTTTAAAGCGATGATTCACGCTAATCACCGCCATCCGCCGACAACAGCGGCATCTAGACGGGGTAAGTTCGACAAAACAAACAACAATTCTCTTTCGATCACCATGGAAATATACCGCATGGAGACGGGACGATTAAGAGGCTTCTATTTAATTTCAGTCGATCACGATCTGGATTTTCTGGTTGAGAAATAAAGACGCTCGACTAGTTTTCCTTATTTGACATGGGGTTAAAGGGAAATAAAATTTGACTTTCCCGGGTAGTTTTCAAAAATGAATAAGCGAGATCGACTAATTTCTTTATAAAACAAATGATGCATGCTAGTCCTACGGCAATAGCATAGTCCAATAAAAAGTATTTTAACTTAGAAAGAGCCATTTCTGATTGCTCATTCAAAATATGCAGCTCTTACTTGAATCAACGGTCGATCAAGTTTCATTTAGAAATGTTATTTTGCAAATAAAGAGGGAATACGAGATACTTTGTCCTTATGTGCCTCTAGGAGTTGACCGCAGTTTTTATCAAACCGCTGAGAAAATGCTCAGCGGGAAAAACACAGAGTTCACATAAAATGGCAAAATAATCACAAAGTATAAAAATTCAAGTTTTATAAAAACATATCGACTTCTCTTTAATAACACAATAAGCTAGTCGACGATATCCTATCAATATTTTCCCAAGGAAGATTTGCTCTGGACCAATAAAAAAGAGCGAAAAAACATCTTTGAGAGCATTGGGTCATTTTTTAAACGGGCAACCAATACGCTATTTAGTTCTAAAAGACAAAAAAAAATATTAACACAAAGGAAAATCTCAAAAACGGTGGATGGTTAAATTTCTACGTAGCGAAATGATGTGCGCAGGAAAATGGCTGGTCGCCGCATTCTTCGGCGTAGGATTTCACCGATCTACCTGAATTTAAATTATGCCATTCGAGGAAATCGAGTAAAATCAGCAAGTCAAGGGGAAAGCCGACGCATCGTAAACAACAATCGACACCTATACACGTTGCATAAGCACCCCTCTGCGGTAGTGCGTACTCCGTAACGAGTCTCATCACGCGCATACCCATGCATAAAAATCTCTCGTAATTCGAAACTAACAGATCCGCTTTATGGGGAATGGGGTATAACTGATAATTAAACTTAGAGAATATTGCGACCCGAAATGCGGATTTCGACAAATTGCGTAAGCGTCATACGTTGAAAAATATAAACAATTACGCTCCCGACTTTCTTAAAAAATCCCTCGGAACGGTTCGACGTACACGCGTACGGACCCTGCAACCCTTCCTCAGCAGTTGTTGTCCGTACATGAGTACGGACGCAATTCATGTTTACCTAGGCCTTAAAATCTGAGCCATCCATTTACTTTTTTCTCAACATTTAAACAAACATAAAACGCCAAAGATGGCAAAATACGTTAAAATGGCCGTTATGAGGGGCGAACAGGGACAACAAAAATTACCCGCTCGAGGCGTTAAACGACTGCGGAATAAACACCTCGGAACCCGAGACCGGTATAGCACGCGTAAGCTTATCCAGTCAGTGTGGAGAGAGAGAGAGAGGTAGAGATGGGGAGGGAAGGAAAAGGCCTAAATCATTCAGCAAAGTGAGTCCACCAGGTGGTCCAGGGCGGACACGGATGTAACGTAGCTGGAGAAACGATTGCGACACCTGGACTTGCGAAGAAAAAAAAGGAGGTGGGCGTGGACCGAGGGTTGTCCGCGTCGCATACACACGACTCTCAAAGGGAAGATACACTCCAATCCTTTGCGGCCGCCGTCAAGGGGAGTGGGGGGGCTTTCAAAAAGCCCCCTCTCTTGTCTCATACACACGCGCACACATCACGTCCTACTCGCGAAAAAATCACTCTTTCATCCTCCTACTACCCTCTCTCTCTCTCTCTCTTATCCTCACTGACCACCTCACTATTCGTGTTGGTAGCGAAGGAAAAAGAGGAAAGGGAAGAAGAGGGATGAGAGAGGGAGCTGGGGATTAAAAGGAAAAAAATAAAGGACGAGAAACAAATACGGCAGCTGGGGAATATATTCGGCTTAAAGAGGTTGGCTGGCTGCGCGGGCGAAGAATGGCGAAAATAGCGGAGAGGGGAAAGAGAACGGATGACTGCGAGAGGATATGAGAGAGAGCAGAACGGACGAAGAGTGGACAAGACGGAATAAGCGAACGAGGGAAATAGATGGGGGAAGAAATGGGGAAGAAAGAAGGTTCGTCCGTAGTTATGTTGTCCGGAGAATAGTAAAAGTGTGATTTGAAGGAAAAACGTGCCGAGTAAAGAACAACTAGTACAAAGAAAGGGAACAAATGATGCATTTCCATAAATTATATTGCATTACATGTATTATTTCTACTTACACTTGAAGGAAGACAACAAATTTTCGAGTGACGAACCACGGGTTAAAGTTTATAGGGCTTGTCATCGATGTCTAGGATTAATTACGGGATTTGATATCTTCGAAATATCAAAAAATTCATTTAAGGAGGAACGTTTTTTTGCAGACGCAGCAAATGTAAGCAAGAAGCGGCAGAAAAATAAGAGCTTCGGGGGAAGATACAAAAGAAAGGAAAAGAAATAGGGACAGGCCAAGGATAGTCGAGGTAACGATTGCAAAGCGGAGTACGACGCATGGTACTATAGGGAAGTGGTAATTATACGGGAGTACGCGAACAGTTTTTAAGAGATACGCGAAAATATTACTGACAATCAGGGCCGTCCCTAGGGTAGGGCGAATCGGGGGGGAATGGGGGGGGGGGGGGAGGTTCCCGCGCTTCGATATCACCGCAAGGAAAACCCAGGTTAAATCTGGTGGTAAATATTAACCGAGTCCCGCGCAAGCCGATTTACCCCTGGCCTTGCACCTATCTAGGGGCGACCCTGCTGACCATATATATTCACCGCACTTCAGCGTTCAGGCGAGACTTCGAAATTAAATGTAGTAAAGACATAACGGCGAATAAAGTTGCTAAGGAGAGTTGAAATGGAAGAATTATATTTTACAATTTCGGGAAAATCTGCTAAGAAGTCTTTAACGTTAAGTAAATTTTACTAACCAGAGGTCGGGTGGCCTTTCGTCACGCAACGGTCGTTTTGTTAGGAAAACATGCATAATACGTAATATTTTTAATTATATACATTTACTAAGATACATTTATCAATACAGGGGCGTAGCTACGCTCATACAGTGCGTATGAGAAACGTTTAAGTCAGCAATTCTCACTAATCCTTATACAGAAACAAACAAAATAATTCTTTCCACCGACATACGATAGCAAAATAATTCACAGAATTACGCGTTTTGATATTTTTCATTATCCGTACATTTTTTTCAAGATTGGGGGCCCCATCCTGCACTGGGACCCACGCAGTTACCAGTTACGTATTTTGATACGAGTATTATTCCTCCCATAATCGCCATAAAATATACCGGGGGACGCGCGAGTATTTAAAAAAAAACACTCGAGGGGGCACGTAAGAAAAAAAAAGGTCGAAGACCACTGGTACAGGGGAATGCGCTCACCCATCTGCCACCTCCCAAAAGATTCTTCCTCTTCCCAATCCCTTCTCTTAAACGCCCAAAACCTCTCCCTCCCTCTCATCCTTTCAACTACTCTCTCTCTCTCCCATACGTCTCCTCCTCCCACCTCTCTCCCTCCCAGAAAGTGAGGCACGCGGGGAATGCGAGCTCTTTCCCGCACAGCTCTTCCCTCACCCCCCCCCCCTCGCGCGCGCACACATGCACGCACTCCCCCCTCCTCTCTCTTTGCCAGAGACGCCTACGCTCTCAATGGACACGTGGGAGCTTTTCGGGGTGGAACGGGTGAAAAGGAGAGAGATGGAGGAGAAAGGGGTGGGTGGGGGAGAGAGAGAGAGGTGAAGAAGAGAGAGGGCGCGGAGACGAAACGGTGCGCTTCGGGTGGGCGGGAGGGTGGGAGAAACGGGGGAAGGGGTTTAGAGAGTGCCTCGGCGGTGGGTGTTGTTGGTAATACGAAGAGGCGACCAATCTACGTAGCGGAGTTGAAAGGTTTGCTAGATGAGAAGTTTGTGACGGCGAAGCGGAGGAGATAGAGAAAAGGGAGAAGCCGCGGAAGATAGATATGCGGAGAAGGGAGTGGGGAGAGAGGAAGAGAGAAAAAGAATACTGAAACGGATCCAACGTTGAATCGAAGAAAATTTTCATTTTCCCCCCCTTAACAGTGTTTGGTGATGCACTCGGGGATGTTGCGAAATTTAAGCGCCGAGGATAAGGAGAGATACGCTGGGGAAAAGAATGCACGAGACGGATTCGCAGAAGGGATTCATTAAGGAACGTTCTTTTTTACCTGTTCTCGAAAACATTTCGTCGACGGTTATTGTAGCTGGGATAACTGTGCCTCCGTTTGAGCCACGGTACAAGAATTAATGAGGGACCTCCCATTGGAACATTAAACAAAGAATAATGCTAAAATAATTTTTAGTTATAATGTGAAAGGACGTGGTTTTATTAATTGTTATGTTGATAATAAATGTACATATAAAATAATATTTACGTACAATATTGTTTGTTTATACATATAAACATTTATAAACAAAAAGTGACTACCTTAGTGGTCTTCTTAGTGAGCTTCTACGCACCGCCGAGGCTTACCACGTTATTGTTAGTCTTTTTTCACAACGAAAATTAGAAAACTTTCCCATTCAACAGTAAAAAATAAACGAATCCATAGTAAGACACGATAAAGTTTTCCAGATCGATGGCAACAAATATAAACGCTACATTATTAAAATTGCATCGGGGCTGAAAGAATTTCTGCACAGACTCATTTCATGAGAAATCTTGGCCAATCTTTAGTGCCCGGGACGAGGCCCCGAGGAAAATTTTCCCATCGTGAAAACTCACATATTCCATAAGGTCGAAAAAGATACCCTTTTCGTCCCACTTTCAGACAACGGCGTACCATTACGAGTAAACGAGACGAAATAAGTGAGACATTCCACGGGCGTCCCACAAAGCTCCCCTTATTCTTTTTTTTCACATCGAGATTGAGCGGTTATGCGGCACAATGTAACATCGTTATCCGAGGAAATTCGTCCCGAGCATCCGACGTATTATTCCACCGAGGGCGTTTTCTGCGCTGGTCCGTAAAAAAGATGAGATCGGCGTGTCCTTCGTGGTCGTGAAGGATGATTGGCGGATACGCTCTGCGCAGTTCCATTCTCCGATACCTAGAGCCCCGTTTTTCGAACATCTTTTCCTCTATGCGCTCCGGCGAACTAAAGGAAAAATATTCTCGGCGGAGTCAAACTTGACGCCATTCGATCCGCCGATACAAGTGAACATTTTTTAGTTCAATTAAATTGATATATTCTCATAAAAAGAGCTCTGTGATTATTTTGGAGTCATTACAGTAGAACTATTATTGAGGCATCGTTTAATACGACAACTCAGCGTTAACGACAAATTATTTTTGGTTTGCATTGCTCTTACGGCCTGATGTTTCTCGAGAAAATATTTGGTGAATCAGGCTTACATCGTTTAATACGACAAGCCAGCATTAACGACAAATTATTTTTGGTTTGAATTGCTCTTACGGCCTGATGTTTCTCGAGAAAATATTTGGTGAACTAGGCTTACTTGGATCAATTAAAGCACATGCATTTGCCCTTTACATCACCTCACTCCGAATTTCCTTTTCAAAAAGAAGACTCATTGTATGCATATCAAAACAGAATACGAAATTACTTACTCAGGCCAAATCACTCAAAAAAGGTTGCCAAAAAAAAGAACTATAAAATTAGTCAAATTTTCTCCGAGAATATAAGGTTTGTCGAAATTTGTAGATAATAATATCATAAACATTTATTGTCATATTTTTGACAGCAGGTTTCTGAACACTAATCAGGAGCAATTGTTATCCATAGTATAGATAGTCACACAATACTGGAACGCGGAACATTATGACCTGAATCTCCTAACCACGTGAAAATAGAGTAAGCATTCACTCCATACACAACTGATGTATACATGTATTATGAGAACAGGAAATGAATTTATGCGCTATCATTTAAATACGAGTAAGTGAAAACTCGAACCAAATGATTCTTTCCGTTTTGGGTGAAGGGATCAGAAGATTTTTTTCCACTGGATCGAAAGAAAAAATTGATAAGACACCTACAATGCTTCATATTTCATTTAGAAAGTCATTAGAATTAAGTCCACGCTATTTAAAACTATAAAACCCTTAAGTTTACAACAATTACCGCTCAATAACGACGCACATTCCTCTAGGAGTCTTACATAAGTGCCATTTTAAGTTTATTGTTGGATCACCCCCCCCCCCCCCCCCCCGCTGTGACGAAGGCGACTTGTGAAGTGGATAACCAGCTAACTTTAAAAACGGTAGGCGCGGCGAAATTTTCGGAACGATTCAGCGTAGCACGCGGTTCCGAAATATAAGACCTTAATAATTCCGTAGAAATTGTCACGACCTTAGTATCTTCTCTCGTA
>CM054112.1:202195922-202259796 GCA_028673005.1 Tanypteryx hageni
CCGGGGAAATGATGGTGCTCGGGAAAGACCTCCGATAATGACGGCCTTTGCGAAAATGACGCGATCCTTTTATTTATTCCCCCTCGTTCGAGACCGAACCGAATGATATGTTTATACGCAGGATTAATCATATTCTCATGTGACACAAGGAGTGGAAAACAGGACCTTTTATTTAAATTAATGATTTGCGTTTGGGTTAATCATAGGCTGGTTATCGGTCAGAGGAAAACAAACAAGGGACTGAATACCGTAGTACATAGTCGCATTTTCCCGGTAAATGTTTCGACTCCGATGAAGAAGCAAGCAATTAAAAAAGTTCGTAGGCATTTTATGACACGGGTTTCCCTTGCGTAACGCGAGGGTCACTTACGTTCTTGAAAAAGGCTGCGTTGAGATAATTTATGGAAAACAATAATGTGTTCGCATAGGCTACCGAGTTTCTCTCGCCGCATACACGTGTAAAATGCGGTGCGAACCCAACTCAGGACCTCGTATAATTAATTTTAATTTTAAACGTATGGTGCAAAATAAGTGTCAATTCATTTAACCGTGTGCAACCAAATCCGCTTTGGGGAAATCCACACGAGACAAGGGTCGATCTTAGAAAAATGTTTTCTTCCACCATGATGAAAACTGGCCAACACGAACATCATCGACGAATTTTACGAAAAAATCACCTGAAAGATGGTTATCCCATTCTAGTAACTGACAGCATCGCTTTGCGTAGTCGCGCAAACGTTAATAATAAAATGGCAAGAATATAAATTTCAATGGTTGCAAAGAATAACATTTCATCATCGAATTTTCACGCTGCTCCACGACAAATATAATTCTGGTTATAAATATCGGCAATTCAAGAGGATTTGCAAACAAAATAAAACTCTCTCAACTGTCTCTAAGTTTCTTTTGCTGAAACTGTTTATAAAAAAACGATTTACGGCCATACACAAAACCGGTGCGAAAGAGCAGACGCACTTGCTCGTAGATAAGCTATATTAAATCTTTCAAACATTTTTCTCCAACTTCATGCATAAAGCAATCCTATTTAAGATTAATCTTAGTTTTTTTAAAATTATATAAAGTATAAAGCGATATGCCACCGTGATATCATTTACGTGCCAACTTTCCTATAAATTAACATTCTTGCGCAACGTTATCTAGGACCCTTTCGTGCATGAGGCGTGTTCAATACGATCACCGATAAAGGCACAGGTCAATATGACCGGCACGCAGCTGTAAGGAAGAGGGGCGAAAAAGACTCCAAATATACGCAAAATATGCAAAAACTGAAATGACAAATGAAACACGGCGAATCTGTCGGATCGGATGCGAGATGAAAAAAGACAAGTGACAATAGGAAGGTAAATTATTTTATACGAGGCTGAAAAGAATTGTGGCAGAAGATGGCGAATCCGGTCGGATCAAAGGATTAGAATAAGAGAGGAAAATTAGGGAAAATGGAAACTGCTGTTGGAGAAAGACACTCAGCGGGTCTCTGATGTAACAACCAAGCCGAAGGAAAATAAATGGAGCAATAAAAGTATGTCGCACCATCAGGGCTGATTCACATTTAGCAGAAAAACCATAAATTTCTAGTTAAAAAGGGGTTAACCACGGAGTCGGTTTCCATCGTCGTGAACAGAAAAAAAACACGTATAATTTCAACGTTAGGAAGGATTTTTCTCGAAAGAAAACCGTGACTTTGGATTAAAGCGATTAGAGTCACGATCGATAATAAATCGTCGCTAAGTTGGGTTAGTCGTATAAATAGAGTTCGGTGCAAACCGAGTTCCACTGGATCGCAGCAAAGGACAAAGGAGAGTGGTTTTAGAAGAGAGAAAGCGAGGGGTACGAAAGGCTATGGAGTTGTATCGTACAGAGATAAGGATGAAGAGAGAAAGATCGTTCCAAAAGAGAGAAGGTAAATGACGAGGGAAAGAGCAAAAGGAAAAGAACATCCGGAGAAGAACGCGCGTTGGTGCGGGAGAGAATACGAAAGATAAGAATAAGGAGGCGGAGAGTAAAAGAGTGGAGGAAATGAAGCGTTGCAAGGGATATCTCACCCTGGAAACTATTCACCATAGGAATGCGTGCAGGAACAGACACTCGCGCACACGAAGATGGAGACACGGAGAATGTGGAACAGGAAGATGTCTGTGCATTTACGTGTATGAGAGGGAAATAGGAAGGGAGAGGGAGATAGGAAGGGAGAGGGAGGAGGAAAGGAGAGAGAGGAGGAAAGGAGAGAGAGAGGAGGAAAGGAGAGAAAGAGGAGGAAAGGAGAGAGAGAGAGAGAGGAGGAAAAGAGAAGGAGGGAAGGAAAGAGAGGTAGGGAGGGAAGGAAAGAGGTAGGGAGGGAAGGAAAGAGAGGTAGGGAGTAAGGAAGGAGAGAGGGAGAGTGGAAGAAAAGGAGGGAGAGGGAGGGAGGGAGGGAGGGAGGGATAGATAGATAATCGTCTTTATTCGGGCGAAATTTAGATCATAAGGTCCATTCTTACATTTAACCCTGTAGGGAGGGAGAGGGAGGGAGAGAGAGGGAGGGAGAGGGGGGGAGGGAGAGGGAGGGAGGGAGGGAGGGAGAGGGATGGAGGGAGAGGGAGGGTGGGAAAGGGAGGGGAGGGAGGGAGAGGGAGGGAGGGAGGAGGGAGGGAGGGAGAGGGAGGGAGGGAGAGGGAGGGAGAGAGGAGAGGGAGGGAAAGAGAGGGAGGGAGGAAGAGAGGGAGGGAGGAAGAGAGAGGGAGGGAGGGAGAGGGAGGGAGAGGGAGGGAGAGGGAGGGAGGGAAAGGGAGGGAGGGAAGGGAGGGAGGAGGGAGGGAAGGAGAGGGAGGGAAGGGAGAGGGAGGGAGGGAGGGAGAGGGAGGGAGGGAGGGAGAGGGGAGGGAGGGAGAGGGAGGGAGGGAGAGGGAGGGAGGGAGGGAGGGAGAGGGAGGGAGGGAGAGGGAGGGAGGGAGAGGGAGGGAGGGAGAGAGAGGGAGGGAAAGAGAGGGATGGAAAGAGAGGGAGGGAAAGAGAGGGAGGGAAAGAGAGGGAGGCAAAGTGAGGGAGGGAAAGAGAGGGAGGGAAAGAGAGGGAGGGAAAGAGAGGGAGGGAAAGAGAGGGAGGGAAAGAGAGGGAGGGAAAGAGGAGGGAAAGAGAGGGAGGGAAAGAGGAGGGAAAGAGAGGGAGGGAAAGAGAGGGAGAGAAGAAGAGGGAGGGAAGGAGAGGGAGGGAAGGAGAGGGAGGGAAGGAGAGGGAGGGAAGGAGAGGGAGGGAAGGAGAGGGAGGGAAGGAGAGGGAGGGAAGGAGAGGGAGGGAAAGAGAGGGAGCAAAAGAGGGAGGAAGAAAGAAAATAAAAAGGGCGTTCTCTTTTTCTACTTCGCTTTAACCGTGTAGATAAGTATCTCCGTTGTCCTGTCTCGAAAGAGGAGAGTGAGGGAGGGAGGGATATCAGAAGGGAAGGAGAAATATTTTCTACGCTTGATATTCTGAGTGGATATTCTTCTTCTCTCCATTTCAAACGTTTTATTTGACCGAGCCGAGTGTTCAAGATATGCAACCAACGGAGAGGGAGAACGTTACGAAAAGATAGAGAGAGGGTAGCCTTGTAAAGAGTTCAGCACGGCATTCGCAAGAATCACATGTATAGTTTCCTCCTTTCGCGACGAACTAAAGAGCCACATATCACCCTGCGATCACGAGCGAGATAAAACGGTTGAAATAATTGCGTTTATTTCTTTAGAGGTTTAATACTTCGGCTGCAATGCGCTACTGCCTCTCGGCAGAAAATAAATGGGCCGTGTTAAAACCTAATTCCTCTCTCATTATAGCCGTTTACGGCACAATTAATTGCTCAAGTGAAATAACAAACGATGTTTTTGTTGCGATGATATACGTCTATGCTGGGCAATATCAGTAAAAAACATGTCTTCTTAGTATTTTTAATACGTTTGATATAATTTATATTTTCATTCATTAATTCAAAAAAATCCCATGGCGGCATTGAAAGCACTTTTCTTTTGGGAGACCTAGATTTACATGATTAACCTGCAATCTACCAAAAACATTATGCAGGGGGTGTCATAGTACCATACCTACATTGCATTAAATCTCTGTTTGCGTCTTATCGCAGTTGTGAAAAGGGATAAGTAGTAGTTGTCGGTCCTGGCTATTATTTTTACATATTTTCTTGTGCGCATGGTATACCCTTGTACTCATTAATACCAGTAAGAACAACTATGGCACGCACATTCTCAATAAATTAGGGCCTACAAACTATTCGGAACGGAGGGGCGGCAGTTAAGCTTCCCCTCCCCTTCTCATAGGTGTCTTATTACCGATGCTCATTGCCTTCGTTCTCTTATTAATGCTCTGTATCGCTCTTTTTTATGTACTTTCATCCTATTTTTCTCTTCGTGCTCCATCTCGCTCTACTCGATTTCAGAATCTTTTTCATTGACCAAAATTCCGACTTTCCTTCTCCCAAAGCTCTCTCATTTATCGCCTCCCGTTTGTATGTAATTCCTTACTGGCTTCTCGTCCGATCTCGACATTTTCTCACCCATTGCCATCCTCAATCAACTATCTATTACGTAGTACTTTCATTTCTCTATTTTCTGAAGCTGTTTTATTATGATCATTGCTGTTCTTGTAAATATTTTTATTTCGTTGTATTTATTATATAGCTATACTATTACGTAGCTGTTATACGTTTCAATGTAATTAACATGTGCTGTTTTTGGAACTTAAGAAATAAATACATTTCAAATCATTATATATGTATCATGTTAATTCATCATAAAATTCAGCCTTCGACGCAAAAAGTGGAGAATTCGCTGAAGTAGCCATGAAATAATCTCAAAGACGCAATAATCTTACAGCAAAGCATAAGTTGGACACCAAAAAAGGAGAAAGTTTTGATATTCCGTCGGCGCTTTGTTTAAACACGATCAAGGTCTCTGATATTTCAACGCCATTCAAAGAGGGAGAAATTCAACTGATGAATCGATCAAAATATTGAAGCTTATTCTTACGAAAATATTTCCCTACGAAGGCCCCTATCAACACTATTCTATAGTGCTTCAAATTTGCTGCCAAATGTTACTATAGTACAATTAAGTTAACTCTCCTGCTCTCTTCCGGACGCTTTACGCTACTAAATATCTACAAACACAGAAAGAGATTTTAGTCCGCAATGCCTTGAAGGAATTGCCGAACCAGACATATTTACAGCGGTAATAAGGAAAAGGCCGAATTACAACAAATCGCTCTGAAATTTTTCACCCGGCGCGGCAGTTAACCGTGGAGAGGATACAATACGGGCGCTAAACCAACGCAAATTATAAAGTCCTTCAAAAAAGCAGGGCGCGATAAGCAAAATTAGTTCACTAAAAAGGTAGGTAAATTTGTTTAGATAATTACGAAGTTGAGGCGAGACAAAAAACGCGGACGATTCCTTCATTGCTGAGGATACACCTCTTATATACTGGTTAGGACGGTATCGCCACATTAATACATTCCGATGACAGAGCACGCGCAAACAGTGCGTCAAGTGCATTCGGAAAGGCATGGAAACGGAACGGGACGAAGAAAGAGACGGAGACATTCAACAAAGGATATCAAGACGCGAGAAAACGCCCGACCTGCGAGCCGAGTTCAACGAGAAACACGAAGAGGTTTAGAAAGAGAGAGAGAGAGAGAGACGTCTACGGACGCGTCCCCACTAAGTCGATGGCACCCATGAGAGAGATTGGAGAGAAAGTGAAAAACTTTTCATTGGCGGTTAAAAGAGAACAGACGGGTAGATTCCATGGACGGATCTCCAGAGATTAGACCGACGCCGCGGATAACGCCCTCTCACCTCGGCGAGTAATTGCAACTAAACGGAGGTGAGAGATGGTTTTGACGGCCGCGATCGGGGGAGGGTTGAAAGGATGGAGGGGTGGATGAGGATATAGGCGGGAAACGAGATGGGGGAGGGATATATGCGATTCCGAGGAAGAAAAAGAACGCCTTCTTTCGCCCGAAGGAGGATGAGAAAAAAATAATACGTCGAGGTATGTGTGTGGCCGCGGCGTCACTTTCTCGAGGTAATTATCATTCAAAGTGCATCCGCCCGCCTTGGACTTCTCTTTTCTCTTCTCCCTCCTCTACTTCGCTCCCGAGGTCTTATGCGTCGCAAAGTATATGGGCGACACGATGTTAGGTCGCCGCCGAGAGCCGGGGATCATGACGGGAATGGGAAATGCGTGCGCGCGGACTTATCACGGTCTGGCTCGACGCCGCAAATAACGCAGTCATTAAAAAAAAGACGCCCTCGGGAACCTCGTATTAAGTTTCTGCATGAGATCGAGAGGAATGTCTTCTTTCGAAAGGACTCGGGCAAAAAAATACACTCGCAAATATTTGCGCATTCTTTTTCAGAGCGTCAGAAATGACTAACCTTTTCGCGAGTCCGTCCGTGGAATAACTAATTAAAAATGTTCACATTGGTCAAAAGACAGCACTTAAGACTGAGAAATAGACTTCTTAGACATACGGGGAAAATGTGCAAAATGATATTCACGAGGTGAAATAAGCTGACGGGGTGCATCTTCCACTCTCGTATTAGACAATAAACATTTTAATCAGAAAACGTATCATCGAAACTAATACTATAGGAGAGTGGAAACAATAGCAACGGTTTCGATATTTACGAGGAATTTCTAATGAGTGAAATGCATGACGGCGGCTGCACAGTACGAATAGGCATTATTATTATTATTATTTATTCTACCATATATCACAGAAGAGGGACAGGCATCCACAAGCACCGCCCGCCTGGGAAGCTTTAGCAGCCCCTGAGGAAATGGCCGGGATCACGCCAACTGGTACTCGTTAAAAACACATATTATTCAGCCTCGACATGTTTGTTCATGAATTCTACCCACGCCACTTCGCGTACTTATAACAGAAAGACCGAGATCAAAACATCGATCGATCGAAACCCTTAAAAAGCACCTAACGGAAATTAGAAAGAGGATTTGGACCGGGATGGCGACAACTTCATGCTCCGAAGACGCGGAAAACGGTGCCCGATTTTTCGAAAACATTCCGTCTCGGGGGCCATCCGTGTCACCCAAGAGGCCGACCGTGAAGATTATTCGACGGGGCCACGCCGTCGCATCCACCGCACTCCGCCCCCGAAAACCTCTCCGACGATAAAACTCACGAAAAGAGAAAAAGGCGATTGGGCAAGAAGCGTATTTACACTTGAAGGCGGCGATGGAGGTGGCGGGAATGAGATAACGAATGGAGAGAGAATCAGTTGGTGCCTTTCGGGAGGCGACACCTTTACGAGCGACGGCGAAGAGAAGATATCGGAATTCCGACGTGACAAGGAGAGGCGAGATGAAGTTGGAGGTGGTGTGGGAGTGGAGTGGGGATGAGAGGGTGGGGAGGGGGCAAACGGGCGGAGGGGTGGGGAGAGAGGAGTTATCTTTGGGGGCGGGTGTGGAAGTGGCGGCGGAATGGAATGGAGAGTGCGTGGATATGACATCTGCAAATGGACTTGAGGAAATGGAATGGGAGATTTTGATCGAAGTCGGAAACGGGACAAACTCAAATTTGCATGGGGTTCAAATAGGTAATTTAAGTGGCAGACCGCATGTCGCAATAATAAACCGAGTATTTTGTTTATGATATGATATTTCAACAAACATTTTAACTGCCGTACGATTTCTGAATAGTAAATGTTTGTATATAGTTTCGTGCTCATGTGTAACTCCATGATCGTCTCGCCCTACGCTTTTCTACTTTCTCATATGTATATGTAGTGAGTACTAGTAGTTGGTGCTTGCATACTGCAAGCATTTCATCTCAAATTCAAAGAACATTCATTTTTCAGACAGACATTTCATCATTACAAATATTCTTTTAATTCTAAAGATTTCACCTCCGCAGCGATTTTCGTTTTTTCCTTATGTAAAAGTAATAGCTTAAAATAATCCCAAAATGTTGCATTTTTAAATATTTTACACTTTCTTCATTATGTGGTACTAATGCTACACATTTTAGCCAAATTTTATAGTTGTAGCACTTCTAGAAGTAAAATAGTATTTTTCGAATTGTTTAATTTTAAATAATTTTTAACGGCCGCAGCAATTCATATATGGTAAAATTGATATGTTTATTTGTGCAAATTCACTATTTTGTAAATATTTTGAAAATTTCAGCTTCCTAGCTCATTCCGTAGTACCTAAACAGTTATCTATTTGTTTAAACTTTAAGAATTTTTAACTGCCAAAAAAATTAAAATAGCAAAATTTGTATAATCCCTATTTCGTTTTTTTAAGAATTCTACTTATTAAAAAAATTTCAACTCCGTAGCACATGCGGAAATACATAAACCTTGAAAATTTGTTTAAACAATTGCGAATTTTTAGCGGCCGCATTGTTGCAGTTTTTGATGATTTTCGTTTTTTCTAGTCGGTTTTGCACAAAATCCTACCTAAGAAAAAAATTCGAATCGCCAGCTCATCTGGAAGTGCCTAAACATTAGTATCCTCCTATATGTTATATCCTCTGTAAGAAAGGTCGATATATAATGATATTAAGAAAGTATTGTAATCGTGGAAAAATTCGACTTCGAGATTTTGATGGTAATACAGGTTTTAGGTGACACTGCACAAACATAAAGGGTAGTTTATTCTTGGCCATTTTTAGAAAAAATAGATTTACTCAAAAATGGCAAGGAAATTTGATTAAAATGTATCCAATTGTAGAGCCTGATGTCACAAATAATACTGCGTAAGCCATATTCCTCAAAAAATCACGATATGGTGTTCAGTGACATTACAATGTACGCTAAGCTACCTTACCTAAGCCCTATGACGTCACGCCTCCGCCGCGATCCACTCAAAACCTTACTACAGCCTTACAGTTAAACTAAATCGAATGATTTCTCATATTTGAGGATAATATCATTCATAAAAGATATTCTGGAGAGATGAACGATATTGCACAGCAATTAAGGGTACTTTATTGTTGGATATTTTGAAACAAAATTCGATTTACTCAAAAATGGCTAAAAGGATTTTGATTAAAATCCATCCAATCGTACAGCCTGATGTCACAAATAGTACTAACTAAGCCATATATCCCAAAAAATTTCTAAATATCGATCAGTGGCATTAAAATATATGTTAAACTACGGTTAACTTTGAATTATAAACGGGTTTCTTTTACAAACGTACACAATCGACCAAACGTATATAAGTTTGTGCAATGTATATTGCGCAGTTTATTTCGATATCCTTTCGGTAGAATCATAGCGAAGAGAGGGCCGAATATTTATAATGTTTGAGACGTTTGTAATGAAACAAGGCGAATATTAAAGACGCACCCGAGGAGCCGTAATGCATAGGCAAAGCAAAGGTGCAGTCGACAAGTGGGACCAAAACGAATGAGCGAAGGTGAGAAAAACACGATTGCCCAGAATAGAGCTTTCACCAATCTATAACCAAACTACGTAAAAATATTTATTCTGCATATCAACAAGAAGTCTTCAGATAGTTACTGGCAAACCTACACGAAAAGGAGTGCATACTATCTGCAAACCATCAAATTCAATCGCAAGAGCAGGTCGGATAACGGTATTCAATTAATGGAAGAATGCATGTTCACGCACGATCATTTTTCCCATTCTGATTTTTCTCCCAGAACTTTTCTCGCAATGATAATTCCTAGCGAAAAGATTTGATCATATCTTCACTTGTTTTGCTCGGTATGATTCGAGAAGCATGGTCCCAAATAGGGATGTGCGAAGGAAAATACGAAGGTTACATATACATAAATCGTTTTACATGTAATTTGTACGGGGACGGACTGTTCGACTTTACGCTAAGATGAAATTGTCTTATATAACATCCCAGATCTGTCATTCCGGACCGCGCGAATGTGAATCCGCTCTTAAAGAGCGGGAGGTTCGAGAACTATTTACGACAAAATGTGAACGATGTATTCTTTTATTATCGGTTGTTTACTTAACGACAACGAAGAAGGTATGCAGATACAACTTACTAATTATAAGTGATTTATAGACACAATTTGTATTTATTGGCGCATTTATGATAAGGTAGGTACATTGTTATAACAGCAAATATTGCGTGAAATTTGTTTGATACAATAAATGGGATGAAAATGAATATGCGTAGTATAAGTCGACTTGTGGTCACTGCCAGAACCAGTCACCCTGAAGATGCCCACTTAGTGGGCGAAATGCATCGGTTTGTCAACATTGTTATGGCTTAAGGAGTTTTGGACATTAACTTATTTGAATGAGCCATAAGTGAATTGAGTTTTAACCAATGTTCTATAGATGTTGATGCAGTTGATGGTTGAGGTGATCTGCTTCTGGACTCGGAGAATTTTGTTGACTTTTCCGTGATGTAAGTAGGAGTCTTTAAAGAATTGGAAATATGCTTTCTCATCCTTGTTGCATTTTTGGTGTATTTATCCTTGCAGTACTTACATTCATATAACACTTTATCTTTAACTGTTTTATGAAGGAAATAGTCCCACGCATCCCTTTTAGGCTTAGTTCTTCTTTCCATACTGATGAAATCATACCTTGCACAACAGAGAACAACTGAAGAACAAATGCGTTATTGCCTCTTAATATACTTTTTGTGATGCTTCCAGAAAGTTCCATAACAGTCAGGATTCCTGACTCATGAATGTTCTAGAAAGTTCCATAACATTCTGGAACGTTCTATAACGTTCTCAAACTATCTGGAATGCTCAAGAAAGCTTTATAATATTCAGGGTGATCTAAAAGTTGAACACACCCACTCCCCGCTTTAACACTGTCCTGAATTGCGCTCGCGCGTTCCACATTAACGCTCTTCGAAATTTCTGGTGTAATTTACGAAGTCCACTGCGCATTTACAACACACAAGGCATCAGTATTTGCAGTTGCTTGATGGTTCTGAGTACACTTGTCGATGTTTTTGTAGGTCAAAATATAGAGTGAACTTTGTATAAATTATATTTCTCATTAAAATGAAAAGACCATGAGTGATAAACGGCGGTCAGAGAAGAAAAAGAGGAAAAGCTTAACTCTCGAGGTTAAATTAGAGGTTTTATGGCGACTAAAAGCTGGAGAGCGTCAACATTTATTTGTTTTTTGTTTATTGCTCCCTTTTCGATTGTTCAGTTTTTTAAAATGTAATACCAAGATATTTGAATTCTTCCTTTATCTGGTCTCCTTCCATGTTCCTTTATTTATCAAGTACGTGTGATAATTATTTTATGAATCGATATTTCTTTATCGAAACGTAGTAAGGTTGCCCCGCCCTAGTTACGGTGCTGGACACAGGTATCTTCTTCTACTCTAATTCCTATTCCTTAATGCTCCTGCGCGATTTATTCTGCGTGAGATCAACATATGTTCCGTAAAATGCATTCTGTTCTTCATTTATATTCAAGTTTTACTGTTCAATTTGAAATATAATTGTAATGCAAATGACGACCAATTCTACGCTACGTAATATGGTTAACAAAGAATACTTTGGTATATTATTTATATAATACTACCTATTTTCATTTCCATTAATAGAATTTTGGGAACGAATTAAATCTTATAACTTCATTTCTTATGGAAGTACGAGTTCCAAATAGCGATGTTTCAGTTAGCGCTCGATTTTCCTGGCACTAATAAAGAGCGTTAATCGGGGAGTGGATGTACAATATATTATTTCAAGAGGAAATGGAAAATTAGAAAATTTTCAAAAATATAAATAATCTTTTGGAGAATATTCTGAGAATATTCTCGTTCACGGAGAATATTCTGAGAACATTCTCGTTCTGGAAGAATATTCTCACAAACAACCAGAAAAATCGAAAATTTAAAAAAGTTAATATTTAAGAGGTATTTTTAACCCCAATATTTTATTTCAATACCCCATAAGAAAAGCATGGGAGTCAGGGCAAGGCTTCCTAAAAATGTATTTTTAAATTATTTAAAATTGGAATACGAAATCGGGAAGAAAACAGATGTCTAGCTGAAAGAACGGAGTTCTTGTTTTTTGAAGGGAAAATTCAAATACGTACCGAATTAGCGTAAATATTTGTTTTTAATCGGAAGTGTGAATTTTTCCTCTTTTCAACAATGGAAATCTTTCAATACTATGGCAAGGACCTCAATACCTTTAGAGGGATCTGATATTATACGTTACGATTGCAGTGTATTAATGGTTTTATTGGAAATTAATGCCGTCATGACGAATTACAGCGGAACCTCCATAACTCGAATCTCAAGGAAAAGTAAAAATTATTCGAGTCATAGAAAACTCAAGTTATGGAAATATATTTTTAAATATTTGTATATATACAGTGGAATTTCGATAACTCGAATCTCAAGGGAAAGCAAAAATGATTCGAGTTATAGAGAGTTCTCCTTTTTCTTTAATTGAATTAAAATCAAGTTTATTCCCATAAGCATATAAGTTAACTTACTCTAATTTTCAATACCATGCATATTATGAATACATCATCAGTAATATTTTATTCCGAAAGTACCTATGTAAGATTTTACTCTATCCAAAACACTAATTGCATCACGCAATGTGATTGAGGGTATCATAGATAATTGTAATTTTCACGTATTACTGAAAGCGCAAACATGACGAATAAATTTGGGATATTGACTGTAGGAAGGAGCGAATAGGTTTGTTTTTCTCTAGGACTATAAGGGATCACAATAGGAGAAGTAACCTTGATAGCAGTGACGGTAAAAGGTGAAAAGGATTTTTCGTAGTTTTTCGAGAAATTTTAACTCTTTTCAATTGTTAAATATGATAGCGTCATACCTATTTCGCGATTTTTTAAACCAAATACATGCTAAAGGCACGGATGATGCCATAATCTTAACAGAAAATATCCTAATTTTTCCATAAATTTCATGCATAGGTTACTGTCTTAATGATGATTATTCTCATTGCTCATGCAGGGCGATCTGAGTGACGAAATTTGAAATGCGAAAACTTGGACACGAGCCGACTTCCAGAGAATTTGGAAATGACGGATAGTTGCCTAAATGTCACGGAAAATTCTAAATATTCTGCTATTAGTGATGGAATTTATTATCTAATGCATATAGGCTCCACGTGGCTGAAGTGCTGTTGCCCTAGAGACCGCGTTGGTTTATTTACGAGTTTGATCTTGGTATATGGTGATGTTTTAACGCTTGAAGTATGCAAGCACCGACAACTCGTCTATACATACACACATATACATGAGACTGAATTTAATATAAAAATTATTACGAAAGCAGAGACGAGGAATGAACTATGGGCGTAATAACGTGACACCAATACGACGATAACCGGAGTGTTGTTGACCTGTTATCATTCTTTGTGTGATTGAACTTTACTTTCAACAACAGACCCTTCGAATAAATAGACTGTTGTCCCACGAGAGCATTCCAAAGACACGGGGTCCTTTTGTACTATCGCCTCGGGATCAAACGATTTCGAGATGCGGCGCAATTTTTTCCGTCCTATCGCCGCCTCACAATTTACACACGGGATTGAGTCATCGCCGATAGCCATGTATCACGCCGTCCCTATTTTTCATTATTATTTTTTTCCTTCCATCCGCACGCTGGAATGCGCGAGCGTGGGCGCGCGATATAGAGATGGAGGGACGGTGCCCTGGAAATGGAACGATGTTAGAGAAAGAGAATAAAAGGAGGATGAAGAATGAAGAGAGAGGGAGAGAGTGGAAGTGAGAAGAGAGAGAGTGGAAGTGAGAAGAGAGAGAGTGGAAGTGAGAAGAGAGAGAGTGGAAGTGAGAAGAGAGAGGGAGAGAGTGGAAGTGAGAAGAGAGAAAGGAAATAAGAAGGGGAAGATCCGTGCACAGCGAGGATACGGGAGGTTATGGTAAGTGGGTCAGTGACAGAGAGGAATGCGGGGTTGGGAATGAGGGAGGGATGAGATGGGAGGAAAAAAAGGACGGGAGAGTGAGGAAATACAGGGGAGGGACAGGGGAGGAGGATTGGGGAGGCGAGAGGGAAGGAGAAGAGAGGGGAGGAGAAGAGAGGGGAGGAGAAGAGAGGGGAGGAGAAGAGAGGGGAGGAGAAGAGAGGGGAGGAGAAGAGAGGGGGAGGAGAAGAGAGGGGGAGGAGAAGAGAGGGGAGGAGAAGAGAGGGGAGGAGAAGAGAGGGGAGGAGAAGAGAGGGGAGGAGAAGAGAGGGGAGGAGAAGAGAGGGGAGGAGAAGAGAGGGGAGGAGAAGAGAGGGGAGGAGAGAGGGGGAGGAGAGAGGGGGGAGGAGAGAGGGGGGAGGAGAGAGGGGGGAGGAGAGAGGGGGGAGGAGAGAGGGGGGAGGAGAGGGGGGAGGAGAGGGGGGAGGAGAGAGGGGGGAGGAGAGAGGGGAGGAGGAGAGAGGGGAGGGAATAAGAAGAGAAGGCGATGTGGAAACGGACACAAAAAACAGCGGGAGGAGAGAACAGAAGCGACATTTCCATCACAAGGCTCCATCCAAATACGAACGAAACGTCTGTTGATCATCTCCGAGGGAGAGAAAAAAACGGAATTTTTCGAAGTACAAGTCCCTTTTTTCCGAACCCGGACACTAGAGCCGCTTCGGGACGGATGCATTACGCCGCCGCGCAAAAGAAGAGGCTGTTAAAAGAGCTCGGAGGATGACAACGCCGCCAAGAGATTAACAAGATTTCCGAGAACGGAAAGCCGAAGATGACTCTTTTCTTTTCACGCGCGAGATTAAAACGGCAAAATCCGTAGAAATCCAAATGACGTATTGGAGGATGCGACGGGATTTTTTTTGAAGTCACGTCACCACTTTTGAAGGATCGTATTAGAAAAAGAATATAGATGGAAAAGACAAACTTCACGCCCCGAAAGACTTGCCCGATGTTTGCGGAGGGCGGGACTCGATTTGAAATGGGATCCCACGTGGCGTTTTGGAAAAAAGTGGATATCGAAGCTCCGTCGTCATCGTGAAAGCAAACTCGTGTCCTTATTCCTATAAGCTAAAAAATCGAAAATGTAATTAAAAACAAAGAATAGCGTCAAATGATGAAACCTTGAAATTAATTATCGAGTTCGCTTCACCGTTTGCATCCAATAGATGACTCCTGTTATCATGAAAAGATTAAGTGCGTATTTCGGCTTCAAAAATATCCGTACTCAAAAGGATATTAACCCTTAATTGGTGAGGTGGATTTTAGTGACGTAACTGGTGAGGCTGGGGTCTCAGGGAAGCATCGATACTTTTGGAGGCATAATGAATTTAATTGACAATTTCACTTTCAATGGTGACTGCTGTTTTTAAATAGACACTTATAATAAATAAACCCATTTTATGCTTGAAAAATTAGTGTTTATTGCACAAAGTGGAAAATTACAAAATGTGACAAAAATTTGTTTTTTGACATTTGTTCCTTTTATAAACAAATATTCACTTAAAAATTTTTTTCAATAGAAATTATGTCTAAGACTGTCGATGAATGAAACAAAAACGTAAAAGAAGAAATCACTAATCATTAAAACACTTTTTGCAAACTGGATCCATACAGGCTGTGCAAACAGGTTGCTGGCACTTTTTGCAGTAGATGAAGGTTTTTCTGTCAGATTTGGGAGGGAAAGAATAGCATCTTTTGCGTTTAGATTTCTGTTTAGATTGCTCTTGTACTTTAGGACTTCAGCGTGATTGAGGTGCATCAGGGCCTAAAGAGCTTCGAATCAGTGTTCGAAGTTCTATGGATAATCTCATATTTTGAACCCTCCTTCGCAAATAAGGAAGAATTAGTTGCCTTCCCAGTTACAGTTTTACCTTTTTTTGTGACATTAGATAGGAGTCATATTTCCACGAAAGCCATATTATGACGAATTTACTTCTCTTGATCTGCTTGCTAGAAATGCGGGAGGTATTTCTTTCTTATTCTCCCGGATGGTTCCTACATATGTCAAAAGTACTGACATGAACTTATTCAGAAGAGAAGTGGCGAAAAATATTACCTGAAAATAGTCTCTCTGACAAAAAAGTTACGTAACTGGTGAGGTCGAGTTCCAGGGACCCAAAATACGCAATAATGACTAGATACCACCAGTTCAGAGGCTTGTCAGGTACTGAGTTTGTAGCCTACCCCCTCTTAGGAAGCTACTAGGCGAGTAGGGGCTTCCCCGCCTAACCTATAGAAATGGAGGGAAGATGTATGTCTCTCAGGTCCCATGGACCCACAATTGACCAGTTAAGGGTTAACTGATAACTGGCTCTTAGAATATCAGTGGATTTCCTTCAAGGAATACTACGAAATAGCTAAAATGAGTATCTTGGTTGATAAGTAGTTCAAAACTAAAAAACACCTAAAATGAGTATCTTGGCTGATAATTAGTTCAAAGTATCAAGTGTCAAGGCCATATTTGAGACTTGTGCAACTTTCTTTTGAGCAAGATAGAAATTTTTTCCATTCAACCTAAACTGTCTATTTTTATCATATTGTCATACTGATACTGAGGTAAATTAATCATCATCTGTCAATAATCCATGGTGCCTGACGAATTGCGATGTAATGGAATATTTTAAATGACAAAATTGGTTTTATTGCGTCGTAATAATCTAGAGTTAAAAATGATTCATTATTTGTCGATAAAGGTTCAAGTGTAGTTACGTACTGTGTTTCTCAACCTTTTTAAAGCTGCGAATCCCTTATGAAGTCGCACAATTTCTGCGAACTCCCTTTCCATGCGAATTAAATACGTTTTTCATTCAATGAACGCAGGACCAAACAAGTTATAGATAAAAGTAACATCATGTCCTACTCAACTCGCGGACCACTAGAGGCCCGAGCAACGCCGGTTGAGTAACACTGAGCTACGACATTATGCTCGACTGCAACAACGTTGGATATTTCCAATCACTCAACAAAACTTGAATTATGATGCCCGAACCTAATACAAGTTTAGAAGTAAAAATTCCGAAAAGAATCACTCGTTTAAAATGATAAATCAGGTCATCTCTCCTCAGCTCTCCCTTCTCCGGGATTTATAAAACACATAATGACTCGACGAAATTCCATCAAAACAACATTCCGATCCGTCAACGCGTAGGCTTAGGAGCTGGATAGAATTTCGGGAGGAGGAGACGCGAGCGAAACAATTTACGAAATTTGGGACGCCAACGACGGCAGTGTGGAGTGGATGGGGGAGTAGGGAGGGGAGACGAAGGGTGCGAGAGAAAGAGACGACGGGAGACACGGTCGCCGGGGAACAGAGGAGGGTATGGATGCGGAGTGATGGAAGGAGTGCAAACCACGTCATCGAGGAATGCGGAATGTCGGGTTGCCTCAAAGGTTTTGTAAAAACATCCTCCGTTCCCTCGAGTATGGTACGGTGTCAATTGAGAGGCGTCGGTCGTCACCACGCTCCTGGTCGAGCGGCACGGGAGAATAACCCGGAAGTGCATGGCGTGACGGAAAGGGGAAGAGATAGGGAGGAAGAAAGAGGAAGAGAAAGAGGAAGAGAAAGAGGAAGAGAAAGAGGAAGAGAAATAGGAAGAGAAAGAGGAAGAGAAAAAGAGGAAGAGAAAAAGAGGAAGAGAAAGAGAGGAAGAGAAAGAGAGGAAGAGAAAGAGAGGAAGAGAAAGAGAGGAAGAGAAAGAGAGGAAGAGAAAGAGAGGAAGAGAAAGAGAGGAAGAGAAAGAGAGGAAGAGAAAGAGAGGAAGAGAAAGAGAGGAAGAGAAAGAGAGGAAGAGAAAGAGAGGAAGAGAAAGAGAGGAAGAGAAAGAGAGGAAGAGGAAGAGAAAGAGAGGAAGAGAAAGAGAGGAAGAGAAAGAGAGGAAGAGATAGAGAGGAAGAGAAAGAGAGGAAGAGAGAGAGAGGAAGAAAGAGAGAGGAAGAGACAGAGAGGAAGAAACAGAGAGGAAGAAAGAGAGGAAAAAAGCACATGGGGGCCGAGAAAATTTACGTCCCAATGAAAAACAAGAGCATCTCTCTTGGGTGAGAAAGAAGGGGGGATGGAGGAAGACGGATAGCTGATAAATGGGACGCAAAACGCATTGTTGAGAAAAAGATTCTCTCTCTCTCTCTCTCTGGCGCTGCGATCTAAACAAGAAAGGAATTCGACGAGAAGAGGCCCGGTCAAAACCGCAAAGTAAATTCAGACGCATATTAACTTTCGAGGTTTTTCCCCCTTCAGTTAGGATGACTTTCTTCGGAAATTTTACCATCAATAGAAAGACTGCGTCGTTTTTTAAAAATGGTTTTCTGCCGAATAATCGAAAAACGTCTTACCTTAACGATGACAATTGTGATGAAATGTTTCCTGGTTGATTCTATTGGATGAAAAAGAAGAAAAGATTTTCTTTCCCTAGAGGGAAAGTTGAAAACTTCGCTTGAGATAGTAATATTCAAACGCAGATCGGTTACAAACGACGTTAAATGGGTTCAATTTTATGGAGAAATATACAATAAAGGTTATCCATTTTATGTTAATAAAATTTGGCACATATTTTCGGAGCATGAAACCCTGGAATGACTACGATAAAATAAAATGTGTAATCACCTTCCAGCAACGTAACATTTATATAAACCAAAAAAACAATTTCCCAATAGCGAGATTAAGCACGATACTTAAATGAATGTCGTAAGCGACAAACCATTATCCAAACTGAATCAGGTCAAACGAGGAAGATTTCCACACTTTTTCCTTTGATCCAAAGAAGGCGCATTCGAGTAGGTATATGAACGATACTCCTACTCGCCGACGATTATTCCTCCCATTTACCGCCGTCCCTAATTTCATAAATAAATCAAAGCCCCATAATTATCTCGGAAAACTAGCGCAGATATGTCCATACCAATGATAGAAATTATGAAGATTAAACCCCCTGAGCTATCAATCAGATTTGGAGAATAATTTTATTTATATTTTTTGTGACAACTTTAAATGGTGAGATTTAAAAACACTACCATGCCATCACGAAACAAAATACAGGAGATGGTTTCATGATAAAACCAGTGCTTCAGTTGCCAAAAACATTGATGTTTTGTTGGTTTCGTTGTGAACTTTTCCAACGATTCTGCATGGCAAGAATCACTACCAAACCATTCATATCGCGCCACAAAGCCAACGAATTTCGACAATAGCTTCAAAATAACAAGTGTACTCTAGGCTCGTAATTTTTTTCATTCGCCATTTATTTTGATATGCCCTATTGCTCACCCGAACGATTTGTTTGCCCAAAAATAAGGAGTGCATTTAACCCTCACAGACTCCAATAGTCTTTACTATAGAGAAAATACAACAATTTCGCAGCAAACTTTCGCCAAAATCCTTTTAAAATTTATCAACACTATGATTCCTCCATTCCGCGAAACTGGGTATGAAATAATTGGCTAGTAACTTTTGTTTTTCAAACAAAACTATTTCCAGGATTAAGCAATGCTACGATACGCGGTTTATCACGTCAAAAACAATGAAAACTTACTGCAATGTTTACGACTAAAGACCGATTATTATAACCTACTGCGCATAAACGCTCGCAAATTTTAAACCGAACGTCATTTCATCTAGAAAGCTAAAGCATCGTCTACAACTGAGGTTTAACGAGCCATACTGCAACCAACATAGTTTTGGGCCAAAAGGAATCCTTGTAAACTAGCACCCAATCAATGCTCACGAACTTGATACCGAACGTAATTACATACAGAAAATATACCTAGCTAAAAAATTATCATGAAGTTGAATAGGCTATGAAGCAACCAAAAGTCATCGCGGACAATATGACAATTTAAAAAAAAATTAAAAAATCGATCCGAACCGGATTATCAGCTCGAGGATATAGTAACAGATTCCCCCATTTCAAAAATACCGATCGAACTTTCTCCTGCAAACGAGAGGGAAATTTTCGTGGAAACCAAAAGCCGGATGAATGCATCATTACATAGAGGTCGTTCGACCCATTCCCCGACCGAGAAACCTCTGCAAAACCTATCAACCTCCTCGAAACGCAGAAGTAAACCGTTAAAAAAAGTGGCAGTTATAAACGCTACCACCATCACCACAGCTACTTATCAATTACAAAATTCAATAGATCCGCCACTGATTTATTACCTCCCACCCTGTAATAATACCTTTCGCGAGACGTCGTGAGCGAGCGAGCAGGAGCGCCCGATGACCGGATGATTTAACGTCTGTTCTAAAACTCCATCCGCTCGAGATATTTAATCGAAGCGAAAAGACGAGAATAAGCACGGGCGCACACAATGGGAAGCGAAAGCTAGGTCCTCCCTCCCCCCTTCCCTCCCCCTCCCCGAAGGGCGGGAGAAGTTGCACACACACCTCGATTTTTTGCGCCCTACCCTACGGCGAGGTTGCCAGCAAGGTTAAACACCGTGGAACGATACGGTTCTCTCCCCCTCAATCCATAGCGATTGATACGAATTGAATCGAAGAACGATCGAGTTACACGCGGGCACATGCTCACTCTCTCTCTCTCTCCGAACTTGTTTATTTTTGCCGAGTCGATGCGATGCAGAGAGGTCGAAAGCTGCGGAGTTGCGCTTCGATAAGGGAAGTCGATAGAGAAGAACAGGAATCCGAAGAAGATAAAAAGGGAAAGTAGGAGCGGAAGACGAGAGAGAGAAATGGGAGAAAGGGAAGAATGGTGAAAGGTACTTATTAGGAGTGAGCTCGAGGAAAGGGTCAAGCTCTCGAGGCGTTGTGCCGTGGTACGAGCCAACACTGTCCTCCAGTTATAATACGCCATCTCTGGACCCACTGTGGCGTGCGCGGAATTCTTCGCAAGACTCCTCCCAATTCGCTACCTCCATCTCTCTCCTTTACGTTCCTCTCCTCCTCCCATTCTCATCGCTAGAGTCCTTTGATGCGATATTTAAACCAATTGCCAAGACGCATAAAGTAATAAGTTCCATTTGTTCCCCGCATCTGCATTTAGAATGGATACTTATTCCGTACCAACAAGGAGGTCGGGCGTATTGTATGCACCACAGCGAAAATATACGAGGGCGTGGGTTCGAATCCGGCCCTTGGTCGCTCTTTACGACCGAATTCATCCGCGGTTCCGAATCGTAAAAATGTCGAGTAAACTGAATTAAACCGAGAGAAACGAGTTCCCGAAGGTATCGCCATGAAGAACACAGTACGCGTCTTTTCAAACTTTATGCGGCGTTGTATTCCGAGACGTTATTGTACCCATTCTTCGAGCGCTTAAACGAAACGAAAAACACGACTTTGTCGCAAAAAAACTCAAATTCTGAGGTAACCGACACAAACACTTAAAATGTTCACGGTAAATTTTAAAATTTAAGTTTCGAAAAACACCAGTCGTCGCTGCCTTGCCATATTAATAGAATTACACAAAGCGCTCGTAAAGATTGAAAATTAAAGCTTAGCTCTGGTAGTTGACTTTGGCATTCAAGCGATGCTTGGCTAAATTTCATCAGAATAAAGTCGGCTAAGTAGGCAGGAGGGAATAGAGATAAGAGAGCGCCAACTTCTACGCCATTATTTTTATCGATAAAGTTTGCCAAACGGAAATCAATTTTGCTGCAGAGAATGCGAGAAGCAGCAAAGGGCCGAGTTTATGTAGCCGGTTTTGACCAATGCGTAAAAATAAATTTATAACAGAACGCCTTGAAAATGAATGAATAAAAAGCAACTAACTCTTCATCGATCCAAGTTACTCAACGATTTCACATAATGATTCGAAAACCAATCTAATACTGAAAATATGACGCAAACGATTAAAAGTGTCGTTTCCGAATCATCTCTTCGGCACAATTTGCATATTAACTTCGTCACGTCCGTCTCTCCATCCGACCTTACACACGTGAATTGGCTAACGGAGTTAGATGGAATTTGCCACAGGAGATCCTTAATGAAATTCAATTGTTTTTATTTGGAAAATAGTCTGTCCCACTCAACCTAGTGTTCTACGCCAGTGTTTCCCAAACTTCTGAACCTCGCGGACCACTTCATCAATCCATTCAGCCCCTGCGGACCACCTCATTACTTAATGATATGAAGGAGAGGGAAAATGTTTAAGTAAAAACGCCATTAATAAAAATATTGAATGCCTGTGATAGTGTACAACTTTCTTGATTTTTCCCAAAAAAATTCCAGCTAAATATGATGTGCGGCCTAAAAATAAACCAATTCTGGAAACGTCCGCGGATCACCAACAAAACCTTCGCGGACCACAAGTGGTCCGCGGACCATAGGTTGGGAGAAACTGTTCTACGCTATGGCATCGACTTTTGAACACAGTATACTGATATTGACGCAAATGTGAAATGATTTTTTGTAACGTGATTGTGTATGTACAGCCTCATCTAAACATACTTCGAAAATAATTTCCATAATATCGAAGAAAATAAAACGAAAATTCAAGCATTTTCCCATACGTTTATTCAATGTAGTCAATTATTATATAAAAACCTGATAAGAAATCCAGAAACGTCCCGAAAAGTGCCCAATTCAAGCGACTTAGCCAATAGCGTAACCGGAAAATTTTTAGGCTCGCGGAGAGTTTCGTAGAAAGTGCCCCGCGGTGGAGTAATTAAGGACGTGGTTATCTGCTCCAATCCACGCCGTCTACCGAGCTACGCCTGGAGCAACCGTCCAGTTCGCCTCGACTTGGTTGCGACGCCGTGAACAACAAATACAGTTTTTCGACTTCAAATTTTCGCACAAAATAACGCCGGCAGCAAGCTCGCTCGAGAGGAAATTCCAGAAAAATAGCCTCTTTAAGAATTAAAACGAGTTTTCCTTCCGCCGCACCCCGGACGATGCTTGCGTTATCACGCTGACGCCGCAAATATTTTGATAGTGCGCTCCCAACGCGTTCAACGAACCCCGTCGTGACATCCGAGTTTGGGCGCGTGTTCGCGTGTGTGTATATACCCACGCTTGTGTTGTGGTTTCCATTCTCTCGTACTGAACGTTCACCTCGCGCTTCGAGGAGTATGCTCTTTTAGGAGGGAGAAGGTTCTTTGAAAGAACAAAAAGAAACTGCAGATGCGTAATGACGCGCATGAACGGAAGCGTGATCTGTCATCTACCTCAGGTAATCTCGTTATAAGATAGTGAACGTCACGAAATGGTTAAGATGATTCAAATATCCACGAATTATTTTGGAAAAAAACAAATGCGCGTTTCGGTTGAAAATGGATAACCACTGAGGCCGACTGCTCTGCAGCCAGAATGCACAGCCGAATTTCCCACACATGGAATCGCCATCATCAACGGTAAGACTCCAGCCATACGGTGAGCTTGATATCGCATTTTTGACTAAAACAGAGTAACTCAATTTGTGGTACGCGTACTCCAGGGGATACGCGAGATACTCTTGGGGAGTACTCCAACTCCTATTTGAAAATAACATTTTGCCTTATAATTTCCTATTGTTTGTAATACATACTCTTACAAAATTCTGTAAAGGAAAAAATCAGAAATTCTGGTATGTCTGTAAATATAAAACTAAACAAGCATATAATTAATGAGGTCAGGCTCAACTTTGTGGAATTTACTCATAATGAAAAGATAACTTTGTAGTTTCCACAACTTTTAATATAACACGACCGGTTTCACTACGATCGAAGCATCATCGATTGTAGTGAAACCGGTCGTGTTATATTAAAAGTTGTGTAAACTACAAAGTTATCTTTTCATTACTAAACAAGCATGTTTAGTGGCTTAGGATACTTATTAAAAATATTCAGAAGCAAGGGGAATTTGGTAAGAAAAGACCGAGAAACTCGGAGCTAAATAATAACAAAACAATCATGTGGACAAATGTTTCCGCCTATCTTTGCGCACGTGCGTAAAATTACATCAGGACCAAGGCTTTGACTCCACCGAGTCATCACCGCCATCACGCGATGATGACCTAATTACGTCAAACCTGTGACAGCAACCTATTTTGTTTATAATTTTACCGGCGAGGAACATAAAATTAAGCGGTCAGATTTGTTGCCAAACTTTTTTAGCAATCGTTTAAATTCAACGACTTCCCTGGTCGATTTCAATGGCCAACTCGCCCAAGGGTTACATTGGATCAATTTTTCGATAATTCCAAGGGAGATATACCTCTCATATCTTCCTTGGAATTCAGTTTTTTCCCCTCCTGGTATTGACCCTACTGATTAATTGCTCGAGCTCTTGCTACCTCTCGGCTTTTATTACGCCAGCCGTAATACTTTACGACCACCACGTCCAAAAGAGGAAGACAGGAATTTAACAGCCCATTAACACATCATCTGGACCACTTATGCGTCTCGGCCTCGGGCAATCTAGCCAATTCCAGAGAATATTAACGGAGACGTTCCCGGAAGTCCCGGCGCTAATCGAGCGCGATTTTTGAAAACAAAGACAAAGAATAGGGAGAAAATATTTTTGAAAACTTTGGCGACACGAGATCTCTTTAAGTCTAGACGAAGGAATGAAACCGTGTCCTATTTACAACTTATGGACGTTTTACTGCATAGTAAACAGCCGACGATACTAAAAAAATCAAAAATATGTACTCGGAAAATCTCCGCGCTGCTATGGAACTCTCTCTCTCTCTCCCCCTCTCTACATCACAAATAAAATCACCACGTAAACACTGCTACTCTGCGAATTTTATACTTTAATCCCATCTCGTGTTTAGCCATAAACATAAATATGGATTAATAATTTCCTTACTTTTATTTGGCATTCAATTATCGGAATAACTAAGCTTTTGAGAAAACTTTCTACGATTATCATGACAAAACACAGTAGAACCACATAAAGTAAAATCTTCCACGCTCAGCATTTTCCCGTTAGTTTTGTGCGCTCTCCCTGTAGTTCGAATAATTTTCACGCACTCCAAGGTTCGAATTGAAGAGGTCGTGCCGTTCCTCAAAAGCTGGTAGTCGATTACCCCAAAGGCCGTTCCGATCCACCAACGATTTATTCGCAACCTCTCACTCATTTAACAATATCAACGAGCACGCCTCGTAAAAAATTTTAACGAGCGACAGGAACAGCCCATAATATACTACTGCTCTCGCCTACCGAATAGCGCTCCAACTCTAAAAAAAAATATTACAAACCGCCCCTATCCCCCCTCTCCGCCGCCTTGGCCCATCGGATTAATTAAAGAAAAGTTAGCGACTAAAAAAAAGAAGGCCAGAATGCGTCTTTTTCTCCCTCCTCTCTTCGCGGCGTCTCGCGGGAGAGAATTGACCACGTGAATCTCTCCTTTGATGTGAGAGGTGCGAGGTCCGGTGCCAAGACTCGCAGGCATCTGCGCTAAGAACGCCTCCGTATCCCTTTCTCCACGCTTCCTCCCTCTCTCTCTCTCTGGCTCTTCCCTTCTCTCCTCATAAATGCCTATCCCAACCTCTCTCTAGCGTTCTCTTCGCGGAGAAGGGAGAGAATGAAGCAAAAGATAGGAAGCAATCTCCCACGGCGTCTCCTCTTCATCCTCTTCCCGGAGGACAAGCACCAATATATACAGCGGCTTAAAGCACGTTCGGAATGTAGCGGTTCGCTTGCCCGCCCTCGTTACCAGGGACCACCCCACGCAATCCTCGACTCCCCCCTCTCCCTTTCAAGCCCTTTCGTGTCTTTGCCACACGCCGGCTCCCTTTTCCCAGCCGGAAGCCAAATATCCTTTCCTTTTTCTCTATTCTTTTCAATCATTGCCCCCGCTCTTTCCACGCAACCCTGCCTTCGCTCTTCTCTCTACTCTTCTCCGCCGACCCCCCCCTAAAATCCCCTCTCTCTACCGAACAGCGACGGGCACACGCCCTAGCTAGGACCAGCTGGAAGCCGTCTCTGCACGCGGCGGCTTCTCAGAGTGAGAGAGAGAGAGAAAATCAATAGCAGGTGGAGATTTAAATCTTTATGCCTTTAGCTACGTCGCACTGAAACAAAATCTTACGGTAAAAAAGCTGGCGATCCGACGGAGTCGACCATTCCATTTCTTTAAAAAAATGTGAGAATTTTGTGGAAGTTGCCGAGATTACGTTATAAATACTTGAACGAAAGAGCCTTCGCGCTGGTAGATATTATTATATGGTGTGATTAATTTCTCGAACCAACATAAAAACGCACTTAATTCATTCCGTTTTAAAATAAAATACTACATTTTTCGTACGTTTAAAAAAAATAAATAGACAATTACAGGAAAGAGTTCTACATTTCGTCCGAGTTATTAAGTTACGCATCTCTGAGGTATCGGAGATTTGTCGTTTACTATCCATATGAAAAAACTAATCTCACTTACTAGAAAACTATTTATTGTAAGAACGTTTAAGGAATCCGAGCGAAAAATATGAGGAGTAGATCCGAGACAAGATATTTTTGCGCCCTATGCAAGGTTCGAAAATTACGTCCCATCCTAATGAAAGTATACAGTACACACAATTTTACACCTCAAACAAGTTCACTTACAATTTAGAGGCAAAATAAAATATATAACATTTATTTTACAATACAAAACGTTACATAAAATTTGAGAAAGTCATTCATCGCGCTCCTAAATGTGCTGCGCCCTAGGCGGGTGACTCGCTCGCCTAGCCCTTGTGCCGGCTCTGATGAGGAGGATCCACTGATTATAAAGTTGGATAGTAAAAACTCATTAGTCGAACCAAGCCTCACATCATTGGATTTCGATTATTACAAATCAAGACTAGAAAAATTTTAAAGTCAAATTGTACGATGAACCCCGATTAGAAAAATCATCAAGCGCAATTGCAAGGTCACATTAAAAAGCATACTCAACTCAACTCTTACAAATAGCGAGAGTTTTAACTTGCAAACGAAAGAAGATAAAAGCTTAGAAAAATGACACTCAAATCCTTTTCACGATTCTAACACAACCGTTACCTTTAAAGATTTATTCAGTATCAGGAAACGAGAAACCGCGAGTCTTGCGCATATCTTCTGGTATAAAGGTTAACGCTATAAAATAAATCTGTAGCCTTTCTGCACGGAGCTTTTGTAGTCGGTAAAAGAAAGCTCTTAAGCACAGAAGTGGGGAAAATCTTCTACGTAAAATTTAATAATGAAAAAACTGTCGTACGTGGTTAGGAATATTTAAAAGGCACCGACCATAAAGAAATGAAGTCTCGACCTTTTACAACCTCGACAATGGTTTACTGTCGAGTATTCCCAGAGCATAAGACAGAAGGATAACAAACCCTCAATTCGAACGCTGAATCTATGAGAGGCGTTTCTTTCCACGGACGATGAGGTTAAGTTTGACGCCCTCTCGCGTCCGAAAGAGCAACAAACCTGAAGGCGATTAAAGGCTACACGAGGTAGAAAAACCGAATGTATAGAGAGAGAGAGAAAGGCAATAAAGAAGTCTTCAAACAAGCGCATTCGACCTTCCTTACCTTTCCCCTTCTCCCGCCTCATCTCCAGCCCCCCAGAATAAGTAGGATTTACCATCACCACATACCCCTTCCTGGCAGGATGTATTCAACGAGACAGCGCAACAATTGTCCGACGAACGTATTAATTGCCTGCCTCGGCAACATATCACGCATGATAAATCGGTAGGAACCGGATGGTAGGAAGGGTCGAAGGAAGGTATATGCGGCCGACTTCCCCCTCTCCCCCTACACTCCCCCATCCACCAACCACCAGCGAACGAATGACTGGATCACTGCGCGTCGTGAAGTCAAAATGGTGCGTGCGGAAAAAAGGACAGCACAAAAATGCCCCTTGCACGTCCTACAACCCGCAAACACCTGAGACTACCCAACCACACTTCCTCTTCCTCCCTCTCTTTTATCTCTTCTCCTCCACAGACCCCCTCCCCCTGCGTGTCTCTTTCTCTGCCCAACACGCGCTCGCGGAACGAACAACAACTTTCACGGCAGGAGCGGAAAAGTACCACAATTTCCTTCGCGAAATATAAAAGGAAAAAAGACGCAAATAATTTCGACCGAGGGAAAAGGTCGCGGTTTTAGTGCGGAATGCACTTGTTTCCGTACCGCGAAGCTCTCTCTAGGTGAGGAGAGGTATCGCTCCTCATGTGAGACGATTCGTTCGCTGCCACACGAAAGGAACGACGGACACCGGATGTATCATTAGCACGTGATATAGATCGGGATTTTCTCTAACGAAGTGATTTTTTTCTTTCATAAGGAGAGAAAGAGACAGTATGTAGTCCATTAGTGAAATGAGAGCACTTCGCGCGATTAAACATTTACTCCGATAGTAAGTCATTCATCAATTGAGTTATTTAATTCGTCTCGAATACTTGCCATTTTAAGAGAGGTGATAATCGACGATGAATTGATTATTTAAGAATAAAACTTCAATTTTGAAGTATGTGTATCTACCTCACATGATTGGAATTTGTTTTTGGAAACGACAATATACATAAGGATGGTCACTATTGTAAGCATGAAAAAACTATAATAGAGGAAGAAATGGCAGACATTATAGCATGAATTTTGTTCGGGGAGATATTTTGTTATATTCATTTCGCTCCAATGAATCTGTCAACTCGGATCTTAATTCCGTAAATATTTCAACCGATCTGGCCCAAAACTACCATGAAATTTAATAAATTCGATAACGACTGGTTCAAACCGGGAACAAATATTCAGGTAAAATTACAGTCGAACTCGGACACTTCGAATATATTTTTTCCTCCCGTACAAATATATCATCATCATCATCATGCTGCTGTCCAGACAGCGCCAACATAAAATCCCTTCGCTCGTATTTTGTTGTCTTCAATCTTCATTCGAGATAAAACGGTAGTACGGCTTTACTTAAACCCTTCCGAACACAAAGCTTCAAGTTGGCGCGACAAAATTCCAAACTATTATAAAAATTACATTTAAAGAAACTCGAATAGAACTATGAAAAGGCATTTCAATGGGTTGAAGCAGAGAGACAACCCACAAAACCTCCTCCATCTCTTCGCAACGCAGTCTTCTTAAGGTGAAAATCCCTTCAAAAATACTAAAACTTTGCTGCCACGTCCAAAATTTCGAGAAATTTCCAAACTAAAAGCAAAAAATTTCTCCAGGAAACCCGAAACTGGCGCCGTTTCGAACATCTGAGGGGAAAAACCGTCTGTCCCCGTGGTTATCAGAACCAACGGCCTAAACTTCCGTCCAAACACGGCCTTGAGCTCTGCATCGTAAACTCCCCCACACGCCGCATAAGGAAAGAGAAGAGAGTGAAGGGGGAGGGAGAGGTGAGAGCGTGCGAGGGATGCAGGAACAACAAGAAGGAAAGGATGTAGAGATAATGGAGGCGTAGAAAGAGGTGGAGGAGGGAGAGAAAATACAGCTGAGATGGAGAGGTGAAAGAATGTAGGGACAGAAAGGTATGGAGAGTGAGAGGTACAAAAAAAGATAAATAAAGGCAAATAGAGAAAATGAGAGATAGACGTAAAGGAATAGAGATGCCGAGAAAGTTCAAGGAAGAGGTATGTACGAGATACACGAGTTCGTCCTACGACTGATATGAAATTGACAAAATATCACTCCAATACCCATAAAAGATGTGAACCACCAGACCCACATTTCGCCAGCAAAGCAATCCACCATCTGTGAATTACTACTGATGGCGGCTGCTATGTAGCCGAAATACTTCCAACAGTTTTATAGCTACTGGAGAGCAAGTATTCGTATACGTTAATTTGAGGCAGAGGGGGAGTTATGAAAGAGAAAAAGAAAAAAAATTAAGTTAAAGGAGAGAGAGAGAGTAAAATAGAGCAGTGTTTTTCAAACTTTTTGTCTCGCGACCCAATGGAAGAGTTAAGCAACATAAGGAGAAATAATTTGAGACTTCAACTTTCACTGATTTGCAATAAAAAGCAATACATCCTGGAAGAATGGCATTTATGGGAGCATTTAGTCCCCAGTCATTTTCGATATATTTCAGATGGCTAATTTCCGAGTGCTCACATTTTCCTCACGAACTTTGCGCCCAGTACTGAGTTGCGACCCCGGAAAGGTCTCTCCGACCGAGAGAGGAATCCAATGAAGGAAAAAGGAAATGCCATAGGAATAAGGCAAAGGGGAGAAAGAAGGGAAGCCGCGCGCGCCGCCTAACCGAGGGGTCTGTATCATACGGTGCAGCGCGGGGCTGACTCTAGGAGTGAAGACCCAGAGGGGGTCTGATGAGAGAAACGGCGGCTGAAGGGGAGTGTGGGGCATGGGAAGAGTGGCGGCGGGGGTTGGGGGTGGTAGGGGAGGGGGAGGTGAGGACTGGTCGGGAGAGCGAGGAATGAGATCGGATGGCAACTTCAACGCACACCCGGCCCCCGAAGAGCAGTCGAGGGACTCGGGTCGATTTTTTGGATGTCGTCGGGGAACGTATATAGCCGGTCTCCGTGCCGAAATGGACGACGGCTCCCGATGGTCGGTTACCAAGCGAGACGACTGACAAAACGACGTTCCTTTCTCCAATCTGTCCTTCCCCCGCCCCGAGTGTTAAAAAGCGCCTGCTTTTCTTTCGGCTTTGGCATGATGTTAAAACTCGCAGCGTGATCTCAAAAATCGAAAGACTATTACGAGATTTTTTTCAGGATACTACCCGTTCAACAGATGATAACACTTTATTTATCTATTTTCATTGGCTCTTAAGCAGCATATCCTTGACCTTTTACAAAAAGCTATAAAAATAATAACACACAATTCCATGCACAAAGCAGGATTCGAACCCGTGACCTCAACATTGGGAGGTAGGCAGGTTACCCATCCCTCATACAGCATTTAAAAAAAATTAAATTACTAAAACATTTTATGGCTAGCACGGTTAAGTAACTCCTCTAAACATATTATGTATGACTTAAGGAGATGCGTATTGCAGCTGCAAATAACCGCTATCGGCATTAATTTATCGATCTTTGAGTCTAGCAGTTATGTAAATCCAACATACTCGACAATTTCAATACTAAAGTTTCGCATATCATGAAATGGATAGAGGCCATAGTGTTAGCAAGATAACCATTTTATATGTTTTCGAGTTCAGTGTTTTTATGGATAAGATTATAAGGAAGAAATTACCCAAGGATTATAAATAGTAATATATAAAATACATCATAAAAGCTTAAACATAGACCTGAGATTTAGCGCGCTTTCGAGATAATACACAAGACACAGATAATGCCACAAGACAAGTTGGAAAAGGAGGAAAAAACGAGGATTCATACGGAAGAGTACAAACGTGATTGTAAGCCGTCTTAAAAAAGCAAGCGGAATTAAAGAGGAAAGGGCGAAGGCAAAGAATAAGGAAAAATAGCTACCCTCGAAAGTTTTCTTTCCAAGTAGGATATGGTTCATAAGATAAAGAGGATTCCGAAAATAGTCTTGTAGATCGTTAAAATATGGAGTCACCGGAGGATTGATATTAAAAAAAGAAATCTCATGTCTTTAAATGCGGTCCGAAATTTATTTCAAATATCTTTAACGTTCACATGCAAGGATTCATACGCATATCAGATTTAAAAAAATAAAATCGGTTAAGCCGTTCGTCATTATGACTTCGCTTATTGAAAACAAGCGCGTTTCGCTTTGGAGGCACGAAGGAAATGCTGTACGTGCCATAAGCTTCGTCACGAGCCATTAAATCATAGATCGGTATGTCTTACAGGAAACTCAAATGGATGACAGACACCAAACAGATGAAAAGAGGAACCCAACCCCGAACGAAAATTCCGAGGGAGGAAAAAAATGTTCTATTTTTTTTAAAACGATTTATTCTCGCTCTGGCGCCGTAGTTATCACGCGCTATATTGGCTAGGTCAGCTTTCATTACAGGCGCCTCTGATTTAGATCTGTCCGGAGCTATTTATGCATCCTTACACGCATATACATGCCCAATTATTATCGGCTTCCGAGGCCTTCCAAAAATAAAACTAGACCAGAGGACAAAAATAAACACAGCTCCAACTTAATGTAACTTGGCGACGCGAAAAAGTTTACATTAAATTAAGCGAGATTTACAAACACCTAAACTTCCCGGGCAATTTGTCCACGTAAGGATACCATCAAAACTTTTTCAAAGTCTCGACGCCATAATAATGTGATTTAAGAAGCCAATGCCGCATAAAATCGCTTCTGCAAATACATTTTTGTGCGTACCCAATTTGGTTACACAGAATTCTATGAACAGCGAAACGTTTCCCTCGATAAAACCAATTCAGAAAATAGTTAGGCATGCTAAGATGAAAAAACTGGCAAGTGAAGCAATTTTAGCATGGAATTTCCAAGACGTGACGGAACGCATCACGTTCCTTATATTCGTTCGAATGTAACGCAAGTTCCAAAACATAAGCCAGGAAAAAAAACAAAACCGAAGACGGTACGCATCCTTAACCGCATTTATTCCAAAGCTATTTTCAGAATTGGAGGGGTTTTAATGGTCAACTTTTATGGAAACAAAAGGGATTCTTTCCGATTTGTTGAGTACGTCTTTGACTAGAAATGAAAGCAAATTTATAGACAGTTCCAAATGCAAAATTTATCTAATAGACCTACCGAGCATTTTCGCGAAAATTATAACTTCAATGTTATTTAGTTTATACAAACTTATTCCACTGCGGAGTCAAAATTAAAATAATGATAGCATCAAATTCTCTCACAATTATTCATTTATAATTATCTCATTGATATTTGCAATGATGGACATATTGCCATGCTCTAGTCTGGATTCAAACCCGCGAATTTAGCAGTGGAAGACCCTCTGACTCAAGTCGGCGAATTTCACAAAAATCGAACGGAACAAATAAGGATAAAATATAGGTAATACACACTACTAAGCGACAGGAATAATAGGGACCTTAACAATTACTTCCTTAGAAGTATTATTAAAAGAATCCACCTCCTGAAAGAAATCCTTATTGTCCCGTTAAGAGTTACTAAGTGCAGTCACGAGCCTTATATCCTCCAAAAACGAGTCTATGAATGGGAACTCCCCATAAGCGCTCTTAGTATACGAAATACAAAGCATAACGTACGTACTTTCTTCGCATATCAACTCTTTGAATTAAAACGCTACGTAGCATCCTAAGTATTGCAAAAACAGTAGTCATCTTAGAAGGACACGCACGCCGCAGAAGAATTACCAACCAACGACCCACGGCATCGTGTAAAAGGGCGACTTCAAGGGCAAGTAGAGAAGGAGAGAGAGAGTGATATAGAAAGAGAGACAATAAACCGGGTCTCCCTACCAGGGATGGCTGGAGAGAAAGAGAGAGAGGGAGGGAGAGGAAGAAAAATATTTTCAGAGGAGGGGGAAAGAAAAGATAGGCAGAGGAGAGGTAGACTGCTGAACAGTACCAATAGAGCAGCGGGTGCTGCAAATCAGCACCTCGGACCCAGGGAACGGCAGGAGATACAGCGTCGTCGTCATTGGCAGCAGGAGGGGGAAGGACTACCAAGTGTGCCGAGGGCAGAATAAAGAGCACAGAGACTATTTTACGCTTCATCCTGCAGTGGAGAATGAGGTGGTAGAAATTGAAAGGAAGGGGTCCTAGAGAGAGAAAGAACCCTCTCCGTGCACATGGGCCTGCATCTATATAGGTCCGACTATTCTAACGGCTGAAGAGGCAAAGGAATCCGGGAAAGATGGAAAGGCAGAATCCAAACACAAAAGCGACTTTATTGTCCCGAGAATGAGAAGCTGGTCTGTTACCCGCCATTTGGGAATTCCATTTCGAGAGAGAGGGACGGAAAGGATCTAAGACGACGAAAGGACGATGCAGAAAAAAAAGGTTGCCAAGAGGTTATGTTGCGAGGGAGAATGGAAAGATGGTGCGAGAGAGAGAGATGGAGAGGGAGATAAAGCGTGAAAAGAACTGCGTCGTCGAATTTGTCTTCATCCATTGGTTAAGCGCGATAGGCGAGAGAGGGCGAAGAATGGTTGGATGATGGATCGGTCTCTAGGGATTTTAATGGTTGCATAACTCCCTTAAGAGTCTGTATGTCACAATTGGACAAAGGGGCTAGGGGTTTCTTCGTTGCGGGAGGCAACGAATGATAAGTGGCCAAGTGGTGGAGTCAAGGATCGAAGAATGTCATGTAAGGTGATCGGTGATCATTCAAGGCCCGAGATAATTACGTTTCATTAACTGCTCTTAGGATTGAGAAAACGGCATCAAAAACGTAAAAGGGAAAACACGAAATGGACGAGGAAACGGAAAGGTGTAGACCTGCGTTTTCTTTGTCAGACTCTTAAATCACGTGGTTGCTTTCCATTTATGAATCGGAGAAATAACTTTCCATGCGCTCGAAATGCATTATATATGTGCTAAAAATTGTAATTCCTCTATTCATCGTAATGCTGTACAGTTTCGCCTTGGCTTGACAGACAATAGAAAATACACTAATATATTTTAAATTGAATGTTTTCAATGTAATTGCCAACATACAAATTATATGTCTATTGCCATAAATACCGCACAATAACATAAAATTAAGGAGGCAAATAATTTCTATAATATCAGCCTTTGTAGAGTATTGGATAGGATGTTTCCTTTCTAATACTCTGGTCGCGGGTTCCAATCCTACCGGGGACATTGAAGCCTGTGTATGTTTGTTACTGTTCATAAATAACTGATTTAAGAGAAGTGAAAATAAAATAAAACAACGTCATTGAGTACTTATTTACAAATAATGGAACCTATATAGTTCTTTACGTTTTAACTCCTATCATTTGCAGCATAAATTGATCTTTAGGATATTAGGAGTTGTAAGTGGTTTGTAATTAGACAAAAACGAAAACCTGTATTACATAATTCAAATTATCCTAGGTAAGAACAACCAAAAACACAAAAAATTCTGCGTTTCAGTCACTAGCAGGGAGTTTATCAGTACCGTAACTGGTTATTTTACCGCCCGGGGAAAACAACTACTTCAAAAGTTTATTTAGTTACTATTTGGATGTTTTTCCTCGCCCCAGCTACGGTACTGGAATGTATAATAATTCATTCCAAGAGGTAACGACGACAAGGCAAGAAAAACGACACGAATAAAAATTTCGACGAGATTGCAATTTCAGGCGGTTGAAACTCCGACTAAAACGAAAGCGACATCTTATCTTCAATTCCGCAACGGCCGATCAAAATCATCTCGTCACTTTCATCTCGTTCCAACGAAACAGATTTACACGACCGAATTCCTCGGACCGCTCGGGCGGCTGAGGAATTTCGGAATGGCTCCGCGGAGTATCTTACGGAGAGCGAAGAAAGAAGCGATAGAGAAGAAAAAATGGAGGAAGCGGTAGGAAGGGTGGGGGTAAAAAAACAAGAGATAGCAGAAAAGAGGAAAGATTTCAAGAGGAAGGGTAGAGGAGGAAGGGTAGAAGGGGAAGAGAGAGAGAGGAAAGGGGCTGAGATGAGACAGGAGAGTTTGAAGAGCTGGAAAAATACGAGTTCAAAAAGAGATGGCAGTTTAGTCGACGGAAGGATGAGGTTCGGAGAGGGGTGGGAGGGTCACAACCCTTCAATGTCCCCTTTCGAACGCACACAATGGAATTCCTGCTAACGATTCGACCGAATGATCGATCACTGGCCGAGAGGGAAGGTCACAGAATTTGAGGGGATGGTTGGCTCGAGGCGACCTTTTAACATCACGAAACATCGGAAACTAAAACAAAGGCGATTTTCCTCAAAGGATCTCTCCCCCACCCGGCGATCGTCCACCTATTACGTGTAACTCTTGGCACAATTTCTGCGCCATTTCGACGACGAAGCAAAACGCGTGGCGATTACTATTTTTTTTTTCAAATAGAAAAATGTTCCTCAAACTATTCCTTTTTAGAGAAACGATTAATTAACGGCAACTTATTCTAGAAGAAATTTCTAAAGCGAAATGAGCGTTTCAGATTTTAAAATCAATATTTCTAATTTCAAAATTAATTGTCACGTGACAGATAAAAGAAAATCTATTTTGGTACTACAGTAAAACTCCGATCAATCGTGTTAATCAGGATAGGAAAATTGACACACACGGATAATACCAAGGATGAAATTTCAAAGGCAAAAATTCCTTAAAATATGTCAAATATTGTACAATTTATTCAAGCAAAAAGATTCCTTGCCGCATTCATCCGAACAAAAACGATGGCGTAAAATTTATAATTATATTAAACGTTGAGATCCATTTAATCACACGAAAAACGAGTAAAATGGGGCTGCATGAGCTTAGGATAAATAATAAATAAACTTAAAATAGGGCTAGAATTCGGAAAATATGATATCGAGGAAAATTCAAATTCATTTCAGAATAACCCGTCGCCTGGTTAATCCGTCTGCAGATTACCTGATTGAGGTTTTACTTAATTAAATTTTGAATTAACAAGTTCAGTTTGTGACCTGTAGCAGATAATTATGTATAAGCAGCTCCTATAGCAATCAAGCGATTGACATATAATACAACATAAAAAATAGAACTTAGATGGACCAGCGCTAACTTTCCATACCAATTAGATGCAATAACAATAAATATTTATTAAAAATGAAGCAAAAAAACTCAAAGATTGCGAGATATATTCTTCAGTATGTATAGATTTACAATGCAGGATTGGACGATGAAAACCTAAAAATCGAATCTGCACAATTCAAACAAATATTTCTAGAAATAGATGACTTGAGACGCTTTCCCTAAATTTTCTGTTCCAATCTACGAAAACTTTCGAAATGATCAATTTAGTTATAGATTCAGAGATTTTTCTTTTCAACTTCTCCTGCAAAAGCTTGTATCCCGATTCAGAACCGCGTCAAAAATAACCGAAGCGAAAAAAAAGATCAAACAAAGGAATGTTATAGGTCAACTCGGCAGTATTTGACCGCATAGTTATAAAACCCGCATATAGTGTCATAAGGACACACTGCTAAAAACTCTCTCGCCTCGTTATCTGAAAGCCCTCAATGAGGAAAAAATACAACAATTTTCGAACTTTGGCCGAAGTAGAAACGAGGTCAGATATTTGGAGAATCATCAGTGCCAACAATCCTAAAACGTTCGCGCTAGCGTATGCGCCCGACTTAAAATTGCCACCGAAAACGGGTTCTATTAGTTCGAATAACGCACATTTTAAACCTGTTAATAATTTTCAAGACCTCCTCAAGGTGAAGAGAAAACCATAAGATTACGTCACAAAGAAAAATACATTTAAAATTGTCCTGTAGTCGTAAAATTCTTCACGGCGATTGACATTGTCGATGAAATATTAAATGACAAAGATCGCAGCACCGACACGGGCAATTGTTTATTCGGACAATCTCTGCTGCCGCTTACCACGTAATTTTTCCTGGTTCGGAATAACACGATGTGGGGTCCGGCCTTACACTGTGGCTGCTCGCCATTCCTAATCGCTTAAGACAAGCATGTCAAACTCGGAAAGGCATCAGGGCCGCATTAAAGAGATGGATGTTATATAAGAGCAGCATTAGGATTACAGTTATTTAGTGAGGGCCACTGTTGAACAAACAGATTAAACTAGAGCAGGGGTCCCCAAACCGGGGGCCAAATGCGGGCCCCGAGAGCACTCTATGCGGCCCGCGACGCTATGATGAAATGGTGATCGGTAAATGTTTATATAGACAATTTCATATTTTTTCAGTATATTTATCGTCTCAAAATATTTTCTGGTGTAGCTTTAACACTAGTAAATAAGTAAAGATGGAGAATACGGCAAAATTGATGTTAAATTAATTCCTCCCTTTCCTCTCCCCCCCCTTTTTCATTGTGTGTCACTAATTTTGAATTTTACGGTCAAGGAGTTAATTCTATTTAACATTAATACTAGTAATTTAGACTTGATTTTCGCTAATATGAGACCACAGAATCCCTTGGTAGCTTCTTATGTAAACACCCATCCGACTCGCCGAAGCTCTCGTCAGAACGCGGCCCTCCATGTATAAAGGTTGGGTACCACTGAACTAGAGGATTGGGCGTCTATTTATCTATTTAAAACAATAATTTAATAAACACGTTCTATTATACCTCAATAAAAACCACCAACTTTCCCTCTTTCACAAAAATAAAGTTTATATAAATATCGAACGATTTAGCGCAGACAAAAATTACCATTCGGGCCGCAGGTAGAGAAAGGGCCAGCATGCGGCCCGCAAGTTTGACACGCCTGGCTTAAGAGATTTAAGGACACGGTCACACGTGTCTGCCATCGTCTGGGCACATTCCGCAGTCACCGAAAATTTCTGTATTATATCTCTTTACAAACACAAACCTTAATGTGTGTACGTATTTTTTGGTTAATCAACCTCTTGGATTATTATAGCTCCACTGCGCGTCACGAGATAAATAAAAGTCGCGTCGCGAGATTTCCATCGATTTTCCGAGTCGATGGCACGATTCGGGTCGTGGTAATGACAGGTGACGCTGGTTAAATTTTTCCACAAGGAAAAAAATAAAAAAAACAACGTGGCGCAGGGAAATTGTAGTGTTGTTAATTTAATGTCAAATTAAAAAATGGATACGCCAGATGGGAAGGTTTACGAGAAAATCGCACCGAACCCGAGAAAATCATTATCTACCATATAAATGAATTCGAGTATAACTCGCGCATTAAACTATTTTAATTCTGAGTGATTTTTTTCCAAGGTTCGTTCGACTAAGAAATACATTTTTTATTAAAGCCCCGAAAGTAACTTCTGGTGTAACCGGGAAATTTAATGATACCGACGGAAAACAAAGGAATACAACGCGAATATAACAAGGACAAGTCCGATTTTGTCATTTGGCGAAAATTCTCTATCCTGTGATTTATGCCAGGAAAGTGAAGACTCGAATCCAAAAACAATGGCGAAAAAAGAATCATTTATAACAATATTAAGCCATATATCTCTAAAAATCACCATATGGCGTTCAGTGACATTACAATGTACGCTAAGCTACCTTACCTAAGCCCTATGACGTCACGCCTCCGCCGCAATCCACTCAAAACCTTACTACAGCCTTACAGATAAACTAAATCGAATATCTCATATTTGCGGATAATATCATTCATAAAAGACATTCAGAAGAGATGAACGATATTGCACAACAATTAAGGGTACTTTATTGTTGGATATTTTGAAACAAAATTCGTTTTACTCCAAAATGGCTATAAGGATTTTGATAAAAATCCATCCAAGCGTACAGCCTGATGTCACAAAAAATTACTATATATTGTCCAGTGGCATTAAAATATACGCTAAACTACAGTAAACTTTGATTTATAAACATTTTGATAAGCGTACACAGTCGACTAAACGTATATATGTACGTATGTGAGAAAGTTTGTATAATGTATATTGCACCGTTTATTTTATATGTAATTTGATTTGTTTATTCCGCTCTGGGACATGTCCCCTAAGAGCGCTTATAGTACAAAAATGCGAAAATAGTCTCGCAACCTTGCACGCGCCCGCACGCGCGCACGCACGCACGCACACATACACACACACACACATAAATACACATATATATCCCCACAATACATAAATATGAATATGCATGAACATTATTTACAAGTTCCTATCAAGTACTCATAAACTATACATTTTGATTTAAAACAACTCAAAGAACTAGAGCGTTTGACATGGTCGGGAATTGAATTCCATAGTTGGGATCCGACGACCTGTAAGGATTTGTGAAAAGTAGTAGTCCGATGGGCCAGGTAATAGAGGTGGCCGCAGTCGGACCTGGTGGTCATCGTCATACATGAGGGCCGTTGGGGAAACAGGCTGAGGAGGTAATCAGGCTGTTTATTTCGAAAAGGTGAGAAATGGAATGTTATACAAAAGTATTTTCGTCTGGATTTTGTGGATAGGCAACCAAGGATTTCCAAATATGTGGAAATATGGACGTCTCTCCTGAGGTTGAAAATGAATCTGACGCAGGAATTCATTGAGCGCTGGAGCTTGATGTCGAGCTAATGTGAGGTCATTAAATACAAGGCAACAGTAGTCGAAGTGGGGGAAGATTAAGGTGGATATAAGAAATTTACGAGTATTTGGAAGTAACTAGTTCCTATTCACTTTTAGCTGGTATAAATTTTTTTTATTTTATTCGAAATGTCAGATACCTAATTTTGCCAGGACAAATTTTCATTCGTTGTAATTCCTGGGTTTCGGACAATATTTGAGTATTGAATAGCAGTGGTTCCAAGCATAACCTTAGGAATAGTGTTTAAATCAAAGGAATTTATTAGTTTTGAACTACCGATAATGATAGCTATGGTTTTTGAGTAGTTTAAAATAAATGAATTGTTATTGGCCCATTTTGAGATAGCAGTGACGTCTTCATTGATTTTTGAGATAGCATCCGGAAGATCCCGAGGATGAAAATGCCAATAGATTTGCAAGTCATCAGCGTACAGCATATATTTACATTGATTTATGTTGTCTGGAAAGTCAAGTAAGTATACTGAAAAAAGAAGGGGCCCAAGGACAGAATCTTGGGGAACCCCACAGGGAACTGAAATCCAGTTTGACATGTTTCCATTAGGGTATTTGACTGCTTGGCGACGGCCATCAAAATATGAATGGAACCAATTTAATACGGAACAGGAAAAATTTAGATTTTTCATCTTAGATAGCAGGCGAGCGTGATTAACACGGTCAAAAGCCTTACTAAAGTCAAAGAGTACTAATATGGTTACCATTCTCTTATCGATCGCATATCTTATATCATCAGTGACTTTTAAGAGAGCAGACTGGGTACTGAAATCCTTACGAAACCCAGATTGAAAACGATCATATATATCCCATATATCCCAAAGGTCGCTTTTTTACCGCATTCCCACCTCATTTAATGCTTTACAAAAGGTAGCACCCTCGCTGGATATTACATGTAGGTCCTCGATCCTCCGTGCCTCCACAGGTGGCGAATGTCTCTGAAAAGCTGTCTTGTTTCTGCAATTTTTATTTTCATTACATCCATCTTATGTGTGTTAATTTCTGTTTTTATATATATTTTGATATGTATAGGTATTTTGTTATATATATATATATATTTTTAAAATATTGTTTTGGGTGTATCCAATGTAAAGGCCAATGTGCTGTTTTTGGACCAAAATAAATAAATAAATCATATTTTCCGCTCTTCGAAAGATAATCATTAGTTTGCTGATGAACTATGCGTTCCAAAACTTTGGAAATAGCACATAAAATGGAAATTGGACAGACAGACAGACAGACAGACAAACGACTTTATTAGGGCGAAATTGAGACTATGTAGTCCCTTCTTACATTTAACCCTTTCGTCATATAAGTAATTACAATATTTACAAAATAAGAGGAATTAAATACATACAGATTTTAACAAAATACAAATTAATTACAAGTTAATATATTTGTTAGTAGATAACAGAGCATTACCAAAGAATGTTAGTTTTGTGGGTCATAAAAAACTGTGTATCGGTTATGTTTTAACACAGACAAATTCCCACTGCGGAAAACACCTACGAAGAGAAGAGAGGTGTAAAAAACCGCGAAAATTCCTAAATAGTTCAGGGGAAGGAAAGGAAAAAAAATCAATAATATGAGAAACAGAGAAAAAAAACATTCATAAATACAAACATATGTACATACATTTATATCCATATGAGGGAGGGGGGTGAGAGGGGAACAGGGATTGTAGGGTAAGGTATGCCTGGGAGATTACATCGTCATTATGATACAGGAAAAATAAATTAAATAAAATTATAAATTTATGCCTAATAAGCGCATTCTTGTGACAACCTGAAAGAAAAGATAGAAAGTGGTTCAATGCATGGGAAGTGAGAGAAGATGCTTGTAATACAAGCTTTTAAAAGTGCTTAGAGATAGAGAGTTTTTTATTAACGTTGGAAGGCCATTCCAGAGTTTACAAGCAGTGACAGTAAAGGATTTGTTGTAAATTTCTGTTCTATGAAGTGGAGTTAGTAGTTTATCACATCCTCTGGTATTGCAATGGTGAACTGTATTAATGGTGACAAAATTTGATGAAAGATAACAAGGGATGTTGTTATTTAGAATTTGATACAATAGAGAGAGAAGGTGAAGGTTTCTTCGGGAATCAAGTTTTAGCCAGGAGAGTCGACGGAAGTATTCTGAGACATGGTCAGATTTTTTAAGATTAAATATGAATCTGATGCAGGCGTTATGAGAACGTTGTAGCTTAATGGCGAGTTCCTTTGATAAGTCCTGGTATACAACATCACAATAATCGAAGTGAGGAAAAATTAGGGAGGTCACTAGCTGTATTTTTAGTGACGAGGGAAGAATGTTAACGAGAGGCCTTAGAGAGTGTAAGGAGGAGTTTACCGTCTTGCAGATTTTTATTATATGATTATTCCAGGTGAGCGTTTCATTAATTAGAATCCCGAGATTTTTTACGATTTTGCAATTTGGTATAACTGAGCCGTTCAAAGACAGAGGAACTGATTCTGCAAGGTTTATAGATGCCAGTAGTTTCGGATAACCGATTAAAATGGCTTGAGATTTCAAGGGGTTTATGGTGAGAAAATTATCGTAGCTCCATTCTTGAAGTTGGGCCAAGTCATGATTTATGTTGGCTATGGAAAAAGATAAGTTATTGGGTTTTGTGTCTAAGTAGATTTGGAGATCATCGGCGTACAAATGATGCTTGGAGTAAGTTAAGTATTGAGAACAATCATTTATGAATAAAGAGAACAATAGAGGACCTAAAATTGAGCCCTGCGGTACGCCTTGGTTAACATTAAGCCGAGAGGACGAGGAATCGTTGTAGATGACTTGCTGGGAACGGTTGCTAAGGTACGAAGAGAACCACTCTATTGAAGATGAAGAGAATCTCATGCAGCGGAGTTTTGCTAGGAGTATGTCTTTATCTACTGAGTCAAACGCTTTACTAAAATCAAGCAATATTAGTACCGTGAGTTTTCTGTCATCCATGTGTCTGCGAATATCATCAGTTATTTTAATTAGCGCAGTGGTGGTGCTATGAGACTTCCGAAAGCCAGATTGATGGGGGTCAAGTAGATGATTAATGTCGAGAAAATCTGCTACCTGTTCGTGTGCAAGTCGCTCCAGGGCTTTTGATAAAGTGGGAAGAAAGCTAATCGGTCGATAGTCATTGTTTGCGGTGAGAGATTTCTTAGGAATTGGGCGGACTAACGCGTGTTTCCATTGCGATGGGAATTTTCCCTGTAATAAAGAGTGGTTGGACGGTAATCTGAAGGAGAGGAAGGGCTTTTCACCTTTTTGAAGGGGCGAACTAGCGACGATTTCCAGATAGAAAGGTAAACAGAGAAGGATAATGAGCAATTTAAAAGTTCCAGGATAACCGAAGATCTTGCGGGAAAAGACTGTTTGAGAAAATTTAAAGGAATTTCGTCTCTGCCCATAGAATTAGATTTACAGAGTGAGAGAAACTTGCGCAAGGTATCGCGATTTATATACTGAAAGTAATAATTTTTGTCATGGAAGGGAATAAGGGTGTCGATAATAGGCGTCGGTGGCTGGAAAGGACTATTGTCAGGAGAAAGAGAAGAAATGAAGTGATCATTGAGCTGGTCTAATGAAAGATTTAGGGAGATAGTGTTGTCTCTTTGTCGAATTATCCCTTAATACCTTAATTGCTTCCACACTTGGTTGGATTCGGTTAAGCGGGAGAAGCAGGAGGTGTAATAAAGGCGCTTAGATTCAGTGGCCAGCAGCGTGACACGATTTCTGAGTGCTCTATATTTTTAGTAGACGAGTTGATTTCGGGATTGTATAAATGCACGTCGAAGCCTATTTCTTTCCTTAATGAGTTTCCTAATATCTTTAGTGAGCCACGGGGTAGAGGGGCGTTTGCGATAACAAGTACGTTTAGGAGCATGTAGATTGATACATCCCATTAGGTTAGTGTTGAAAGTTAATACTTTCGAATCACTGGAGTTCGAACCGAATGCTACCGTCCAGTCCATAGCGCGTAAATCTTCATGGAATTTTTCGACTTCGCAGTTGCTGAAATCACGGTAAGTGAATGCTAGAGAGGAAGATCGGGGAAATTTAAATTTGTAGGAAATATGTGCAAGGTCGTGCGCGGAAAAAAAGGAACAGGAGTTTGGAGAGAGATATTTCGACAACGGTGAGTTGACGATCACTTAAGCCAGGCATGCCAAACTCGAAGAGGCATCAGGATCGCATTGAAGCGATGGATGTTATAGAAGGGTTATAGTGGTTTAATGATGACCAGAGTTGGAACAACAGACTTGATAAATAAGGCCGGGAGTCCGTTTTGCCATAAAAACAGTAATTTAGATGACGCGTTCTATTTTACCTCGATAACTTTTAAAAATCGTGTCTCCTTTTCACCAAATAAAGTACCGTATACCGGGTTATAAGACGCACTCTTGTTTTTAGAAGATTTTTCAGAAAAAAATTATTTTGGTTTACCAAGGCATTTACGAAGGGCCACGCCGTGTATCATTTCCAGCTGTGATTAAGTCCGTATCTGGTAACACTTACAGAAAATATTACAGCATGATAACAGTTAAATATAACATATTAGACAAACTTCATTCGTAAAATAAATAGAGACGATCTAAAACATATATAATTGTTTCGAGACTTGTATTGCTAAATGTGCCCTATGTGAACTCGGCAGTCGTATGAATTAAGCTGTCGGAGTGCGCCGCAAACTTTGCACATATAGACACCGTTTACTGATAGTACTTACTTAAACTTATGTGCAAGATGATATTTTAATTCAATGCGATAAATAATAAATAGAATGCATATGTAATAACGATACGTACGCTCAACTAGTCCTTTTTCTACTGCAACTCTTTTTGCCTCGTACATAAGGATTCTGATCGATGCAGAAATACCAAACTCTTCTACTATCCACCATTCTCTCCTCTGGTCGTTGCCATTTAGGACCAAGCTTATGAAGACTATGTTTCTCTTTTCTCGTCCGCTTCAGGTTTTCCTCGTTTTCTCCAATCACGGATCATTTTTTTTCTCTGAGAGGCGGACCGAAATGACGTGCTGCTACTTGGTTTCCGTGAGTTTTTGCGTATTGAATCACCTGAAGCTTAAAGGTAATAGTGTAGACTTATCTTTTCATTCTTGTAGCCATTGCAATCTCAATACACGTAACGTTATTTATCCTAGATATGTATATAATATTTATGACATCTACACGAATTCTACTGTTCCGTGGCATTCAACGGGCTCATTAGGAACTAAAACATAGCAAACGTGCCGAAATTGTAATCACTCTGAATGGACATGTATTAAAGCGCAACAATGAAAATGCGTCCTCGGCATTCATGTTGCATAAGGTATTAGTGTATATATTTTAAAAAAATTCACTATTGCTTATTAATAATGCATATTTTAATGTTTTTGCGACGAATGACTGTCAATTCGATTTTGGGGATGCGTGTGTCCGTTAGTCTCAGTATTGAGAACAGTAATAATCTTAACTTGGGCGTATAAGACGCAGGCTGATTTTGGGAGCAATTTTTCTATATATACTGGGTGTCCCAGGAGGAAAGGTCAATATTCTGGGAGGTGAAAGTATCGGTCATTCTAAAAAAAAAGTTCGTATGGACAAGTGTCCTATTCCAAACAGTTTCCGAGATAGAGCTATTTGAATGTACAGTTGCAAAATTATTGATAAGAAAGAAATATTACGTACTGTTGCTAATATTTATTGTTCAAGTGAAAATTTGTTACAGTTTATAATAAATTATCGAAAATTTCACCGTCAACATTAATGCACTTTTCAACGCGTGTGAGAACATGGCGTGTTGCTCGTCTGAGTTCATATTGACGTTCCTTTACGCGGGCAATAGCACCCATTATGCGATCGAGCAGTTTGTCTCGTGTATCCACTTTTCTTGTGTACACTTCACTCTTCATCCAACCCCATAAACAAAAATCTAACGGGTTAGGTCTGGAGATCTTGGTGGCCAGTGAATGGTACTGCCACGACCAATCCACCGATTACGGAAAGTGTCATTTAGATGTTGCGTCCCAATTAGGGTATAATGAGGAGGGGCTCCGCCATGCTTCAAGTACATGGCAATCCGTATAGTCAAAGGAACATCCTCTAGTTATACGTAATATCTCTTTCTTATCAATAATTTTGCAACTGTACATTCAAATAGCTCTATCTCAGAAACTGTTTGGAATAGGACACGTCCATACGAACTTTTTTTCTTAGAATGACCGATACTATCACCTCCCAGAATATTGACCTTTCCTCCTGGGACACCCTGTGTATGTGTGTGTATATATACATATATAGTCGCCAGTTCAAGATGCCCGACTTAAGTAAACGAGGGTTCTGTCCAGCAACCTCCCAAAATGGAAGCGATGGCGGCATCTAATGGGAAGGATCGATCGATCCCACCTTGCATACGACACTGTCGACAACCGACGGGCACCTCTTCCACCGTCCGGGACTTTCTTATTATCGCCTGCAGGAACTAATTCGAGGCGTGAAATCGAGGAACCTTGAATGGAATGGGTTTTAAGAACGCGGCCCAAGGTACGGAGATGAGGGTTGGATCCGCGAACTGATTCACGTCTGAAGAAACATACGCGGCATGTTACTCATGCTAACTCAAGTTCACGCGGCAATCCAAGAATTTAAGCCCTCTCCGAAAGGGTTTATAACTAGCCAATGCGACACTTGACACCGGATTTAAAACGTCGCGCAATCGCCTTCGCGCGGTTTTATTCTCAACTGCGAAATGCATCAAGAGACTTTTTAGTTAAAATACTACACGTCGGCGCGGGAAAGTTAGCGTTGTTTGGCAGGAGACCAGTGGAGTAATTCCGGCAGATTTGCTAAAAAAGATATGGCTTCCAAGCAAAACACTAATTTAAAACCGTTGGAAATACATTCCGACCAGATTATATCCCGGGAGAAATTTGTTTAAAAAAACGAACGTCGAGAAGCGGCCAGAACCGAAACGCGCGAACATTTCTTTTTTGGAATGAGGAATTCCCCGAACGCAAACAATTTCGATTTCGAAATCTCGGCTAAAGAACTCGCGGGTTGAAAGAGCGATCCCTTTTCTCTTCGGCAATAAACGGCATCTGGCCAAAAAGAGGGCGATTAATTATGCACCGCGCAAAAAAAACAAAGGAAAATCGGGAAACGATCTATATTTACCGCGTCCGAAAAACAAAAGAGGGACGAAATTATCGAGAGACGCTAGGAAATTTGCCGCTTTGGAAAAATAAAATATAAAAAACCCCACGCGGACCAATTTTAAGCCTTTGTGCCTTTCCGAACGCGGAAGACGCTATAATTAACCCCCAATAAAAATATTGTTCGCCCTTGTCTCAGTTAACGGGATTGACCCTCTATTGGCGTAGATGAATGTGTTGACGACGCGCCAATCACACGGCATTTAAGAAAAAATGGCCCCGATTCCGGACGGGCGCCAGAATGAGAAGATGGAGAGAATGTGAAAATTTTCGGCACAAAAAAACGCAAGGCTATTGTTTTTGGGGAGGAGGGGGGAGGAACTGGAACAAGGGAGGGGGGAGTAACTGGAACAAGGGACAGGAAAAGAAGAAACTTCCGGTGTCCGAGAAATGTGAGCTCGTCCAATGAGAGAATTCTTCCGCGCTCCGACGAGAAGTTGGAACGCGGCCGAACCACCTTTACCGCCTTTTCGTCCCATAATTCAAAGGAAAAAAAAGAGGAAACTCGGCTAAGGACGAGCGGTCGCCTCATCCCGAGGAATGCGAGGGAAAGAAATAATAGGAACGATATTGAGAAAGGAGTCGAAGAGGCGTTGGGAAATTATTCTTCCTCGTGCTCCTCGACGAGTATTTGCTCGGTCTATTAATATCGCGCGCGCGCAAACGCCTCTAGCTCCCAACGCGAGTGATATTTGGTAATGACCCGGTAAAGAAATAAAAAAGAGGGAAATTTACTAAGCGCCGCATTCCCAGAGACGCAATTTTTACGTTTCTTCCCTCCCTAGAATCGGAATGCGAGTTTTGTACACATTTACTACTGGAGAGCAAGGATTGCTCAACGATTACGCCGAGGCCGCGGATCGAGGGAATTTACGCTCCGTTGGACCTCACGTGACGCTCTTTTAATGACAATTAATAGCACTTGTGGGAGCTATCTCAGAATGGAGACCAATGAGACAGATGAAGCACGTCATATCCCTTTAAGTACGACATGTGCTGTCCTGCCGGGAATGTCAAATGGGAAAAACATGTATCGCGCTTGAAGCGAGTGGACCACCAAAAAGAATTTAAGAGAACGACTAATAATACGCAAATATTTTGCCTATCTCGGCTCAACAAATTCTATACTTATCAGAATAAATCATTTTCTTCGTAGGATTCCCTGGTATTTGAGCAAATGCAGAAAGCGTTATTTCACAAATTCTGTTAATAATCATGCATGCAAATACAAAAATGAAAATTTGAAGTTCTTTAATTTTTCATTCACTCGGACACTAAATAAATCTGGCACAAAAGAAACTGCGAGAGAAATTGAAGGCACGTCACGGGGCAGCGTCTTGAAAAACTTACTTTCTCCGAAAACTGTAACTATACAACTCAAAAATACTATGCTCTGCACCGCTGTTTTGTGTGATGAATGTGTCCATATCCAATGGAAAAAGCTAACCACGAAGAACTGATAAACCTTCGCGATTCCTCCCATCAGGCAGGAAAATCGAAAGCTACGTGGATTCAAAACTATATGACGAGTGCGCGTGGTTTTGTATACGTAACAAGATCTGGAGAAGTTTACACCAAGTAGAATTTAAAAGAGCTACCAAAGACCTCACCTAAACGAGCATTTTCTGACTTCATCCGATGCAACTACATGCGACAAAACTTTCCATTTCCGCGAAATCGCGTATCCCGCCAATATTCAACCCGGTCAAGACGGCGACTGACGACCCGCCCGATCGTCATTTGGCATCCGATAGGAAAACCCGAATGCAACCCGCATCGCCACGCCATCAACGGCCTTCTCTGTCTCCCGAATCGATCGAAAGCCAATTATTCCCGCTCCCTTCCCGATCGACCTCCATTTCTTACTCCCGCGGCACACACTGCGACTTACGCCCTCGCCGAAAACTCGACGCCTCGCGCAGACGAGCGAGGCCCTTCAAGATGCGAGACGGATAATAAGAAGAAAAGCGAATTGGGGAGGTGCCGTGCAACCTCGATAAAACGAGAACGGCGTATAACGAGAGCTTCATTATGGCGAACGAAAATATCACCACCGTCAATTTCTTAACGCTACATGTACAGATTTCAACTTTCGGATATTACGAGTACTCGGTAGAACGAGTATTTTTTATGAATTTCGTAAATTCTAGCTATATCGAGGTTTCACTGCATATAAGGAGGAGGTGACGATGACGAACGAAAACTATCGTCGCTAAGCCAAGAGAGAGGGCTTAAATACCACCTTCGAGGGAAGAAGAAGAGAGAAAGGAGAGACGAAGAAAGGTCGAGGAAAGAGGATGGGAGGGAGGGAGAAAGGAAGAAGAGAGTGAAGGGGAGATGGGGATGCTCGCAAGGCACGCGAGACGGGCTGCATTCCAGAAGGCAGCTGAGATGGGAAAGAGGAAGGGTCGAAGGGGGGTTGAGGCAACCGTGGAGAGAGGATAGCCGGGAGCGCTGGAATAACGGAGGGAGAGAACAGGTACGGGGGGAGATACGAGAGGGTGAGTCGAAAGCAAGCGTCCGTAAGAATAAAAGGGCATTTCTAAGAAGAAAAAAAAGAAAACAAAACGATGGAGTCGTGTTTGTACACGCATGAGAGGGAAGGTTAGATGGTGTAATTGCGGAAGAGATGTACTAACTAGAGGCAAGGGCGGTTTATAAGTGGTCGAACGACGGAACGGTCACCGGGATGATATTCCGAGACAAGAAACTTGACGCATTCTCGAAATTCTGATTTTTTTTAATTCTCCCCAAGAGAGGTAGCAGAGAAATACGGAAAGCGAGAGATTGAGAGAGAGAGAGAGTTGGGTGGATAGGTTATAAATCAATGACAACCCGAAAGAGGAAAACTGATGGACAATGCGTCATGGGGTAGGTTCGTCGTTCTTTGCCAGTTGGGTATTGAATACCCTTAAAGTCACTTTTCACTCTCTTCCGGGTGGTGCGAGAAAGGGGTTGGCGAGGGATGAAAATAGGATTTAGCGGCACAAAAGGCAGGGAGGGTAAAAGGGAGGAGGGAGAAAATGGGAAGAACTGCAAGGAGAGGGAGAAAGGAAAGAGCAAAAAGGATAACAGACTAGAGAGTAGAAGTGGAGTTAGACGGACAAAAAAATGGAGATGAAAATGAGTTTGAATAAGAGTGCTGAAGAATAGGAGCAAGGAAGGGAGGAAAAGATAGAGGTTAGAATTAAATGAAGCAATTTCAAAATGCATACAAACCAAAGTTCTCAAACTCAAATTGCACGGGCGCAATAATTTCGAAATATGGGGCGGACCACATGTAACAATAATGATCCTAAATTATTTTGTTGACATTATAACACGCCAGTAAAAATCATAAAAGATGCAACAAAAATCGATACAACTGGTGTAAATGATCGCTGAACAGAATTCTTAGATAACTATTCCAAGCAGTATATGAAGGCTAGGAAGAGAATTTTCCATCGATAAACAAAATGAGAGAATCCTTCTAATAAACGATATTGTAACAAAATGGAACAACGAATGTCAAAAATAAACCTTGCGTACAAATTCTATATTCGAATTTAAAAACGATTAAACGGTAGAGGAATGGATTGTCGCCAAAGGCTGGAAATAAGAATAAAACGCTTTCGATCGACCATTTATGCACAACTAAAATTCTTCTGTTAGGAATAAAAAATATTTAAACTTAATAGTAATAATTGATAGTAGCTCAATAACTTTGGCCAAAACTAACAAAAGTGGAATACTCCTTTAGCCAAAACAACTAGAGGGCTGCAAAACCCAATGCATTTCGCCCACAAGGTGGGCATCGTCAGGGGTAGAACCTGTTTCAACAGTGACTGGAAGCCAACTGCCAGGTTTGAAACGGAAAGTATTAAGAAGACGACCGAGAAACAAGTGAAACGCGGAAAGATTTTTCGGCGTGTGTGTCGTTTAAATCTGTCAATTTGTATAGGGTCTTGTTGAAATCTGTGTCTGTGTTCATAAGTGTATCGCGGTTTTTGTAAATGTGAAGGTTTTCTAACGAGTTTAGTGAGTTATTGGCTGAACTCGTTAGAAAACCTTCACATTTACAAAAACCGCGTTACAATTATGAACACAGACACAGATTTCAACAAGACCCTATACAAATTGACAGATTTAAACGACACACACGCCGAATAATCTTTCCGCGTTTCTCTTGCTTCTCGGTCGTCTTCTTAATACTTTCCGTTTCAAACCTGGCAGTTGGCTTCCAGTCACTGTTGAAACAGGTTCTACCCCTGACGATGCCCACCTTGTGGGCGAAATGCATTGGGTTTTGCAGCCCTCTAGTTGTTTTGGCTAAAGGAGTATTCCACTTTTGTTTGTTTTGTTAATAGTAATAATCAACATGTGAGGAAAGAATTGCACAGCAATTAGCATAAGGCACTTTTTTCCGACAATTTAATAAAAGACGCTTTTTTATTTTATAAAAAATTCATTTATCAACGATATCCTAATCTTAAGAGTAGAGGCTTATGATAGCTAAACAAAGATTCGTTAATTAAAATTTGTATATCGTACGAATGAATATGTATTTCCGAAAATTTCATAAATTGTGGTATCAGTAGTTGCTTCTCTTGGGGTTAATAAATCCAATCAAAATTTAAAAGAATTCTTCCAACTTGTGCCCTTCAGTTTCAAGAAGCTTATTCCAATTTGCAGCAACAATAACATCACATCCATCGAAAACATGACAACCCTACATTCTACACATCAAAAATCATCTTGCAACGAATACTTTTCCGAGTTATTAGCAATTGATCTTGTATGTACCCATCATTGATTCCTGAGCTACTGATCCTGGATCCACCAAATTTTTATTATCTAACTAGCTGAAAGTATCCGGCGATGCCCGGGCTACGCCCGACGTCTTCGGCGAATAAAATTATGTCATATGGTAACACAATCATTTCAACTTTTGCGCATTTTTTCATGTTCATAAAAACAATACTTTCCCCTATACTACATATGGAGAAAGTAAAAATCTTATCACATACAGGCAGACAGACCGACAGACACAGACATCAACGCGAAAATAGTCAAAACGTGTTCAGGGGACCTCAAAACGCGTTATTTCCATTGAAATCTCGAATTCGAATTTTTTTATGAAAACAATACTTTTCTATACTACGTACATGGAGAAAGTAAAAACTAATTGAGATAACTCTGATACCTACGAATTGGGCCGGGAAGGTCCACGGAGGTCCGGAGGGTACGGGAGCATATGTGAGAGTAATAGGATTTCGAGTTCAATAATGCAATCGGTTGGCAAGGCGACTACTTAAAAACGCTAAATTTTGTCAAAATATTATATTAAAACGTTAAATTCGAGAGATTTCGATTCGAAGGCGATAAAAGACGATAAGAATAAGAAACTATTGTCATTTTTCTTTAATGCAGTCCTAGTCCGGAGATCGAAGGTCAAATATGTGAATTATAATAAGCAAAAGCAAATAAGTTTGCAGGTCGAAATATCGATTTTTCCACGTTGTCTTATGGAGAATGGAAATCATTCTCAGGAATCGAACCCGGGTCGATTTTGGATTTTTTTTTCGTAAATGGCTTTTACTTTAAGAATCGAACATTCGTACCAAATGTCAATCTTCTAGCTACTCGGAAGGTTTGTTAAAAATAGCATTACAGTTCCACTTTCCCACCCACCGACCACGACGACAAAGTCATTTTTATATACAAGTTGTCGGTGCATGCACAGGTACTGCAAACGTTCACAAAATCACCATACATTAAGATATAAACTCGTAAATAAGCCAACGCGACAGCATTTGAACTACACAGGGCCCATTTATATAAGATAATAGTTTTCATTTTCTGCGAAATTAAGGCCTCTATCTGGAATTTCTAAATTCTCTGGCAATCGGCTTCGCGCCCATGTTTTCCAATTTCTTAGGATTATGGTTTAAACATCCGTGCCTTTTAGTACGTATCTGGATAAAAAAATAATTTAAAATCATCACGTCATCATATGTTTACGTCGTTGGCTGAAACCAACTCGATAATTATGCAGTATAAGCATTAAATTAATGCTCTTAAAGTATGGGAATCGACTTTTTACGCAAATTCAGCATGGGTTAGAATTCTGTCTTCAAGAAAAATAAATTTCATTTTTTTCCCACGTCTCGACTTTGTATCTTAATTGTAAATAATTTTAAAAAGCAATTTTATATAGCGCTGCAAAGTTTTCAATGCTTTTCTTATGGGTGTTTAAAATTGGACACTGGGGTCAAAACACCCCTTAAAAACTACATTTTCTGGAATTTCGGATTTTTTCCCGAGGTTGTAACCAATGAGCTATATTCATGCAATATTTCACCTCTGTAGCACTTCTACAAGTACCTTAGGTTTTATAAGATATATATATATATATATATATATATATATATATATATATATATATATATATATATATTGGTGTCACTCTCAGTTACTCTATCGCTGAAGAAGGGCATATGCCCTATAAGCTTGCGTGTTTTTTGTGTTCGTGTGTTTAACGTGTCTCTTCGACGCCCCCAGCAGCCTGCCAACTTGGTCCTCGACTTGTTAAGTGTCCGCTGGGCTTCCTTCAACATCTTGTTGCCAACCTCATCACTACCTTTTCATTTCCTTAAGTTTATATATATATATATATATATATATATATATATATATATATAGTCAAACTCGGCTATAACGAGCTCCACAGGACAGTTAATTTTGCTCGTTATAGCCGTTAAACTTAATATCCGTGAAGGCAAAATCATGCATGCGTATGGTGAAATAAGACATAAGAAGTAAAAGTGAATATATAAACAGAAAGGTTATTTAGTAAATTTATGAAAAAACCTAAAAATGAGAATAGACTAGAAAATTTAAAGTAAACATACGTACATATAAAATTTACTCACAGCTGCATCCTTAATCACTCCCCTTTTTACAAAAATAACTTTGAATAGTAGCCTGTTTCATAGATTTCACTTTGAAGTCTCTTAAGTTTCCTCTTATTACACTTAGTGCACTAAAAACACCATCGGAAATGTCAATGTTTTCAAAAAAATCATTTAATGTTTCCACAACATCCTGAGTAAGGATTGTGTCTTCGACACATTCAACATTGTCTTCATCACTGTCTGCTGTGCTTTATACTGTCTCTATTATTTCACTCTCCGTAGGAATTCCACTGGTAATCAAAACATCATCAACATGAACAAAATTGTCAATGTCATTTACATGGTCAAAATTCGCAATTCCATTTTCTTTAAGCCATTCTGATCTTCATCAACGTTATGGTTATCCATCGAAAATTCTCTTGATATTAAACCAGACATTCGAAAACAGTTTATGATCGTTGTAGGTGAAACATGCATCTGTCATCAAATGAATTGCATCCAATACAGAGTCGTTGCCATCTAAACCTCTTCCCCTCCTTTCAATCAACTGTAGAACAAAAAATAGCTTGAAATGGCATTTAAAACTTTTAATTATCCCCATGTCCATTGGCTGCAAAATAGAAGTCGCATTTGGAGGCAAAACACCAGTTTTACATTGGATAACTCCTGCATATGTGGGTGCGCAGGACAGTTATCGACAAGGAGTAGAATGTGTCTATTTTTCCTCCGTAACTCGTTGTTCCACTGACTTACATATTTCTGAAAAATATTGGAAGTAATCCATGCCTTTTTATTAGCTGCATATTCAACGGGAAGCTTCTTTACATTTTTGAAACAACGTGGCTTTTGTGACTTACCAATAACAAAAAGTTTTTTTTTTGTCAGTCCCATTTATGTTTGCGCACATTAAAACTGTTAAACGATTCTTAGGTCTTTTTCCACCAACACATTTGTCACCTTTGAATTTAAACGTTGCATCAGGCATCATGTTGTAAAACAATCCAGTTTCGTCGGCATTGTAGATGTCTTCTTCTCTGTAACATTTTCGACACTCCTCCTAAACACTTTTCACCCATTCACTTGCCGTTTTTGAATCTGCTGACAGGGCCTTTCGCATAAACAATGTTATGCCGATTTTTAAAACGATCAAGCCACCCGTTATTGCATGTGAAGTTCTCGTGTCCTAACTGTTTTGCAAATTTATCTGCCTGTACCTTGATGGGGAAACCAGCATTTCTCTGCCTCTTAAACCACTCCAGAAGTGCTTGATCAACAGTACCCAAGTCACACTTCCTCATTTTCTTGTTCGTTGTTAGGTTGTTCTCTAGTGCAGATAAAATCGCTTCTTTGTTTTTCCATAAGGTTGAAACCGTAGACGACGATAAATTAAATTTTTTACACACTTCAACATTTTTTACCGTTCTAACTCTCGAATAATATCAACCTTTTCGCGAATAGACAAACACTTCCTTTTATGTACGGACATGTTACTCGTTCAAGGGCAAAATCTCAGCTGATTTTTGTGATCAAAGATATGAACTTTCTTTGCAAACTGTGAGCATACCAATTCCAGGAAGAGTTAATAAGGAGACGGATTAAACGTGGGATTTCCCATCTTTACTTGGGAAAGGATGTTGGGTGCATTCGGCTGAGCGACGGGGGTGAGCGCCATTGTGCCCTTACCCCTTACCCCCTTCCAAACACAACCTCCTGGCTGTAAAAGAGCTGGGGGTTGGGAGGAGAGGACAGAGGACCTCCGCGAGTGCCACTGTACCTGCAAGTTGGGAATTCTTGGTTTGGACGAAGGGATTATTTTTCAACAACAACGCCGCGGTCTTTAACCTCCCCGAGGGATAGGGTGTAGAGGCTGGACTCGAGAACACAAGGTTACATATTTTGGGTCACTATGAGGATTGAAGGGGCTGACCGCCGCCGCGTTTGAGACAGTGAGAAGTGGTCAAAGTTTGCTCGATATATCCGTGAAGCGTCCTCGTTATATACGTGAAATATTTGTATGTAAATGCTCGTAAACTTATCTTGGAGGTAGCATTTGCTCACTATAGCCGTGAACTCGTTACAACCGTGCTCGTTATAAACGAGTTTGACTGTGTATATATATATATATATATATATATATATATATATTAACTAAAGGAAAAGAAAAGGTAGTGATGAGGGTGGCAACAAGGTGTTGAGGGAAGCCCAGCGGACACTTACCAAGTTGAGGACCAAGCTGGCAGGCTGTTGGGGGCGTCGAAGAGACACGTGAAACACACGAACACAAAAAGACAAAAAAACACGCAAGCTTATCGGGTCTATGTCCTTCTTCAGCGAAAGAGTATCTGCAAGTGACACACTGGGCGGGGAATGACAGGGTGATGTGGGAAGGTTGATGATTGGAGGAGGTGGGGAGTAGGAGGGGTGGATAGCCAATAAAGAGGGAGTGTGGTAAGGGAAAGTGCGAATAACTACAATGTAACAAGTAGACATTGTAAGGGGGCTAATAGGGTTAGCGGAGGTTGAGGCCAGGCGGAGAGAAAGAGACGAGAAGATGGATATGTGCTAGTTCCCAGTGTCGGAGAAGGGAGGCAGGAGTGTCATAGGGTAAAGCGCAAATAATCCTAACATTGTAGCAACTATTGAAGGGGACATTGTGGTTATTGGCGTGTAATGCAACTGGGAGGGGGCGTCTGAGAGAAACGCTATTCCGGTGACCGTTCATGCGGATGTTTAACGGATTGCTGGTGAGGCCTACGTAAAACGCGGGACAAAGGGTGCAGGTAAGGAGGTAAATGACGTTACGGGTGGTGCAGTTGCTTCTGGAGGTGATGGGGTAGGTGATGTTGGTGGAGGGACTCGAGAAAGAAGATGAGGGTAAGTGGATAGGACAAGTGAGGCAGCGAGGTTTTCCGCAGGGGTGGGAGCCTATTGCAAGAAGCGTGGTAGAAGTGGGAAGTTCCTTCCTCCACAAGATATTTCCCAAATTTGGGGGCCGGCGGAAGGAGAGGAGCGGAGGATTGGCAAAAAGGTTGATAAAGAGGGATTGATGGGAGGAAGAGGTAAGAATTGGGTGGGCAGCATGAAGGATTGTTTTGAGAGCTTCGTGGATACCAGGAAGGAAAAGTGTCGTAAGAGTGAGTGGAGGGGTAGATGCAGGAATAGTGGGTGTGTGAGGATGGGATCCATTGTGGGTAGGCGTCATCGCCCTATGGATCTGTTCGCGGACCAAGACTGGAGAAGACGTTTGAGAAGAGCATCCTCGACGAGCAAGGGCATAGGAGATAGAGGTTTTGGTATGAAGGGGATGGCAGGCATCAAAGTGGAGGTATTGGAGGCTGTTGGTGGGTTTGATGTGAACACAGGTGCGGATTTTGCTGTCTTGAAGGTAAAGATCGACATCCAGGAATGTGATGTGGGAGGTAGAGGATTGGTGGGTGAAGGACAGTGTAGGATGGGAGAAGAGACGCGAAAGAAAGGAAAGGAGAGAGTCAGGTCCATGCGTCCAAATGAGGAAGACATCGTCGAAGTATCTCAGCCACAAAAGTGGTCTGAGTGGAACGTTGAGGAAGAGTCTTTCCCATTCTCCAAGGTAGCAATTGGCGTATGAAGGCGCCATTCGGGTGCCCATCGCAGTGCCTCTAATTTGAAGGTAGTGACGGCCATCGAAAGAGAAGTTGTTCAATTTGAGCACCATTGCTGCCAAGTCTAATAAGAAATGGGAGGAAGGTCTTGCGCCGGGTGGTCTTGAGTCCAGGAGTTTACTAAGGGCAGAGAGTCCATCATCGTGAGGGATGTTTGTATAGAGGGAACAGACATCGATAGTGGTCAAAATGGTATTGGGTGGGAGAGGAAAGGGGAGGTGTTTGAGGCGTTTGAGAAAGGAGTTAGTGTCTTGGATGAAGGAAGGGAATCGACGAATAAGAGGTTGTAGGTGGGAGTCAACGAAGGCGGAGATGCGTTCTGTAGGGGAATTAAAGCTGGCAACAATGGGGCGGCCGGGGATGTTGGGTTTATGGATTTTAGGGAGAAGGTAGAATGTGGGTGTGCGGGGTTTGTTGGGGATCATTAGAGCAATGGCGGAATCGGAAAGGCCTTCCTGTTTTCCCGAGGAATGAAGATAGGACGAAATTTGGTAGGAGTGGTGGTCTGTGGAGTTGGAAGTAAGGTGATGGTAAAAGGTTTCGTCAGAAAGTTATATATATATATATATATATATATATATATATATATATATATATATATATATATATATATATACTACTACTAGTAGAAGGTGCTTGCATTCTGCAAGCATTTCATCTCACCTTGAAAAACATTAATTTTTCCGAGATATTTCATTATTATAAATATCTTTTATAATTCAAAAGATTTGTAATTTTAAGAATATTGTGCTATTTCAATTGTGGGGCACTAATGCCACAACTTTGTGCCCAACTTTAAAGTTATAGTACATCTAGAAGTGAAATAATATTTATCTAATTGTTTAAATTTTAAATATTGTTAACGGCTGCAATAACAACTTCATTGAGATATTTAAATATTTATTTGTGCATTGGCACTAAGCTCTAAATAACTTCAAAATTTCAGCTTGTAGTTCGCCCTGTTGTACCTAAACATTTACCTATTTGTTTAAATTTTAAGAATTTTTAGCAGCCAAACTAACTAAAATATTAGAACTTCTATACATCCTATTTCGTTTTTTTTTTACAAATTACACCTTTACGAAAAAGTTCAGCTATGTAGCACATTTGGAAATAAATAATTCTTGAAAATGTGTTTAAACAATTGAGAATTTTTAGCGGGCGCATTGTTGAAATTTTTTAAGATTTTTTTCTATATAGAATATGCTACAAAATGTTTGTAAAAACTCGTAGCTACGACTTATAGTTTCCGTGATAAAAATTAATAAACTTTAATATACAAATGGGCTAAAAACAACCCCTAAAAATTAACAATTTGAAAATTTTCGATTTTTCTAATTGGTTGAGAGAGAAATACTTTTATCGTGCAAAATTTCAGCTCCGTATTCCTTTTAGATTGGTCTGCACATTATAATTTCCCCCCATGTTAACTTATGGCAGATTTTCTTTAAAATTTCCTGTATTTGGATTTTGACGTCGTTATAAGTTTACGCCGTAGTATTAAATCAATTGCATTATAATACAATTCACTGATTCTCTGTAGAAGCACTACATTAAAGCTATTATTGTATACAGTTCATCAACACCCATAATTGAAAGGAGTAACGTTATTTTATTCAATAAAATATATCGTTTAAAATTATGACGTCACCATATGTATTCGTCTTGGGTTGAAATCAATGGGACAATAAGAATTTTCCTATTAAAAAGCATTAAAGCGATGCTATTATAATACGGATTGCCAATTTCCATTGATAAGCATTGGCCTGGTTGCTATGGCAGCTGGAGTTCTTTATTGTTGAGCATCTGCTTTTTTCCGATTAAAAACAATTTCTTCGTTAATTAGGCGCCGATTTGAATTTAGTCTTTAAAAAAACCCTCATTCTTTTAGCTATAGAACTGTATTCGTCCCGAGTTTCTATCTGAATTATAACTAATTTTAAAATGCAAATTTATGAAACTGCACAGGTTTCCATGTTTTTCTTATGGAGAATCGAAATGGAATATTGGGGTCAAAAATACCCAACTAGAAATTTAAAAAATTGGAATTTATATATATATATATATATATATATATATATATATATATATATATATATATATATATATATATATATATAACAACTTACGGAAAAGGAAAGGTAAAATGAATATATGGATGTCAACAAGGTGTTGGGATGAGGAAACCCAGTGAGCACTCACCAATCAGACGACTTCAGGTTGGCGAGGCCCCGGGGATGTCGAAGCGACACACGTAAAATAACACAAAAACATCACAAACGTAAAGCTTTCGGAACTACTCCTTCTTCAGCTACAGAGAGAGAACTCAATCATATTCATTGGAAGAATTTTATATATATATATATATATATATATATATATATATATATATATATATATATATATATAAATTCTCTCTCTGTAGCTGAAGAAGGAGTAGTTCCGAAAGCTTTACGTTTGTGATGTTTCAGTGTTTTTGTGTTATTTTACGTGTGTCGCTTCGACATCCCCGGGGCCTCGCCAACCTGAAGTCGTCTGATTGGTGAGTGCTCACTGGGTTTCCTCATCCCAACACCTTGTTGACATCCATATATATATATATATATCTTATATCCTCTTCCGTAAGAAGCAGCTATTTATAAAGATTCGATGTAGAACTATCTATCCTGGAATTTGTAATATATGTCAATTTTGAGTTATTTTGTACACGGATGGACAGAGAGACGAACGGATGAACCGAAAACAAGTGTTTTTTTAGAAAAAAGCACTAAGAACACCGAGAGCGCGCCCTACATTTTCCTTTTTCCCCATTTTGCCGAGAGGATGAAAACATGGCCCCGAAAAAGACAAAAAACTACAAATTTTACCCTCGACGGTAAAAATAGGAACAATTTGTCTCGTTCGAGAACTAGACGCTCCAAAAATAGAGGCGGCATAGTTTGTTTTCCCTCAGGTGTGGGTGCTTATAGAAAAGAAACGAAAAGACACACAGGCGCCCAAGGACCAACAAACAGATCAGGAGGTTAACGTTCTTCCCTACAGAGAAACTCCGCCGAAACAACAGAAAATCGCCCCCCGCCGACAAGCGTAAATACAGCATTATACGTCACGGTCGGCCCTTCGCGAGAGAGCGTTTGATTTGACTAATAAATTAACAAGCCCTTTGAACTCTTCGAAACTAGACAGATTTACGTCCGTTGAATACATTTCAGACGGGAATTTGGAAAAAAGTGGAAACTGGAATAGGAGGATATAAACATGGGTGGGAATAGAGGGCGCGGAGAGATGGCTTTTCAAAGACGTTTTGGACCGAAGCAAAAGAACGCACGTGAGGGATAAGATATTACCCTATAATCTTGATGGCCGAAAATAAAATCCTAAACAATAGACACCGGAGTAATGAGTAATTTCCATTAAAAATAAATTGATTAGCGAGTCGGGTAATATGAAATTAGGAGAAATATTCTAAAACGACCGAAATATTTAGTCTGATACGATAGTTGAGTGTTAGAATATCCGTCCGGCAAACGGAAGAAGTGGGTTCGATTCCCGGTCACGGCAGAATTTTTCTCCTGATTTCAAATCATTTCCAACATTACAGCTTATGCCTGCCGCATAGGGATTCATTTCATCGACTTATAAGTGAGTTGAATTAATTTTAAGATGAAAGCAAAGTGCGAGAGATCCCGAATTGGTGTTAGATGGGAAATGCACGCAGAGGAATTAAATTCTACAATTATAAATTAATAAACCTCCCTTCTTTCTAGTACAGTTGAATAGGTTTTCATGATTAAACAATATTTTAACAGCAATTTTAAGGTGGAATTGGAACTTTCCATTCGTTATCCACTTTTATTACAGCATCAAAGTTAGGGATTCAAATGAAAGTACTCGCGGATGAGACGTGAATCAAAATTATCGCTTTTCTGACAGACTCGTTGCAATCCAATTACCGATTAAAGATATACCCACACACAAAGACGATCAAGAGGCGCCCGAAGAAATGCCGTCGGTTTGATATGGGTGGCGGAAAAAAAGCGAAAGAAAATTGACGAAGAAACCAATTTCATGCGACGCCGGGAAAGCGTAAAAGAATGCGGCGAACGAATATCCTTCGGTATCTCCAAGCAGCTCGAGAAAAAAAGGAACATCTAAAATAATCGATTCCAATGCACCGCGAGAAAATCTTCCGACGGCAGCTTTCTCTTTTTCGGATTAATAACATGAATGAATAAACACCTCGAGGCGAACGCCCTCGCGAAAATATACGGCGCACGCATTCGTCGACGTGAATTGTGTGACGCCGCTTCAAGAAGTGTCATTTTCGGATTTCGAAACTGCACGTTTACGCGTATTTCCGACGACTTTTAAAGAAAACGTATCCACGCGTCTCTTAACGTTTCCTCGAAAAAATCCAGTGACGTATTTCGCGTTCTCCTACCAAATTCTATCCATCTTCCCCTATCCCTATCGACGAAACAAATAATCGAAAACGCCATCTGTCGACCGAAACAGTTTCTATCTCGATAAACTCGATTTGGGAAGGACATTGGGTTTTCCGGTTTGACAATGGTCACAAAAAGCAGTCTACGTTACATATAATGCAGAGAGATATCCAAATACTGTGAAACTTCAACTCGTCACCTGGCTTCATATGTTGCAAAACCTTACTACTGATTACAAAAGAAGCTGGAATTTACGATTGGCAGCCGTTAAGACGCCAGGATCGTGGAATGATTAAACGAATCTCGGAATATTTTAGGCAAAAGAACAAAACTAACCTTTTACCTAACTAAACTTAGCTAAAATGGGCGAATTCCGAAGAATACAAAAAAACAAACACTTGCATGAAAGCGAGAAATAATAGATGTTACGACGCGAGCCTACTGAATACATTAATAAACACTTGATCGGTCAAATTCGATTAAACGTGTCGCGTTACGTAAAACGCCACATCTGGAATAGCGGCCTGAAAAAATTACAGACAGGGCAATAAGGTCAGACAAAGAAATCGGTTGCCACACACACGCACGGGCAGGGGAATGGGGGAGAGAAAGGGGGAGGGAGAGGGGGGAGGGAGAGGGGGGAGGGAGAGGGGGGGGGAGAGGGGGAGGGAGAGGGGGGAGGGAGAGGGGGGAGGGAGAGGGGGGAGGGAGAGGGGGGAGGGAGAGGGGGGAGGGAGAGGGGGGAGGGAGAGGGGGGAGGGAGAGGGGGGGAGAGGGGGGAGGGAGAGGGGGGAGGGAGAGGGGGGAGGGAGAGGGGGAGGGAGAGGGGGAGGGAGAGGGGGAGGGAGAGGGAGGAGGGATAGGGAGGAGGGAGAGGGAGGAGGGGGAAGGAGGAGTAGGAAGGAGGAGGGGGAAGGGGGAGGGAGAAGTGGGGAGGGAGAGGGAGGAGGGAGAGGGAGGAGGGAGAGGGAGGAGGGATAGGGAGGAGGGAGAGGGAGGAGGGGGAAGGAGGAGTGGGAAGGAGGAGGGGGAAGGAGGAGGGGGAAGGGGGAGGGAGAAGTGGGGAGGGAGAAGTGGGGAGGGAGAAGTGGGGAGGGAGAAAGGGGGAGGGAGAGAAAGGGGGAGGAGGGAGAGAAAAGGGGAGGAGGAAGGGAGAGGGAGAAGGGGGAGGAGGGAGGGAGAGGGAGAAGGGGGAGGGAGGAGGGGGAGGGAGAAATGGGGGAGGGAGAAATGGGGGAGGGAGAAATGGGGGAGGGAGAAATGGGGGAGGGAGAAATGGGGGAGGGAGAAATGGAGGAGGGAGAAATGGAGGAGGAAGAGAGTGGGGAGGAAGAGAGTGGGGAGGAAGAGAGTGGGGAGGAAGAGAGTGGGGAGGAAGAGAGTGGGGAGGAAGAGAGTGGGGAGGAAGAGAGTGGGGAGGAAGAGAGTGGGGAGGAAGAGAGTGGGGAGGAAGAGAGTGGGGAGGAAGAGAGTGGGGAGGAAGAGAGTGGGGATGAAGAGAGGGGGAAGAGAGGGGAGGAGAGGGGGATGAAGAGAGGGGGGAGGGGGGAGAGAGGGGGAGGGAGGGAGAGAGGGGGGAGGGAGAGAGGGGGAGGAGAGGGGGGAGGAATAGAGGGGGGAGGAAGAGAGGGGGGAGGACGAGAGGGGGGGAGGAAGAGAGGGGGGAGGAAGAGAGGGGGAAAGAGAAAGAGGGAGAGGACATCGCTCGATATAGCTGTCACACGCACTCGCACCGCACCTCACCTGTCCCCACAGTATTTCGATCCTTAAAGT